>NEEC01000030.1:0-381937 GCA_002189035.1 Utricularia gibba
GGGGCACCTAGAACGGGACAAAGGTCAGGTTGGGTTAGGCCGAAAGTTAGTTGTAGCCTGGCAACTAAAGCGATGCACTTATTAACGTTCGGTTTTCAGGGGCTTCCTACAAGGTTTTTCAAGGAACAACTTCTCGTTTTGTGTCGGCCACTCTCACTGGCACTTGGTCCGGCGCTGCGTTCGGTCCGGCTCATGAGCCCAACCGGGTGCGAGTCGACGAAAATAATGATGCATTTGTTTAAAGTAAGATGTCACGTGCACCCCACATGATTTTTTCAACAACTTACTTTATACTTGGAGGCGGTCTTGGGGGGCACCTAGAACGGGACAAAGGTCAGGTTGGGTTAGGGCCGAAAGTTAGTTGTAGCCTGGCAACTAAAGCGATGCACTTATTAAGTTTTCAGGGGCTTCCTACAAGGTTTTTCAAGGAACAACTTCTCGTTTTGTGTCGGCCACTCTCACTGGGCACTTGGTCCGGCGCTGCGTTCGGTCCGGCTCATGAGCCCAACCGGGTGCGAGTCGACGAAAATAATGATGCATTTGTTTAAAGTAAGATGTCACGTGCACCCCACATGATTTTTTCAACAACTTACTTTATACTTGAGGAGGCGGTCTTGGGGGCACCTAGAACGGGACAAAGGTCAGGTTGGGTTAGGGCCGAAAGTTAGTTGTAGCCTGGCAACTAAAGCGATGCACTTATTAACGTTCGGTTTTCAGGGGCTTCCTACAAGGTTTTTCAAGGAACAACTTCTCGTTTTGTGTCGGCCACTCTCACTGGGCACTTGGTCCGCGCTGCGTTCGGTCCGGCTCATGTGCGAGTCGACGAAAATAATGATGCATTTGTTTAAAGTAAATGTCACGTGCACCCCACATGATTTTTTCAACAACTTACTTTATACTTGAGGAGGCGGTCTTGGGGGCACTAGAACGGGACAAAGTCAGGTTGGGTTAGGGCCGAAAGTTAGTTGTAGCCTGGCAACTAAAGCGATGCACTTATTAACGTTCGGTTTCAGGGCTTCCTACAAGGTTTCAAGGAACAACTTCTCTTTTGTGTCGGCCACTCTCACTGGGCAGTCCGGCGCTGCGTTCGGTCCGGCTCATGAGCCCAACCGGGTGCGAGTCGACGAAAATAATGATGCATTTGTTTAAAGTAAGATGTCACGTGCACCCACATGATTTTTTCAACAACTTACTTTATACTTGAGGAGGCGGTCTTGGGGGCACCTAGAACGGGACAAAGGTCAGGTTGGGTTAGGGCCGAAAGTTAGTTGTAGCCTGGCAACTAAAGCGATGCACTTATTAACGTTCGGTTTTCAGGGGCTTCCTACAAGGTTTTTCAAGGAACAACTTCTCGTTTTGTGTCGGCCACTCTCACTGGGCACTTGGTCCGGCGCTGCGTTCGGTCCGGCTCATGAGCCCAACCGGTGCGAGTCGACGAAAATAATGATGCATTTGTTTAAAGTAAGATGTCACGTGCACCCCACATGATTTTTTCAACAACTTACTTTATACTTGAGGAGGCGGTCTTGGGGGCACCTAGAAGGGACAAAGGTCAGGTTGGGTTAGGGCCGAAAGTTAGTTGTAGCCTGGCAACTAAAGCGATGCACTTATTAACGTTCGGTTTTCAGGGCTTCCTACAAGGTTTTTCAAGGAACAACTTCTCGTTTTGTGTCGGCCACTCTCACTGGGCACTTGGTCCGGCGCTGCGTTCGGTCCGGCTCATGAGCCCAACCGGGTGCGAGTCGACGAAAATAATGATGCATTTGTTTAAAGTAAGATGTCACGTGCACCCCACATGATTTTTTCAACAACTTACTTTATACTTGAGGAGGCGGTCTTGGGGGCACCTAGACGGGACAAAGGTCAGGTTGGGTTAGGGCCGAAAGTTAGTTGTAGCCTGGCAACTAAAGCGATGCACTTATTAACGTTCGGTTTTCAGGGGCTTCCTACAAGGTTTTTCAAGGAACAACTTCTCGTTTTGTGTCGGCCACTCTCACTGGGCACTTGGTCCGGCGCTGCGTTCGGTCCGGCTCATGAGCCCAACCGGGTGCGAGTCGACGAAAATAATGATGCATTTGTTTAAAGTAAGATGTCACGTGCACCCCACATGATTTTTTCAACAACTTACTTTATACTTGAGGAGGCGGTCTTGGGGGCACCTAGAACGGGACAAAGGTCAGGTTGGGTTAGGCCGAAAGTTAGTTGTAGCCTGGCAACAAGCGATGCACTTATTAACGTTCGGTTTTCAGGGGCTTCCTACAAGGTTTTTCAAGGAACAACTTCTCGTTTTGTGTCGGCCACTCTCACTGGGCACTTGGTCCGGCGCTGCGTTCGGTCCGGCTCATGAGCCCAACCGGGTGCGAGTCGACGAAAATAATGATGCATTTGTTTAAAGTAAGATGTCACGTGCACCCCACATGATTTTTTCAACAACTTACTTTATACTTGAGGAGGCGGTCTTGGGGGGCACCTAGAAGGGACAAAGGTCAGGTTGGGTTAGGGCCGAAAGTTAGTTGTAGCCTGGCAACTAAAGCGATGCACTTATTAACGTTCGGTTTTCAGGGGCTTCCTACAAGGTTTTTCAAGGAACAACTTCTCGTTTTGTGTCGGCCACTCTCACTGGCACTTGGTCCGGCGCTGCGTTCGGTCCGGCTCATGAGCCCAACCGGGTGCGAGTCGACGAAAATAATGATGCATTTGTTTAAAGTAAGATGTCACGTGCACCCCACATGATTTTTTCAACAACTTACTTTATACTTGAGGAGGGTCTTGGGGGGCACCTAGAACGGACAAAGGTCAGGTTGGGTTAGGGCCGAAAGTTAGTTGTAGCCTGGCAACTAAAGCGATGCACTTATTAACGTTCGGTTTTCAGGGGCTTCCTACAAGGTTTTTCAAGGAACAACTTCTCGTTTTGTGTCGGCCACTCTCACTGGGCACTTGGTCCGGCGCTGCGTTCGGTCCGGCTCATGAGCCCAACCGGGTGCGAGTCGACGAAAATAATGATGCATTTGTTTAAAGTAAGATGTCACGTGCACCCCACATGATTTTTTCAACAACTTACTTTATACTTGAGGAGGCGGTCTTGGGGCACTAGAACGGGACAAAGGTCAGGTTGGGTTAGGGCCGAAAGTTAGTTGTAGCCTGGCAACTAAAGCGATGCACTTATTAACGTTCGGTTTTCAGGGGCTTCCTACAAGGTTTTTCAAGGAACAACTTCTCGTTTTGTGTCGGCCACTCTCACTGGGCACTTGGTCCGGCGCTGCGTTCGGTCCGGCTCATGAGCCCAACCGGTGCGAGTCGACGAAAATAATGATGCATTTGTTTAAAGTAAGATGTCACGTGCACCCCACATGATTTTTTCAACAACTTACTTTATACTTGAGGAGGCGGTCTTGGGGGCACCTAGAAGGGACAAAGGTCAGGTTGGGTTAGGGCCGAAAGTTAGTTGTAGCCTGGCAACTAAAGCGATGCACTTATTAACGTTCGGTTTTCAGGGGCTTCCTACAAGGTTTTCAAGGAACAACTTCTCGTTTTGTGTCGCCACTCTCACTGGGCACTTGGTCCGGCGCTGCGTTCGGTCCGGCTCATGAGCCCAACGGGTGCGAGTCGACGAAAATAATGATGCATTTGTTTAAAGTAAGATGTCACGTGCACCCCACATGATTTTTTCAACAACTTACTTTATACTTGAGGAGGCGGTCTTGGGGGCACCTAGAAGGACAAAGGTCAGGTTGGGTTAGGGCCGAAAGTTAGTTGTAGCCTGGCAACTAAAGCGATGCACTTATTAACGTTCGGTTTTCAGGGGCTTCCTACAAGGTTTTCAAGGAACAACTTCTCGTTTTGTGTCGGCCACTCTCACTGGGCACTTGGTCCGGCGCTGCGTTCGGTCCGGCTCATGAGCCCAACCGGTGCGAGTCGACGAAAATAATGATGCATTTGTTTAAAGTAAGATGTCACGTGCACCCCACATGATTTTTTCAACAACTTACTTTATACTTGAGGAGGCGGTCTTGGGGGCACCTAGAACGGACAAAGGTCAGGTTGGGTTAGGGCCGAAAGTTAGTTGTAGCCTGGCAACTAAAGCGATGCACTTATTAACGTTCGGTTTTCAGGGCTTCCTACAAGGTTTTTCAAGGAACAACTTCTCGTTTTGTGTCGGCCACTCTCACTGGGCACTTGGTCCGGCGCTGCGTTCGGTCCGGCTCATGAGCCCAACCGGTGCGAGTCGACGAAAATAATGATGCATTTGTTTAAAGTAAGATGTCACGTGCACCCCACATGATTTTTTCAACAACTTACTTTATACTTGAGGAGGCGGTCTTGGGGGCACCTAGAACGGGACAAAGGTCAGGTTGGGTTAGGGCCGAAAGTTAGTTGTAGCCTGGCAACTAAAGCGATGCACTTATTAACGTTCGGTTTTCAGGGGCTTCCTACAAGGTTTTTCAAGGAACAACTTCTCGTTTTGTGTCGGCCACTCTCACTGGGCACTTGGTCCGGCGCTGCGTTCGGTCCGGCTCATGAGCCCAACCGGTGCGAGTCGACGAAAATAATGATGCATTTGTTTAAAGTAAGATGTCACGTGCACCCCACATGATTTTTTCAACAACTTACTTTATACTTGAGGAGGCGGTCTTGGGGGGCACCTAGAACGGGACAAAGGTCAGGTTGGGTTAGGGCCGAAAGTTAGTTGTAGCCTGGCAACTAAAGCGATGCACTTATTAACGTTCGGTTTTCAGGGGCTTCCTACAAGGTTTTTCAAGGAACAACTTCTCGTTTTGTGTCGGCCACTCTCACTGGGCACTTGGTCCGGCGCTGCGTTCGGTCCGGCTCATGAGCCCAACCGGGTGCGAGTCGACGAAAATAATGATGCATTTGTTTAAAGTAAGATGTCACGTGCACCCCACATGATTTTTTCAACAACTTACTTTATACTTGAGGAGGCGGTCTTGGGGGCACTAGAAGGGACAAAGGTCAGGTTGGGTTAGGGCCGAAAGTTAGTTGTAGCCTGGCAACTAAAGCGATGCACTTATTAACGTTCGGTTTTCAGGGCTTCCTACAAGGTTTTCAAGGAACAACTTTCGTTTTGTGTCGGCCACTCACTGGGCACTTGGTCCGGCGCTGCGTTCGTCCGGCTCATGCCCAACCGGGTGCGAGTCGACGAAAATAATGATGCATTTGTTTAAAGTAAGATGTCACGTGCACCCCACATGATTTTTTCAACAACTTACTTTATACTTGAGGAGGCGGTCTTGGGGGACCTAGAACGGGACAAAGGTCAGGTTGGGTTAGGGCCGAAAGTTAGTTGTAGCCTGGCAACTAAAGCGATGCACTTATTAACGTTCGGTTTTCAGGGCTTCCTACAAGGTTTTTCAAGGAACAACTTCTCGTTTTGTGTCGGCCACTCTCACTGGGCACTTGGTCCGGCGCTGCGTTCGGTCCGGCTCATGAGCCCAACGAACGAACTTCTCGATTTTGATGCATTTTTTAAAGTAAGACTGTGCACTTGTGCACCCCACATGCGTTCGGTTTCCGGCTCATGAGCCCAACCGGGTGCGAGTCGACGAAAATAATGATGCATTTGTTTAAAGTAAGATGTCACGTGCACCACATGATTTTTTCAACAACTTACTTTATACTTGAGGAGGCGGTCTTGGGGGCACCTAGAACGGGACAAAGGTCAGGTTGGGTTAGGGCCGAAAGTTAGTTGTAGCCTGGCAACTAAAGCGATGCACTTATTAACGTTCGGTTTTCAGGGGCTTCCTACAAGGTTTTTCAAGGAACAACTTCTCGTTTTGTGTCGGCCACTCTCACTGGGCACTTGGTCCGGCGCTGCGTTCGGTCCGGCTCATGAGCCCAACCGGGTGCGAGTCGACGAAAATAATGATGCATTTGTTTAAAGTAAGATGTCACGTGCACCCACATGATTTTTTCAACAACTTACTTTATACTTGAGGAGGCGGTCTTGGGGGGCACTAGAAGGGACAAAGGTCAGGTTGGGTTAGGGCCGAAAGTTAGTTGTAGCCTGGCAACTAAAGCGATGCACTTATTAACGTTCGGTTTTCAGGGGCTTCCTACAAGGTTTTTCAAGGAACAACTTCTCGTTTTGTGTCGGCCACTCTCACTGGGCACTTGGTCCGGCGCTGCGTTCGGTCCGGCTCATGAGCCCAACCGGGTGCGAGTCGACGAAAATAATGATGCATTTGTTTAAAGTAAGATGTCACGTGCACCCCACATGATTTTTTCAACAACTTACTTTATACTTGAGGAGGCGGTCTTGGGGGCACCTAGAACGGGACAAAGGTCAGGTTGGGTTAGGGCCGAAAGTTAGTTGTAGCCTGGCAACTAAAGCGATGCACTTATTAACGTTCGGTTTTCAGGGGCTTCCTACAAGGTTTTTCAAGGAACAACTTCTCGTTTTGTGTCGGCCACTCTCACTGGGCACTTGGTCCGGCGCTGCGTTCGGTCCGGCTCATGAGCCCAGGGTCGAGTCGAAAATAATGATGCATTTGTTTAAAGTAAGATGTCACGTGCACCCACATGATTTTTTCAACAACTTACTTTATACTTGAGGAGGCGGTCTTGGGGGGCACCTAGAACGGGACAAAGGTCAGGTTGGGTTAGGCCGAAAGTTAGTTGTAGCCTGGCAACTAAAGCGATGCACTTATTAACGTTCGGTTTTCAGGGGCTTCCTACAAGGTTTTTCAAGGAACAACTTCTCGTTTTGTGTCGGCCACTCTCACTTGGTGGCGCTGCGTTCGGTCCGGCTCATGAGCCGGTGCGAGTCGACGAAAATAATGATGCATTTGTTTAAAGTAAGATGTCACGTGCACCCCATGATTTTTTCAACAACTTACTTTATACTTGAGGAGGCGGTCTTGGGGGCACCTAGAAGGGACAAAGGTCAGGTTGGGTTAGGGCCGAAAGTTAGTAGCCTGGCAACTAAAGCGATGCACTTATTAACGTTCGGTTTTCAGGGGCTTCCTACAAGGTTTTTCAAGGAACAACTTCTCGTTTTGTGTCGGCCACTCTCACTGGGCACTTGGTCGGCTGCGTTCGGTCCGGCTCATGAGCCCAACCGGGTGCGAGTCGACGAAAATAATGATGCATTTGTTTAAAGTAAGATGTCACGTGCACCCCACATGATTTTTTCAACAACTTACTTTATACTTGAGGAGGCGGTCTTGGGGCACCTAGAACGGGACAAAGGTCAGGTTGGGTTAGGGCCGAAAGTTAGTTGTAGCCTGGCAACTAAAGCGATGCACTTATTAACGTTCGGTTTTCAGGGGCTTCCTACAAGGTTTTTCAAGGAACAACTTCTCGTTTTGTGTCGGCCACTCTCACTGGGCACTTGGTCCGGCGCTGCGTTCGGTCCGGCTCATGAGCCCAACCGTGCGAGTCGACGAAAATAATGATGCATTTGTTTAAAGTAAGATGTCACGTGCACCCCACATGATTTTTTCAACAACTTACTTTATACTTGAGGAGGCGGTCTTGGGGGGCACCTAGAAGGGACAAAGGTCAGGTTGGGTTAGGGCCGAAAGTTAGTTGTAGCCTGGCAACTAAAGCGATGCACTTATTAACGTTCGGTTTTCAGGGGCTTCCTACAAGGTTTTTCAAGGAACAACTTCTCGTTTTGTGTCGGCCACTCTCACTGGGCACTTGGTCCGGCGCTGCGTTCGGTCCGGCTCATGAGCCCAACCGGTGCGAGTCGACGAAAATAATGATGCATTTGTTTAAAGTAAGATGTCACGTGCACCCCACATGATTTTTTCAACAACTTACTTTATACTTGAGGAGGCGGTCTTGGGGGCACCTAGAACGGGACAAAGGTCAGGTTGGGTTAGGGCCGAAAGTTAGTTGTAGCCTGGCAACTAAAGCGATGCACTTATTAACGTTCGGTTTTCAGGGGCTTCCTACAAGGTTTTTCAAGGAACAACTTCTCGTTTTGTGTCGGCCACTCTCACTGGCACTTGGTCCGGCGCTGCGTTCGGTCCGGCTCATGAGCCCAACCGGTGCGAGTCGACGAAATAATGATGCATTTGTTTAAAGTAAGATGTCACGTGCACCCCACATGATTTTTTCAACAACTTACTTTATACTTGAGGAGGCGGTCTTGGGGGCACCTAGAACGGGACAAAGGTCAGGTTGGGTTAGGGCCGAAAGTTAGTTGTAGCCTGGCAACTAAAGCGATGCACTTATTAACGTTCGGTTTTCAGGGGCTTCCTACAAGGTTTTTCAAGGAACAACTTCTCGTTTTGTGTCGGCCACTCTCACTGGGCACTTGGTCCGGCGCTGCGTTCGGTCCGGCTCATGAGCCCAACCGGGTGCGAGTCGACGAAAATAATGATGCATTTGTTTAAAGTAAGATGTCACGTGCACCCCACATGATTTTTTCAACAACTTACTTTATACTTGAGGAGGCGTCTTGGGGGCACCTAGAAGGACAAAGGTCAGGTTGGGTTAGGGCCGAAAGTTAGTTGTAGCCTGGCAACTAAAGCGATGCACTTATTAACGTTCGGTTTTCAGGGGCTTCCTACAAGGTTTTTCAAGGAACAACTTCTCGTTTTGTGTCGGCCACTCTCACTGGGCACTTGTCCGGCGCTGCCGGTCCGGCTCATGCGGGTTCGGAAATAATGATGCATTTGTTTAAAGTAAGATGTCACGTGCACCCCACATCAACAACTTACTTTATACTTGAGGAGGCGGTCTTGGGGGGCAACCGGTCAGGTTGGTTAGGCGAGTCGGCAACGATGCAAATAGGGCTTCCTACAAGGTTTTTCAAGGAACAACTTCTCGTTTTGTGTCGGCCACTCTCACTGGGCACTTGTCCGGCGCTGCGTTCGGTCCGGCTCATGAGCCCAACCGGTGCGAGTCGACGAAAATAATGATGCATTTGTTTAAAGTAAGATGTCACGTGCACCCCACATGATTTTTTCAACAACTTACTTTATACTTGAGGAGGCGGTCTTGGGGGGCACCTAGAACGGGACAAAGGTCAGGTTGGGTTAGGGCCGAAAGTTAGTTGTAGCCTGGCAACTAAAGCGATGCACTTATTAACGTTCGGTTTTCAGGGGCTTCCTACAAGGTTTTTCAAGGAACAACTTCTCGTTTTTGTGTCGGCCACTCTCACTGGGCACTTGGTCCGGCGCTGCGTTCGGTCCGGCTCATGAGCCCAACCGGTGCGAGTCGACGAAAATAATGATGCATTTGTTTAAAGTAAGATGTCACGTGCACCCCACATGATTTTTTCAACAACTTACTTTATACTTGAGGAGCGTCTTGGGGCACCTAGAACGGGACAAAGGTCAGGTTGGGTTAGGCCGAAAGTTAGTTGTAGCCTGGCAACTAAAGCGATGCACTTATTAACGTTCGTTTTCAGGGCTTCCTACAAGGTTTTTCAAGGAACAACTTCTCGTTTTGTGTCGGCCACTCTCACTGGGCACTTGGTCCGGCGCTGCGTTCGGTCCGGCTCATGAGCCCAACCGGCGAGTCGACGAAAATAATGATGCATTTGTTTAAAGTAAGATGTCACGTGCACCCCACATGATTTTTTCAACAACTTACTTTATACTTGAGGAGGCGGTCTTGGGGGCACCTAGAAGGGACAAAGGTCAGGTTGGGTTAGGGCCGAAAGTTAGTTGTAGCCTGGCAACTAAAGCGATGCACTTATTAACGTTCGGTTTTCAGGGCTTCCTACAAGGTTTTTCAAGGAACAACTTCTCGTTTTGTGTCGGCCACTCTCACTGGGCACTTGGTCCGCGCTGCGTTCGTCCGGCTCATGAGCCCAACCGGTGCGAGTCGACGAAAATAATGATGCATTTGTTTAAAGTAAGATGTCACGTGCACCCCACATGATTTTTTCAACAACTTACTTTATACTTGAGGAGGCGGTCTTGGGGGCACCTAGAACGGGACAAAGGTCAGGTTGGTTAGGGCCGAAAGTTAGTTGTAGCCTGGCAACTAAAGCGATGCACTTATTAACGTTCGTTTTCAGGGCTTCCTACAAGGTTTTTCAAGGAACAACTTCTCGTTTTTGTCGGCCACTCTCACTGGGCACTTGGTCCGGCGCTGCGTTCGGTCCGGCTCATGAGCCCAAGGTGCGAGTCGACGAAAATAATGATGCATTTGTTTAAAGTAAGATGTCACGTGCACCCCACATGATTTTTTCAACAACTTACTTTATACTTGAGGAGGCGTCTTGGGGGGCACCTAGAACGGACAAAGGTCAGGTTGGGTTAGGGCCGAAAGTTAGTTGTAGCCTGGCAACTAAAGCGATGCACTTATTAACGTTCGGTTTTCAGGGCTTCCTACAAGGTTTTTCAAGGAACAACTTCTCGTTTTTGTCGGCCACTCTCACTGGGCACTTGGTCCGGCGCTGCGTTCGTCCGGCTCATGAGCCCAACCGGTGCGAGTCGACGAAAATAATGATGCATTTGTTTAAAGTAAGATGTCACGTGCACCCCACATTTTTTCAACAACTTACTTTATACTTGAGGAGGCGGTCTTGGGGGCACCTAGAACGGGACAAAGGTCAGGTTGGGTTAGGGCCGAAAGTTAGTTGTAGCCTGGCAACTAAAGCGATGCACTTATTAACGTTCGGTTTTCAGGGGCTTCCTACAAGGTTTTTCAAGGAACAACTTCTCTTGTGTCGGCCACTCTCACTGGGCACTTGTCCGGCGCTGCGTTCGGTCCGGCTCATGAGCCCAACCGGTGCGAGTCGACGAAAATAATGATGCATTTGTTTAAAGTAAGATGTCACGTGCACCCCACATGATTTTTTCAACAACTTACTTTATACTTGAGGAGCGGTCTTGGGGGCACCTAGAACGGGACAAAGGTCAGGTTGGGTTAGGGCCGAAAGTTAGTTGTAGCCTGGCAACTAAAGCGATGCACTTATTAACGTTCGGTTTTCAGGGCTTCCTACAAGGTTTTTCAAGGAACAACTTCTCGTTTTGTGTCGGCCACTCTCACTGGGCACTTGGTCCGGCGCTGCGTTCGGTCCGGCTCATGAGCCCAACCGGGTGCGAGTCGACGAAAATAATGATGCATTTGTTTAAAGTAAGATGTCACGTGCACCCCACATGAGGAGGCGGTCTTGGGGGCAAAGTTAGTTGTAGCCTGGCAACTAAAGCGATGCACTTATTAACGTTCGGTTTTCAGGGGCTTCCTACAAGGTTTTTCAAGGAACAACTTCTCGTTTTGTGTCGGCCACTCTCACTGGGCACTTGGTCCGGCTGCGTTCGGTCCGGCTCATGAGCCCAACCGGGTGCGAGTCGACGAAAATAATGATGCATTTGTTTAAAGTAAGATGTCACGTGCACCCCACATGATTTTTTCAACAACTTACTTTATACTTGAGGAGGCGGTCTTGGGGGGCACTTAGAACGGGACGGTTTTCAGGGGCTTCCTACAAGGTTTTTCAAGGAACAACTTCTCGTTTTGTGTCGGCCACTCTCACTGGGCACTTGGTCCGGCGCTGCGTTCGGTCCGGCTCATGAGCCGAACCACTGGCAACTTACTTTATACTTGCGACCTAGAACGGACAAAGGTCAGGTATTAATGTGCATGCGTTTTTTCAGGGGCTTCTCGTTTTGTGTCGGCCACGTGGTCACCCCAATAATGATGCATTTGTTTAAAGTAAGATGTCACGTGCACCCCACATGATTTTTTCAACAACTTACTTTATACTTGAGGAGGCGGTCTTGGGGGGCACCTAGAACGGCCAAAGGTCAACTCGTTGGGTTTTCAGGGGCTTCCTACAAGGTTTTTCAAGGAACAACTTCTCGTTAGTTGTCTCGGGTCCGGCTCCTGATGCATTTGTTTAAAGTAAGATGTCACGTGCACCCCACATGATTTTTTCAACAACTTACTTTATACTTGAGGAGGCGTCTTGGGGGCACCTAGAACGGGACAAAGGTCAGTTAACGTTGCGTTTTTTCAGGGGCTTCCTACAAGGTTTTTCAAGGAACAACTTCTCGTTTTGTGTCGGCCACTCTCACTGGGCACTTGGTCCGGCGCTGCGTTCGGTCCGGCTCATGAGCCCAACCGGGTGCGAGTCGACGAAAATAATGATGCATTTGTTTAAAGTAAGATGTCACGTGCACCCCACATGATTTTTTCAACAACTTACTTTATACTTGAGGAGGCGGTCTTGGGGGGCACCTAGAACGGGACAAAGGTCAGGTTGGGTTAGGGCCGAAAGTTAGTTGTTTTCAGCTTCCTACAAGGCAAGGAACAACTTCTCGTTTTGTGTCGGCCACTCTCACTGGGCACTTGGTCCGGCGCTGCGTTCGGTCCGGCTCATGAGCCCAACTTATTAACGTTCGATTTTCAGGCTTCCTACAAGGTTTTTCAAGGAACAACTTCTCGTTTTGTGTCGGCCACTCTCACTGGGCACTTGGTCCGGCGCGAGGAGGCGGTCTTGGGGGCACCTAGAACGGGACAAAGGTCAGGTTGGTTAGGGCCGAAAGTTAGTTGTAGCCTGGCAACTAAAGCGATGCACTTATTAACGTTCGGTTTTCAGGGCTTCCTACAAGGTTTTTCAAGAGAACAATAATTCTGATGCATTTGTTTAAAGTAAGATGTCACGTGCACCCACATGATTTTTTCAACAACTTACTTTATACTTGAGGAGGCGGTCTTGGGGGCACCTTCAGGTCCGAACAACTTTCGTAGCTTGGCAACTAGAGCCGATGGCACCTGCGAGTCGACGAAAATAATGATGCATTTGTTTAAAGTAAGATGTCACGTGCACCCCACATGATTTTTTCAACAACTTACTTTATACTTGAGGAGGCGGTCTTGGGGGCACCTAGAACAGGGGCCGAAAGTTAGTAGCCTGGCAACTAAAGCGATGCACTTATTAACGTTCGGTTTTCAGGGCTTCCTACAAGGTTTTTCAAGGAACAACTTCTCGTTTTGTGTCGGCCACTCTCACTGGGCTTGGTCCGGCGCTGCGTTCGGTCCGGCTCATGAGCCCAACCGGGTGCGAGTCGACGAAAATAATGATGCATTTGTTTAAAGTAAGATGTCACGTGCACCCACATGATTTTTTCAACAACTTACTTTATACTTGAGGAGGCGTTTTTCAACAACCTTACTTTACAGGAGGTTTTTCAAGGAACAACTTCTCGTTTTGTGTCGGCCACTCTCACTGGGCACTTGGTCCGGCGCTGCGTTCGGTCCGGCTCATGAGCCCAACCGGGTGCGAGTCGACGAAAATTGTCATGTTGCGATGCACCTGGCAACTAAAGCGATGCACTTATTAACGTTCGGTTTTCAGGGCTTCCTACAAGGTTTTTCAAGGAACAACTTCTCGTTTTGTGTCGGCCACTCTCACTGGGCACTTGGTCCGGCGCTGCGTTCGGTCGGCTCATGAGCCCAACCGGGTGCGAGTCGACGAAAATAATGATGCATTTGTTTAAAGTAAGATGTCACGTGCACCCACATGATTTTTTCAACAACTTACTTTATACTTGAGGAGGCGGTCTTGGGGGGCACCTAGAACGGGACAAAGGTCAGGTTGGGTTAGGGCCGAAAGTTAGTTGTATGAGCCTGGAACGACGACGATGATTAACGTTCGGTTTTCAGGGGCTTCCTACAAGGTTTTTCAAGGAACAACTTCTCGTTTTGTGTCGGCCACTCTCACTGGGCACTTGGTCCGGCGCTGCGTTCGGTCCGGCTCATGAGCCCAACCGGGTGCGAGTCGACGAAAATTACTTTATACTTGATCTTGCACCTAGAAGGGACAAAGGTCAGGTTGGGTTAGGGCCGAAAGTTAGTTGTAGCCTGGCAACTAAAGCGATGCACTTATTAACGTTCGGTTTTCACTTCCTACAAGGTTTTTCAAGGAACAACTTCTCGTTTTGTGTCGGCACTCTCACTGGGCACTTGGTCGGCGCTGCGTTCGGTCCGGCTCATGAGCCCAACGAGTCGACGAAAATAATGATGCATTTGTTTAAAGTAAGATGTCACGTTGATTTTTTCAACAACTTACTTTATACTTGAGGAGGCGGTCTTGGGGGGCACCTAGAACGGGACAAAGGTTTTCAGGGGCTTCCTACAAGGTTTTTCAAGGAACAACTTCTCGTTTTGTGTCCGGGCAAAGTTAGTAATGATGCATTTGTTTAAAGTAAGATGTCACGTGGCAACTAAAGCGATGCACTTAGGGCCGAAAGTTAGTTGTAGCCTGGCAACTAAAGCGATGCACTTATTAACGTTCGGTTTTCAGGGGCTTCCTACAAGGTTTTTCAAGGAACAACTTCTCGTTTTGTGTCGGCCACTCTCACTGGGCACTTGGTCCGGCGCTGCGTTCGGTCCGGCTCATGAGCCCAACGGGTGCGAGTCGACAACTTCACGTGCACCCACATGATTTTTTCAACAACTTACTTTATACTTGAGGAGCGGTCTTGGGGGCACCTAGTCAGGTTGGGTTAGGGCCGAAAGTTAGTTGTAGCCTGGCAACTAAAGCGATGCACTTATTAACGTTCGTTTTCAGGGGCTTCCTACAAGGTTTTTCAAGGAACAACTTCTCGTTTTGTGTCGGCCACTCTCACTGGCACTTGGTCCGGCGCTGCGTTCGGTCCGGCTCATGAGCCCAACCGGTGCGAGTCGACGAAAATAATGATGCATTTGTTTAAAGTAAGATGTCACGTGCACCCCACATGATTTTTTCAACAACTTACTTTATACTTGAGGAGCGGTCTTGGGGGCACTAGAAGGGACAAAGGTCAGGTTGGTTAGGGCCGAAAGTTAGTTGTAGCCTGGCAACTAAAGCGATGCACTTATTAACGTTCGGTTTTCAGGGGCTTCCTACAAGGTTTTTCAAGGAACAACTTCTCGTTTTGTGTCGGCCACCTGGGCACTTGGTCCGGCGCTGCGTTCGGTCCGGCTCATGAGCCCAACCGGTGCGAGTCGACGAAAATAATGATGCATTTGTTTAAAGTAAGATGTCACGTGCACCCACATGATTTTTTCAACAACTTACTTTATACTTGAGGAGGCGGTCTTGGGGGGCACCTAGGGACAAAGGTCAGGTTGGGTTAGGGCGAAAGTTAGTTGTAGCCTGGCAACTAAAGCGATGCACTTATTAACGTTCGGTTTTCAGGGCTTCCTACAAGGTTTTTCAAGGAACAACTTCTCGTTTTGTGTCGGCCACTCTCACTGGGCACTTGGTCCGGCGCTGCGTTCGGTCCGGCTCATGAGCCAACCGGGTGCGAGTCGACGAAAATAATGATGCATTTGTTTAAAGTAAGATGTCACGTGCACCCCACATGATTTTTTCAACAACTTACTTTATACTTGAGGAGGCGGTCTTGGGCACCTAGAACGGGACAAAGTTTTCAGGTTGGGTTAGGGCAAAAGTTAGTTGTTCAGGAACAACTTCTCGTTTTGTGTCACTTATTAACGGGCACTTGGTTTCCGGCTTGCGTTCAGGTTTTTCAAGGAACAACTTCTCGTTTGTGTCGGCCACTCACTGGGCACTTGGTCCGGCGCTGCGTTCGGTCCGGCTCATGAGCCAACCGGGTGCGAGTCGACGAAAATAATGATGCATTTGTTTAAAGTAAGATGTCACGTGCACCCCAATGATTTTTTCAACAACTTACTTTATACTTGAGGAGGCGGTCTTGGGGGGCACCTAGAACGGGACAAAGGTCAGGTTGGGTTAGGGCGAAAGTTAGTTGTAGCCTGGTAAAGCGATGCACTTATTAACGTTCGGTTTTCAGGGGCTTCCTACAAGGTTTTTCAAGGAAACTTCTCGTTTTGTGTCGGCCACTCTCAGGGCACTTGGTCGGCGCTGCGTTCGGTCCGGCTCATGAGCCAACCGGTGCGAGTCGACGAAAATAATGATGCATTTGTTTAAAGTAAGATGTCACGTGCACCCCACATGATTTTTTCAACAACTTACTTTATACTTGAGGAGGCGGTCTTGGGGGGCACCTAGAACGGGACAAAGGTCAGGTTGGGTTAGGGCCGAAAGTTAGTTGTAGCCTGGCAACTAAAGCGATGCACTTATTAACGTTCGGTTTTCAGGGGCTTCCTACAAGGTTTTTCAAGGAACAACTTCTCGTTTTGTGTCGGCCACTCACTGGGCACTTGGTCCGGCGCTGCGTTCGGTCCGGCTCATGAGCCAACCGGGTGCGAGTCGACGAAAATAATGATGCATTTGTTTAAAGTAAGATGTCACGTGCACCCCCATGATTTTTTCAACAACTTACTTTATACTTGAGGAGGCGGTCTTGGGGGGCACCTAGAAGGGACAAAGGTCAGGTTGGGTTAGGGCGAAAGTTAGTTGTAGCCTGGCAACTAAAGCGATGCACTTATTAACGTTCGGTTTTCAGGGGCTTCCTACAAGGTTTTTCAAGGAACAACTTCTCGTTTTGTGTCGGCCACTCTCACTGGGCACTTGGTCGGCGCTGCGTTCGGTCCGGCTCATGAGCCCAACAGTCGACGAAAATAATGATGCATTTGTTTAAAGTAAGATGTCACGTGCACCCCACATGATTTTTAACAACTTACTTTATACTTGAGGAGGCGGTCTTGGGGGGCACTAGAAGGGACAATCAGGTTGGGTTAGGGCCGAAAGTTAGTTGTAGCCTGGCAACTAAAGCGATGCACTTATTAACGTTCGGTTTTCAGGGGCTTCCTACAAGGTTTTTCAAGGAACAACTTCTCGTTTGTGTCGGCCACTCTATTGGTCGGCGCTGCGTTCGGTCCGGCTCATGAGCCCAACCGGTGCGAGTCGACGAAAATAATGATGCATTTGTTTAAAGTAAGATGTCACGTGCACCCACATGATTTTTTCAACAACTTACTTTATACTTGAGGAGGCGGTCTTGGGGGGCACCTAGAACGGGACAAAGGTCAGGTTGGGTTAGGGCCGAAAGTTAGTTGTAGCCTGGCAACTAAAGCGATGCACTTATTAACGTTCGGTTTTCAGGGGCTTCCTACAAGGTTTTTCAAGGAACAACTTCTCGTTTTGTGTCGGCCACTCTCACTGGGCACTTGGTCCGGCGCTGCGTTCGGTCCGGCTCATGAGCCAACCGGGTGCGAGTCGACGAAAATAATGATGCATTTGTTTAAAGTAAGATGTCACGTGCACCCACATGATTTTTTCAACAACTTACTTTACTTGAGGAGGGGTCTTGGGGGGCACTAGAACGGGACAAAGGTCAGGTTGGGTTAGGGCCGAAAGTTGTAGCCTGGCAACTAAAGCGATGCACTTATTAACGTTCGGTTTTCAGGGTTCCTACAAGGTTTTTCAAGAACAACTTCTCGTTTTGTGTCGGCCACTCTCTGGGCACTTGGTCGGCGCTGCGTTTCGGTCCGGCTCATGAGCCCAACGGGTGCGAGTCGACGAAAATAATGATGCATTTGTTTAAAGTAATGTCACGTGCACCCCACATGATTTTTTCAACAACTTACTTTATACTTGAGGAGGCGGTCTTGGGGGGCACCTAGAGGGACAAAGGTCAGGTTGGGTTAGGGCCGAAAGTTAGTTGTAGCCTGGCAACTAAAGCGATGCACTTATTAACGTTCGGTTTTCAGGGGCTTCCTACAAGGTTTTTCAAGGAACAACTTCTCGTTTTGTGTCGGCCACTCTCACTGGGCACTTGGTCCGGCGCTGCGTTCGGTCCGGCTCATGAGCCAACCGGGTGCGAGTCGACGAAAATAATGATGCATTTGTTTAAAGTAAGATGTCACGTGCACCCCACATGATTTTTTCAACAACTTACTTTATACTTGAGGAGGCGGTCTTGGGGGGCACCTAGAACGGGACAAAGGTCAGGTTGGGTTAGGGCCGAAAGTTAGTTGTAGCCTGGCAACTAAAGCGATGCACTTATTAACGTTCGGTTTTCAGGGGCTTCCTACAAGGTTTTTCAAGGAAAACTTCTCGTTTTGTGTCGGCCACTCTCACTGGGCACTTGGTCCGGCGCTGCGTTCGGTCCGGCTCATGAGCCCAACCGGTGCGAGTCGACGAAAAATAATGATGCATTTGTTTAAAGTAAGATGTCACGTGCACCCACATGATTTTTTCAACAACTTACTTTATACTTGAGGAGGCGGTCTTGGGGGCACCTAGAACGGGACAAAGGTCAGGTTGGGTTAGGGCCGAAAGTTAGTTGTAGCCTGGCAACTAAAGCGATGCACTTATTAACGTTCGGTTTTCAGGGGCTTCCTACAAGGTTTTTCAAGGAACAACTTCTCGTTTTGTGTCGGCCACTTCACTGGGCACTTGGTCCGGCGCTGCGTTCGGTCCGGCTCATGAGCCCAACGGGTGCGAGTCGACGAAAATAATGATGCATTTGTTTAAAGTAAGATGTCACGTGCACCCACATGATTTTTTTCAACAACTTACTTTATACTTGAGGAGGCGGTCTTGGGGGCACCTAGAAGGGACAAAGGTCAGGTTGGGTTAGGGCCGAAAGTTAGTTGTAGCCTGGCAACTAAAGCGATGCACTTATTAACGTTCGGTTTTCAGGGCTTCCTACAAGGTTTTTCAAGGAACAACTTCTCGTTTGTGTCGGCCACTCTCACTGGGCACTTGGTCGGCGCTGCGTTCGGTCCGGCTCATGAGCCCAACCGGGTGCGAGTCGACGAAAATAATGATGCATTTGTTTAAAGTGTCACGTGCACCCACATGATTTTTTCAACAACTTACTTTATACTTGAGGAGGCGGTCTTGGGGGGCACCTAGAACGGGACAAAGGTCAGGTTGGGTTAGGGCCGAAAGTTAGTTGTAGCCTGGCAACTAAAGCGATGCACTTATTAACGTTCGGTTTTCAGGGGCTTCCTACAAGGTTTTTCAAGGAACAACTTCTCGTTTTGTGTCGGCCACTCTCACTGGGCACTTGTCCGGCGCTGCGTTCGGTCCGGCTCATGAGCCCAAGGGTGCGAGTCGACGAAAATAATGATGCATTTGTTAAAGTAAGATGTCACGTGCACCACATGATTTTTTCAACAACTTACTTTATACTTGAGGAGGCGGTCTTGGGGGCACCTAGAACGGGACAAGGTCAGGTTGGGTTAGGGCCGAAAGTTAGTTGTAGCCTGCAACTAAAGCGATGCACTTATTAACGTTCGGTTTTCAGGGGCTTCCTACAAGGTTTTTCAAGGAACAACTTCTCGTTTTGTGTCGGCCACTCTCACTGGGCACTTGGTCCGGGCGCTGCGTTCGGTCACGTGCACCCCACATGATTTTTTCAACAACTTACTTTATACTTGAGGAGGCGGTCTTGGGGGCACCTAGAACGGGACAAAGGTCAGGTTGGGTTAGGCCGAAAGTTAGTTTAGCCTGGCAACTAAAGCGATGCACTTATTAACGTTCGTTTTCAGGGCTTCCTACAAGGTTTTCAAGGAACAACTTCTCGTTTTGTGTCGGCCACTCTCACTGGGCACTTGGTCCGCGCTGCGTTCGGTCCGCTCATAGTGTGCGAGTCGACGAAAATAATGATGCATTTGTTTAAAGTAAGATGTCACGTGCACCCCACATGATTTTTTCAACAACTTACTTTATACTTGAGGAGGCGGTCTTGGGGGGCACCTAGAACGGGACAAAGGTCAGGTTGGGTTAGGGCCGAAAGTTAGTTGTAGCCTGGCAACTAAAGCGATGCACTTATTAACGTTCGGTTTTCAGGGCTTCCTACAAGGTTTTTCAAGGAACAACTTCTCGTTTTGTGTCGGCCACTCTCACTGGGCACTTGGTCCGCGCTGCGTTCGGTCCGGCTCATGAGCCCAACCGGGTGCGAGTCGACGAAAATAATGATGCATTTGTTTAAAGTAAGATGTCACGTGCACCCCACATGATTTTTTCAACAACTTACTTTATACTTGAGGAGGCGGTCTTGGGGCACCTAGAACGGGACAAAGGTCAGGTTGGTTAGGGCCGAAAGTTAGTTGTAGCCTGGCAACTAAAGCGATGCACTTATTAACGTTCGGTTTTCAGGGCTTCCTACAAGGTTTTTCAAGGAACAACTTCTCGTTTTGTGTCGGCCACTCTCACTGGGCACTTGGTCCGGCGCTGCGTTCGGTCCGGCTCATGAGCCCAACCGGTGCGAGTCGACGAAAATAATGATGCATTTGTTTAAAGTAAGATGTCACGTGCACCCCACATGATTTTTTCAACAACTTACTTTATACTTGAGGAGGCGGTCTTGGGGCACCTAGAACGGGACAAGGTCAGGTTGGTTAGGCCGAAAGTTAGTTGTAGCCTGGCAACTAAAGCGATGCACTTATTAACGTTCGGTTTTCAGGGCTTCCTACAAGGTTTTTCAAGGAACAACTTCTCGTTTTGTGTCGGCCACTCTCACTGGGCACTTGGTCCGCGCTGCGTTCGGTCCGGCTCATGAGCCCAACCGGGTGCGAGTCGACGAAAATAATGATGCATTTGTTTAAAGTAAGATGTCACGTGCACCCCACATGATTTTTTCAACAACTTACTTTATACTTGGAGGCGGTCTTGGGGGCACCTAGAACGGGACAAAGGTCAGTTGGGTTAGGGCCGAAAGTTAGTTGTAGCCTGGCAACTAAAGCGATGCACTTATTAACGTTCGGTTTTCAGGGCTTCCTACAAGGTTTTTCAAGGAACAACTTCTCGTTTTGTGTCGGCCACTCTCACTGGGCACTTGTCCGGCGCTGCGTTCGGTCCGGCTCATGAGCCCAACCGGGTGCGAGTCGACGAAAATAATGATGCATTTGTTTAAAGTAAGATGTCACGTGCACCCCACATGATTTTTTCAACAACTTACTTTATACTTGAGGAGGCCTTGGGGGCACCTAGAACGGACAAAGGTCAGGGTTAGGGCCGAAAGTTAGTTGTAGCCTGGCAACTAAAGCGATGCACTTATTAACGTTCGGTTTTCAGGGCTTCCTACAAGTTTTTCAAGGAACAACTTCTCGTTTTGTGTCGGCCACTCTCACTGGGCACTTGGTCCGGCGCTGCGTTCGGTCCGGCTCATGAGCCCAACCGGGTGCGAGTCGACGAAAATAATGATGCATTTGTTTAAAGTAAGATGTCACGTGCACCCCACATGATTTTTTCAACAACTTACTTTATACTTGAGGCGGTCTTGGGGGCACCTAGGGGACAAAGGTCAGGTTGGGTTAGGCCGAAAGTTAGTTGTAGCCTGGCAACTAAAGCGATGCACTTATTAACGTTCGGTTTTCAGGGCTTCCTACAAGGTTTTTCAAGGAACAACTTCTCGTTTTGTGTCGGCCACTCTCACTGGCACTTGGTCCGGCGCTGCGTTCGGTCCGGCTCATGAGCCCAACCGGGTGCGAGTCGACGAAAATAATGATGCATTTGTTTAAAGTAAGATGTCACGTGCACCCACATGATTTTTTCAACAACTTACTTTATACTTGAGGAGCGGTCTTGGGGGCACCTAGAACGGGACAAAGTCAGGTTGGTTAGGGCCGAAAGTTAGTTGTAGCCTGGCAACTAAAGCGATGCACTTATTAACGTTCGGTTTTCAGGGCTTCCTACAAGGTTTTTCAAGGAACAACTTCTCGTTTTTGTGTCGGCCACTCTCACTGGCACTTGGTCCGGCGCTGCGTTCGGTCCGGCTCATGAGCCCAACCGGTGCGAGTCGACGAAAATAATGATGCATTTGTTTAAAGTAAGATGTCACGTGCACCCCACATGATTTTTTCAACAACTTACTTTATACTTGAGGAGGTCTTGGGGCACCTAGAACGGACAAAGGTCAGTTGGTTAGGGCCGAAAGTTAGTTGTAGCCTGGCAACTAAAGCGATGCACTTATTAACGTTCGGTTTTCAGGGGCTTCCTACAAGGTTTTTCAAGGAACAACTTCTCGTTTTGTGTCGGCCACTCTCACTGGCACTTGGTCCGGCGCTGCGTTCGGTCCGGCTCATGAGCCCAACCGGGTGCGAGTCGACGAAAATAATGATGCATTTGTTTAAAGTAAGATGTCACGTGCACCCCACATGATTTTTTCAACAACTTACTTTATACTTGAGGAGGCGGTCTTGGGGCACCTAGGGACAAAGTCAGGTTGGTTAGGCCGAAAGTTAGTTGTAGCCTGGCAACTAAAGCGATGCACTTATTAACGTTCGGTTTTCAGGGCTTCCTACAAGGTTTTTCAAGAACAACTTCTCTTTTGTGTCGGCCACTCTCACTGGCACTTGTCCGGCGCTGCGTTCGGTCCGGCTCATGAGCCCAACCGGGTGCGAGTCGACGAAAATAATGATGCATTTGTTTAAAGTAAGATGTCACGTGCACCCCACATGATTTTTTCAACAACTTACTTTATACTTGAGGAGCGGTCTTGGGGCACCTAGAACGGGACAAAGGTCAGGTTGGGTTAGGCCGAAAGTTAGTTGTAGCCTGGCAACTAAAGCGATGCACTTATTAACGTTCGGTTTTCAGGGGCTTCCTACAAGGTTTTTCAAGGAACAACTTCTCGTTTTGTGTCGGCCACTCTCACTGGGCACTTGGTCCGGCGCTGCGTTCGGTCCGGATCATGAGCCCAACCGGGTGCGATCGACGAAAATAATGATGCATTTGTTTAAAGTAAGATGTCACGTGCACCCCACATGATTTTTTCAACAACTTACTTTATACTTGAGGAGGCGTCTTGGGGGCACCTAGAACCGGACAAAGGTCAGGTTGGGTTACGGCCGAAAGTTAGTTGTAGTCTGGCAAGTAAAGCGATGCACTTATTAACGTTCGTTTTTTCGGGCGCTGCCTACAAGGTTTTTCAAGGAACAGCTTCTCGTTTTGTGTCGGCCACTTTAACTGAGCACTTGGTCAAGCCCTCCGTTCGGTCCGGCTCATGAGCCCAACCGAGTGCGAGTCGACGAAAATAATGATGCGTTTCTTTAAAGTAAGATGTCACGTGCACCCCACATGATTTTTTCAACAACTTACTTTATACTTGAGGAGGCGGTCTTGGGGAGCACCTGGTAAGGGACAATGGTCAGGTTGGGCCTGGGACGAAAGTTAGTTGTAGCCTCGCAAATAAAGTGATGCATTTATTAACGTTCGTTTTTCGGGCGCTGCCTACAAGGTTTTTCAAGGAACAGCTTCTCGTTTTTGTGTCGGCCACTTTAACTGGGCACTTGGTCAAGCCCTCTTCGGTCCGGCTCATGAGCCCAACCGGGTGCGAGTCACGAAAATAATGATGCATTTGTTTAAAGTAAGATGTCACGTGCACCCCACATGATTTTTTCAACAACCTACTTTATACTTGAGGAGGCGGTCTTGGGGGGCACCTAGAACGGGACAAAGGTCAGGTTGGGTTAGGGCCAAAAGTTAGTTGTAGCCTGGCAACTAAAGTGATGCACTTATTAACGTTCGGTTTTTCAGGGGCTTCCTACAAGGTTTTTCAAGGAACAACTTCTCATTTTCTGTCGGCCACTCTCACTGGGCACTTGGTCCGGCGCTGCGTTCGGTCCGGCTCATGAGCCCAACCGGGTGCGAGTCGACGAAAATAATGATGCATTTGTTTAAAGTAAGATGTCACGTGCTCCCCACATGATTTTTTCAACAACTTACTTTATACTTGAGGAGGCGGTCTTGGGGCACTAGAACGTATTTATTAACGTTCGGTTTCGGGGGCTGCCTACATGGTTTTTCAAAGAAAAGCTTCTCGTTTTTTTGTGGCGGGCACTCTCGCTAAGCACTTGGTCGGGCCCCCGTTTTCCGGCTCATGAGCCCAACCGTATGCGAGTCGACAAAAATAATGAAGAATTTGTTTAAATTACGCTGCCACGTGCACCCCACATGATTTATTCAACAACATACTTTATACATGAGGAGGCGGTCTCGGGGGCACCTGGAAAAGGACAAAGTTCAGGTTGGGCTTGGGCCGCAAGTTAGTTGTAGCCCGGCAAATAAAGTGATGTATTTATTAACGTTCGGTTTTCGGGGCTGCCTACATGGTTTTTCAAAGAAAAGCTTCTCGTTTTGTGGCGGGCACTCTCGCTAAGCACTTGGTCGGGCCCCCGTTTTTTGCTCATGAGGCACACCGCGTGCAAGTCGACGAAAATAATGATGCATTTGTTTAAATTACGATGTCACGTGCACCCACATGATGATTTCAACAACTTACTTTATACTTGAGGAGGCTGTCTTGGCGGGCACCTGGAACTGGACAAAGTTCAGGTTGGGCTTGGGCCAAAAGTTAGTTGTAGCCTGGCAAATAAAGTGATGTATTTATTAACGTTCAGTTTTCGGGGGCTACCTACATGGTTTTTCAAGGAACAGCTTCTCGTTTTGTGGCGGTCATTCTCGGTGGGTACTTGGTACGAGCCCCCGATTCTTTATTGCTCATGAGGTCACCGGGTGCAAATCAATGAACATAATGATGCATTTATTTAAATTACGATATCACGTGCACCCCACATGATTTTTTCAACAACTCACTTTATACTTCAGGAGGCGGTCATGGGGGTACCTGGAACAGGACAAAGTTCAGGTTGGGCTTGGGCCAAAAGTTAGTTGTAGCCCCGCAAATAAAGTGATGTATTTATTAACGTTCGGTTTTCGGGGGCTGCCTACATGGTTTTTCAAAGAAAAGCTTCTCGTTTTGTGGCGGGCACTCTCACTAAGCACTTGGTCGGGCCCCCCGTTTTGTCCGGCTCATGAGCCCAACCGTATGCGAGTCGACAAAAATAATGAAGAATTTGTTTAAATTACGCTGCCATATGCACCCCACATGATTTATTCAACAACATACTTTATATGAGGAGGCGGTCTCGGGGGCACCTGGAAAAGGACAAAGTTCAGGTTGGGCTTGGGCCGCAAGTTAGTTGTAGCCCGGCAAATAAAGTGATGCATATATTAACGTTGGGCTTTCGTGGACTTCCTACATGATTTTTCAAGGAACAGCTTCTCGTTTTGTGGCAACCAGTCTCCCTGTGAACTTTGTCCAGGACCCCGATTATGTATGGCTCATGACGTCAACCGGATACAAATCGATGAAAACAATGATGCATTCGTTTAAATTACGATATCACGTGCACTCCACATGATCTTTTAAACAACATACTTTATACTCTAGGAGCCGGTCTTGGGGCGCAACTTGAACGGGACAAAGGTCAGGTTGGGCGTGGGCATAAAGTTAGGTGTAGCCTGGCAAATAAAGTGATGCATTTATTAACGTTCGGTTTTCGGGGGCTGCCTACATGGTTTTTGAGGGAATTGCTTCTCATTTTGTGGCGGCCACTCTCGCTGGGCTCATGAGCCGGACCGGGTGTGCAAGTCGACGAAAATAATGATGCATTTGTTAAATTACGATGCCACGTGCACCCTAAATGATTTTTTCAACAACTTACTTTATACATGAGGGGGCGGTTTTGGGGGGCATCTGGAATGGGACAAAGGTCAGGTTGGGCCTTGGCCGAAAGTCAGTTGTAGCCTTGCAAATAAAGTGATGCATTTATTAACGTTGGGCTTTCGAGGGCTGCCTACATGGTTTTTCAAGGAACAGCTTCTCATTTTGTGGCAGCCAGTGTCGATGGGAACTTTGTCCAGAACCCCGATTATGTATGGCTCATGAGGTCAACCGGATGCAAATCGATGAAAACAATGATTCATTTGTTTAATATACGATATCACGTGCACCCAACGTGATTTTTTCAACAGCTTACTTTATACTTGAGGAGGCGGTCTTGGGGGCACCTGGAATAGCACAAAGTTCAGGTTTGGCTTGGGCCAAAAGTTAGTTGTAGCCCGGCAAATAAAGTGATGTTTTATTAACGTTCGGTTTTCGGGGGCTCCCTACATGGTTTTTCAAGGAACAGCTTCTTTTTTTTGGCGGCCACTCTCGATGGGCACTTGGTCGGGCCCCCTGTTCGGTCCGGCTCATGAGGCCAACCGGGTGCGAGTCGACGAAAATAAATATGCATTTGTTGAAATTACGATGCCAGTGCACCCACATGATTTATTCAACAACATACTTTATACTTGAGGAGGTAGTCTTGAAGGGCACCTGGAACGGGACAAAGGTCAGGTTGGGCTATGGCCGAAAGTCAGTTGTAGCCTGGCATATAAAGTGATGCATTTATTAAGGTTGGGCTTTCGTGGGCTTCCTACTTGGTTTTTCAAGGAACAGCTTCTCGTTTTGTGGCAACCAGTCTCGTTGTGAACTTTCTCCAAGACCATGATTATGTATGGCTCATGAGGTCAACCGGATGCAAATCGATGAAAACAATGATGCATTTGTTTAAATTACGATATCACGTGCACCCCACATGATCTTTTCAACAACATACTTTATACTCTAGGAGGCGGTCTTGGGTGGCACCTTGAACGGAAAAAGGTAAGGCTGGGCTTGGGCCAAAAGTTAGTTGTAGCCTGGAAAATACAGTAATGTATTTACTAACGTTCGGTTTTCGGGGCTCCTACATGGTTCTTCAAGGAACAGCTTCTCATTTTGTGGCGGCCACTCTCGATGGGCACTTGGTGGGGCTCCCCGTTCGGTCCGGCTCATGAGGCCAACCGGGTGCGAGTCGACGAAAATAACATACTTCATTGTTGAGGAGGCGGTCATGGGGGCACCTCGAACAGGACAAAGGTCAGGTTGGGCGTGGGCATAAAGTTAGGTGTAGCCTGGCAAATAAAGTGATGCATTTATTAACGTTCGGTTTTCGGGGGCTGCCTACATGGTTTTTGAGGGAATAGCTTCTCATTTTGTGGCGGCCACTCTCGCTGGGCTCATGAGCCGGACCGGGTGCAAGTCGACGAAAATAATGATGCATTTGTTTAAATTACGATGCCACGTGCACCCTAAATGATTTTTTCAACAACTTACTTTATACATGAGGGGGCGGTTTTGGGGGGCACCTGGAATGGGACAAAGGTCAGGTTGGGCTATGGCCGAAAGTCAGTTGTAGCCTGGCATATAAAGTGATGCATTTATTAACGTTGGGCTTTCGTGGGCTTCCTACTTGGTTTTTCAAGGAACAGCTTCTCGTTTTGTGGCAACCAGTCTCGTTGTGAACTTTCTCCAAGACCATGATTATGTATGGCTCATGAGGTCAACCGGATGCAAATCGATGAAAACAATGATGCATTTGTTTAAATTACGATATCACGTGCACCCCACATGATCTTTTCAACAACATACTTTATACTTTAGGAGGCGGTCTTGGGTGGCACCTTGAACGGAAAAAGGTAAGGCTGGGCTTGGGCCAAAAGTTAGTTGTAGCCTGGAAAATACAGTAATGTATTTACTAACGTTCGGTTTTCGGGGGCTCCCTACATGGTTCTTCAAGGAACAGCTTCTCATTTTGTGGCGGCCACTCTCGATGGGCACTTGGTGGGGCTCCCCGTTCGGTCCGGCTCATGAGGCCAACCGGGTGCGAGTCGACGAAAATAACATACTTCATTGTTGAGGAGGCGGTCATGGGGGGCACCTCGAACAGGACAAAGGTCAGGTTGGGCGTGGGCATAAAGTTAGGTGTAGCCTGGCAAATAAAGTGATGCATTTATTAACGTTCGGTTTTGGGGGCTGCCTACATGGTTTTTGAGGGAATAGCTTCTCATTTTGTGGCGGCCACTCTCGCTGGGCTCATGAGCCGGACCGGGTGCAAGTCGACGAAAATAATGATGCATTTGTTTAAATTACGATGCCACGTGCACCCTAAATGATTTTTTCAACAACTTACTTTATACATGAGGGGGCGGTTTTGGGGGGCACCTGGAATGGGACAAAGGTCAGGTTGGGCCTTGGCCGAAAGTCAGTTGTAGCCTTGCAAATAAAGTGATGCATTTATTAACGTTGGGCTTTCGAGGGCTGCCTACATGGTTTTTCAAGGAACAGCTTCTCATTTTGTGGCAGCCAGTGTCGATGGGAACTTTGTCCAGAACCCCGATTATGTATGGCTCATGAGGTCAACCGGATGCAAATCGATGAAAACAATGATTCATTTGTTTAATATACGATATCACGTGCACCCAACGTGATTTTTTCAACAGCTTACTTTATACTTGAGGAGGCGGTCTTGGGGGGCACCTGGAATAGCACAAAGTTCAGGTTTGGCTTGGGCCAAAAGTTAGTTGTAGCCCGGCAAATAAAGTGATGTTTTTATTAACGTTCGGTTTTCGGGGGCTCCCTACATGGTTTTTCAAGGAACAGCTTCTCGTTTTGTGGCGGCCACTCTCGCTGGATACTTGGTCGGGCCCCCCATTCGGTCCGGCTCATGAGGCCAACCGAGTGAGAGTTGACGAAAATAATAATGCATTTGTTTAAGTTGCGATGTCACATGCACCCCATATGGCTTTTTCAACAACATGCTTTATACTTGTGAAGGCACTCTCGGCGAGCACCTAACGGGGCTGGAGGTCCGGTTGGGCTCGGGCCGAAAGTCAGTTGTTGCCCGTCAAAAATGTGATGCATTTATTAACGTTGGGTTTTTGGGAGCTTCCTAGATGGTTTTTTAGGGAAAAGCTTCTCGCTTTGGGTCGGGCGCTCTTTTCGGGCACTTGGTGCGAGCCCCAGGTTCGGTGTTGCCCTGAGACGTATCGTGTTCGATACCGCAAAAATAGTGATGTATTTACTTAAGTTATGATGTCATGAGCACCGAAAGTTGCTTTATAATTTAGGTGGCACTCTCGAGGGCACCTTGATCGGGACAGAGGTCGGGTTGGGCTTGTGCCGAAAGTCAGTTGTAGCCCAGCAAATAAAGTGATGCATTTATTAATGGTTGGTTTTCGGGGGCTGACTACATGGTTTTGCAAGGAACATCATCTCGTTTTGTGGTAGCCACTCTCGCTGGGCACTTGGTTGGGGCCTCTCGTTCGGTCCGGCTCATGAAGCCAATCGGGTGCAAATCGACGAAAATAATAATGCATTTATTTAAGTTATGATGTCACGTGCACCCCATATGTTTTTTTTTAACAACATGCTTCATACTTGTGGTGGCACTCTCGACGAGCACCTAACGGGACCGGAGGTCGGGTTGGGCTCGGGCCCAAACTCTATTGTTGCCCATCAAAAAAAGCGATGCATTTATTAACATTGGGTTTTTGGGAGCTTCCTACATGGTTTTTTAGGGAAAAGCTTCTCGTTTTGGGTCGCGCTCTCTTGTCAGGCACTTGGTGCGAGCCCTAGGTTCGGTCTGGCCCATGAGACCTATCGGGTTTGATACCACGAAAATAGTGATGTATTTACTGAAGTTAGGATGTCATGAGCAACGAAAATTGCTTTATACTTGAGGAGGCGCTCTCAAGGGCACCTTGTTCAGCGTGCATATCAGAAGTATCATGTTGGAAGTCGAATCGGGCTCGGGCCAGAAGTTAGTTGTAGCCCGGCAAAAAAAGTTATGCATTTAGTAACTTTGGGTTGCCAGGAGCTGCCTAAATGGTTTTTCAAGAAACAGCTTCTTGTTTTTGAGTGGGTGCTCTCACTGTGAACTTGGTCCGTGCCCCAAGTTTGGTCCAGCTCATGAGCCCAATAAGGTCCAAGTCGATGAAAATAATGATGCGTTTATTTAAATTATTATGTCACGTGCACCGCACATGACTTTTTTACCATCATCCTTTAAACCTCAGGAGGCGCTCTCGGGGGGCACCCATACCAGGTCGAAGGTCGTGTTGAGGTCGTCTCGAAGGTCAGTTTAAGCTTGGCAAAAAAAGTGATGCATTTATTAACGTTGGGTTGTCAAGAGCAGCCTACATGTTTGTTTAAGGAACAGTTTCTCATTTTCGAGCGTGCGCTGTCGCTGGGCACTTTGTCCGAGCCACTGGTTCTCTCTAGGTCATGAGCCCAATCGGGTCCGAGTCGATGAAAATAATGATGCATTTATTTCGATAAGTTTGTCACTTGCACCCCACATGATTTTTTGAAGAACATCCTTCAAACTTGCGGAGGCGCTCTCGGGGCACCCGTATCGGGTCTGAGGTCGAATTGGGCTCGGGCCCGAAGTCAGTTGCAGCGTGGCAAAAAAAGTTATGCGTTTAGTAACTTTGGGTTGCCGGGAGTTGGCTACATGGTTTTTCAAGAAACAGCTTCTCATTTTTGAGTGGGTGCTCTCGCTGTGAACTTGGTCCGTGCCCCATGTTCGGTCCGGCTCGTGAGCTCAATAGGGTCCGAGTCGACGAAAATAATGATGTGTTTATGTAAATAAGTATGTCACGTCCACCACACATGAGTTTTTCAACAACATCCTTTAAACTTGAGGAGGCGCTCTTGGAGGAACCCGGATCGGGTCGGAAGTCGAATCGGGCTCTGGCAAAAGTATGTTGTAGGCCGGCAAAAAAAGTGATGCAGTTATTAACAATAGGTTGTCGGGAGCAACCTACATGGTTTTTGAAGGAACAGCTTCTCGTTTTTGGCGGGTGCTCTCACTTGTCACTTGGTCCGAGCCAAGGGTTCCGTCTAGCTGGAGAGCTCTATAGGGTCCGAGTCGACGAAAATAATGGTGTGTTTATGTAAATAAGTATGTCACGTGCACCACACATGAAGTTTTCAACAAGATCCTTTAAACTTGAGGAGGCGCTCTTGGAGGAACCCGGATCGGGTCGGAGGTCGAATCGGGCTCGAGCCCAAAGTAAGCTGTTGCCCGGCAAAAAAGGTTATGCATTTATTAACTTTGGGTTGCCGGGAGCTGCCTACATGGTTTTTCAAGGAACAGCTTCTCATTTTTGAGCGGGTGCTCTCGCTAGGCACTTGGTCAGGGCCCCAGGTTTGGTCTATCTCATGAGCTCAGTGAGTTCCGAGTCGACGAAAATAATGATGCGTTTATTTAAATAAGTATCACGTGCAACCCACATGATTTTTTCAACAACATCCTTTAAACTTGAGGAGGCGCTCTCGGGGGCACCCAGATCGTGTCGGAAGTCGAATCGGGCTCTGGAAAAAGTCAGCTGTAGCCTTGCAAAAAGAGTGATACATTTATTAACTTTGGGTTGTCAGGAGCAGCCTACATGGTTTTTCAAGGAACATCTTCTCGTTTTTGGGTGGGTGCTCTCGCGAGGCACTTGTTCTAGGGCCTAGGTTCGGTCAGGCTCATGAGGCCAATTGGGTCTGACTCGACGAAAAACGTGATTCATTTATTGAACTTAGGATGTCATGAGCACCCCAACTTGTTTTTTTCACAGCAGGCTTTATACTTGAAGAGGCGCTCTCGGTGGGGTTCTGATCGGGCCTGAGGTTGGGTCGGACTCGGTCCCAAAGTAAATTTTCGCCTTGTAAAAAAAGTGATGCATTTATTACCTTTGGGTTGTCGGGAGCTGCCTACATAGTTTTTCAAGGAACAGCTTCTCATTTTTTAGTGGGTGCTATCGCTGGGCACTTGGTCTGTGCCCAAGTTTTGTTTAGCTCATGGGCTCAGTCGGGTCCGAGTCAACGAATATAATGATGCGTTTGTTTAAATTATGATCTCACATGCACTACACATGATTTTTTTAACATCATCCTTTATACTTGAGGAGGCGCTCTCAGGGGGCACCTGTATCAGGCCGGAGGTCGGGTCGAGCTCGTCCCCAAAGTCAGTTAAAGCCTGCAAAGAAAGTGAAACATTTATTAACGTTGGGTTGCTAGGAGAAACCTACATGCATTTTTAAGGAATAGTTTTTCATTTTAGGGTGGGCAGTCTCGCTAGGCACTTCGTTCGAGCCGCTTGTTCGCTCTGGGTCATGAGCCGAATCGGGTGCGAGTCGATGAAAATAATGATGCATTTATTTAAATTATTATGTCACGTGCACCGCACATGATTTTTTTAGCATCATGCTTCAAACTTGAGGAGGCGCTCTCGGGGGGCACCCGTATCAGGTCGGAGGTCGGGTCGAGTTCGTCCCTAAAGTCAGTTAAAACCCGGCAAAAAAAGTGATGCATTTATTAACGTTGGGTTGTAAGGAGCAGCCTACATGGTTTTTTAAGGAACATTTTCTCATCTTGAGGCGGGCACTGTCTCTAGGCACTTGGTACAAGCCGCTGGTTCCCTTTGGGTCATGAGCCCAATCGGGTCAGAGTCAACGAAAATAATGATGCGTCTATTTCGATAAATATGTCACATGCACCCCCACATGATTTTTTCAACAACATCCTTTAAAAATGATGCATTTATTGACATTAGGTTGTCGGCAGCAGCCTACATGGTTTTTCAAGGCATAGCTTCTGGTTTTCGGGTGGGTGCTCTCGCTAGCATTATGCTACAACGACACTAGACTTGTCCTCAAGTTCTAACTAAGACTAACAGGAGCTAGCAATTGAGGAATTTCCAACAGCCATGCAGAGACTTGATTTTTAGGTTCAGAATGCAAGAATGTAAAGAGTGCTAGTGTGCAAGACGGGTAATCACTCAAGCATACATGTTAATTTCATCAAAATAAGTGCCTTCAAAGATTAAATAGGTTAGCATGACACAATTAGACTTTCAAACGGGTGATGGTAGTCTCTTTTCATTTTTTTTTCTCTCTTCACTCTCTTTTTTTTTTATTTGTACAAAGATCAAGAGCAGGGAAGTTTCCAAGCTCAACTAAGGCAATTTTCGATTCCCTCCTTCGTATATGGAGTGTGGGCTAAGCACTCCTCTCCTTATTCCTCTTGAGGGTTTCCTACTCCTCTGAGTCATTCTAGTAACCTCCCTTCTCTCTTTACTCTATTGTCTACACACACTTTTTAATTGTGTGTTGCTTTTCAAGACATGGGGTCTCATCACTTTTCTTATGATGATGCTTTTCTGACCCCCTCTCTTTTTTTTCTTTTTTTTTTTTACATCTATCTATAAGCTTTTCGATCATCAGTATCCATGAAAGAGCCAAATGTGTCAGTTTGCACAAAAAAATCTCGATTGCACAAATCAGAGTCTATCACACATGTTTCTACCTCACGAAAATAAGCAGGTTAAAAGTCAAGCTCACAGGTGTATAAATTGTTAAAGCAATATTCATGCATCATGTACTTTATGAAAAGCATCACGCATGCATATGAAAATTCCCCAAATAGCTTTCAAAATTCTCCTAATCCTAGTATCGAACTACTAAATTACTTCTAACTTAGACTAACACCCTAAAAATAAAAATAAAAATAAGGCAATGCAGCATTGTTACTTGGTCAGGGAGGAGTCTTTCACTCCCTGTTTTAGTTCCTTCACTTCCCTTAGCAAATTCCCGAGCCTGTCATATATCATGTCAATTCTTTCAGTGCAGCAGCAAACTTTCTCGTCCCTTTGCGTCATGGCTGTCTGATCAGGGGTTTTTCCTTTTTCCTTCATTGGAGGTGCCTCCCCACAAAGTCCTGCAAGAGACTTAAAAACAAAACCACTTCCTCGTGCACGAATTAGTCCAGCAATTTTAAGAAAATGAGCATCAAGAGGGGCTACCTTTGTTTCTACATGGAAAAATTCCAACTCAGAAATTTTATTAGAGCATAACCTTTGAGCAAGAAAGGTAACGACATTACTGAACCCAAGATGGTTTATGGTATTCCTCCGATATTCTCGGTTCATTTGCTCTGCTAAAATTGCCCCTAAATTCAAGGGTTTCTTGTGCAACAAGCACCACATGACAAACAAATCACGCTTGTACAGAGAATTAAATCCGAAGGCCCTACCAAACAGCATAGCAGAAACAAGCTTTCGTTCAGAGTCTTTATTTAAAGAAAATAAATCACATGTTGATCGGTTAGAATTTCATAAACCTCTTCAGCATTAAAGTCATTAGGGTAATCAAACAATGAAGTAGCAAATTCATGGGATTCAACATGCTTTTCTGTACAGAATCGTAAAGCTACATTCCATTCAACAATTGATAATGAGAAATTCTTTCCTAGCAATTTAAACGTAATGGCCGATGGTGCAAGCATAGTTTCTGGTTTCTCATAACAAAAGGTAGAAGCAAATTCATACATCCATTCAACATAAGAAGGACGGTTCAAATCACATAAAATAAGTAGTGCAGAATCCTCTAAAATTGAGTGAACTTCTGTAACTATACTCAATTCTACCAATATTTCGAAATCTATGACCCGACAAGGCAGCACCCTTGCCCCTTTTACCTCATTGTACCTGGCTGTGAATTCTTCTTCATCGAAACGTAGGTACTTGAGGTTGAGTGTTTCTGCATGTTGCTTGAAGTATGGAATGCCCTTGCTGCTCATTTTTCGCTGTGATTTCCCTTTTTCTTCCTCTTCAACCCTACCTGAACTCAAGTATAGTGGAGCAAGGTTAGGTAAAAATTTCTCTGTTTTTGTTTGTACCTGTTCCTCCTCCTCACTGGCATTCTTCTCCCATTCCTCTATTTCTGGTTCAAGTTCCTGCTGCTTCTTTGTTCTGCTCCTTGTTCTCTTTGCAGCCAAATTCCTCGTCCTCTTCCTCTGCTGTACCAGCATTCTCATCTGGTTTCTCCTTTCCCATTTGAAATTGTTCTGCCTCACCAGATTCTGCCTCTTTTTCTACAGTTTCGTGCTCTACAATTTCTAGGACTTCCTCAACCCCTGCTGGTGCGATCTCTTCTTTTGATTCCAAGTTCTTCTCCACATTTTCAATAACCTCTTCCACTGCAGTGTTTGTGGTGGTGTCTTTCTGCTTCCTCTGGCCCTTTCTCCCCGGTTTCTTTTTCTGGTAAACAATTTGGGGTGGCTCTGTGGATGATTCTTCAACAGCCAATTTCCCTTTTCCTTTGTAACTTCCCTGCAATTCCCTTAATTTCTGTTGAATATCAGAGCTGGTGGGTGTCTTCAATCTTTGACTCCTACGTTCTACCACAGGTTGTTCCCTTGTTTCTTGAGAGCGGACTCCACCCAAATGTCCAGCATGCAAGAGGGCATCAACTCCCTGAAATTTTTCTTCTCTAGCAAACACATTCTTGTTTTGTTCCTCGGTAGGAGCAATTCCGACATCTTCCCCAGTTTTCTTGCGCTTACTCCACAGAAAAATATTTGAAACCAAATGAACATTACCAGGGAATTTACCCCCAAATTCATCAAGGGTTTGACGGTAAATCTGTAAAATCCGAACATTTACTCACGACCCCTGTACGTTACTTCATGTAACCGCAATGTAACTCCCTTACTTTTGCAACAGGAACACAACAAAGATTCTCCAAAATTACTCCTAGCTAAGTCTAAAAATGCAGAAGTAAAATAACGAGAAAATTCCAACAAATTCCACGTTGTTTCTGTGTCCCTTAGGACAAGAACTTCAACTTCTTTAGCAAACCTGTTTTGAAGATTTTCATAAAAAATCTTCAACCTAGGTCCATTCACAATAAAACTTGTGTTAGTCCCTCCATCATAAACCTCCACTGTTTCGTTTGGGAAAACTTCTTTCAGTACAAATGGTCCAGTCCAACGAGATTTGAGTTTCCCTGGGTGTAACTTCAGTCTGAATTGAAACAGCAAAACTTTCTAACCAACTTCAAAGGACCTCCTGGAAATATGCTTGTCGTGGTAACTTTTAGTCCTAGCTTTGTAACTTTGAGCTTTCGTACGCATCATTTCTCAGCACTTCCAGTTCTGAGAGCTACAATTTTGTTTGGCTTGCACTAAGACTTTCATCAAGGTTTAGTCTCTTCACTGCCCACCAGGCCTTGTACTCTAATGTAGCAGGTAACTTGCACGGTTTTCCATAAACTAACCTGAATAGAGAGGTCCCAATTGGTGTTTCATTTGCTGTTCGGATTGCCCATAAAGCATCCCTCAGTCTCAGACTCCAATCCTTCCTGTTTGGGTTTAATCTCCCTGTTTGATAACTCCGTTTGGTCATTTGTTTGTGGATGGTATGTTGTTGATGGCTTATACCAAATGTTGAACTGCTTCAATACACTTCTCAAGGCCTGATTATAAAACTACGTACCTCTATCACTGATCAGTGCCTTGGGAGTCCCATATCGCACAAAAATGTTATTATGTAGAAAATTGATCACTATCTTTGCATCATCCATCCTTGTAGGAATGGCTTCAATCCACTTTGAGACGTAATCAACGGCCACTAAAATATAGTTGTAGCCTGCAGAAGTGGGGAATGGCCCCATAAAATCAATGCCCTAAACATCAAATAATTCACATACCAGGATTCTTTACTGAGGCATTTCGTTCCTATTTGATAAATTTCCCACTCTTTGGCATGGCTCACAACCCTTGCAATAAGCGTAACAGTCTTTGAAGATGTGAGGCCAGTAGAATACAGTCAAAAAAATTTCTGGCTGTACGGTTTGGTCCATGATGGCCACCAAAGGGTCTTGCATGACAAGAATTGATAATTTTAGGAATTTCAAACTCATGAACACACCTTCTAATGACATCATGATTGCATCTCTTCCAGAGGTAAGGATCATCCCAAATATAATATTTGGCGTCACTCTTCAGTTTCTTCTTCATGTGATAATCAATTCCCGGTGGCATCACTCCTGCTGAAACAAAGTTAGCCAAGTTTGAATATTAGACCAAACTAAGAATAATTGTTCATCAGGAAACATTTCAGTGATAGGACTTTCAGTCTTAACCCCTTCCATCCTACTGAGATGGTCAACGACCATGTTCTCCTTTCCAGGCCTGTCTTTAATTTCAACATCAAACTGCTGAACAAGGAGAACCCATCTGATCAACCGTGGTTTGATCTCCCTCTTCTCCATCAAGTGTTTTACCGCTGAATGGTCTGTGTAGACCACTACCTTGCTCCCTAAAAATACAGCCAAAAATTCCCTTTCAGTCAATGTATAATTTTTTTGAGCTTCATCTAAAGTTTTAGAAGCATAAGAAATAACATGATGTTTCCCTTCAATTTTCTGTCCTAAAACCGCCCCTACAGCATGACTACTAGCATCACACATAATTTCAAAATCATACCTCCAGTTTGGTGGTTGAATCACAAGAGCAGTAGTCACAGCCTCTTTCAAACAATTAAAAGCATTTTTGCATGAATCATCAAAAATAAATTCCACATCATTATGCAAAAGTCTATTAAGAGGCAAGGCAATCTTAGAAAAATTCTGAATAAATCTTCTATTAAAACCTACATGCCCCAGAAATGATCTCACACCTTTAACATGAATTGGATACAGTAACTCAATCATAATTTCGATTTTTGCTTTGTCTACCTCTTTCCTAGAAATAACATGGCCAAGCACAATTCCATGATCAACCATAAAATGGCATTTTTTCAGAATTAAGAATAAAATTTTTTTCGACACATTTTCGCAAAACCTGATCCAAATGGTCTAAACATGACTCATAATCTTCTCCATACACTGTAAAATCATCCATAAAAATTTCAATGAAATCCTCACCAAAGTTTGAGAAGATGCTGGTCATACACCTCTGGAAGGTAGTAGGGGCGTTGCACAACCCAAAGGGCATCCTTCTATAGGCATAAGTCCCAAATGGACAGGTAAAAGTAGTTTTGTCTTGATCCATACCTGAAATTGCAACTTGGTTATATCCAGAATAACCATCTAAGAAACAATAAAAAGATTTTCCTGCTAATTTTTCGAGCATTTGATCAACGAAAGGTAAGGGGTAATGGTCCTTCTTGGTCACTTCATTTAATTTTCTATAGTCTATGTACTCTCCACCCATTTTGAATTCTTTGAGGCACCAGCTCTCCCTTCTCGTTCTCCATCACTATCATACCAGTCTTCTTGGGCACCACATGGATTGGACTCACCCATTCACTGTCTGTGATGGAATAGATAATACCTGCATCATGGAGTTTTACAATTTCCTTCTTTACCACTTCCATCATATTCGGGTTGAGGCGCCTTTGTGGCTGGCGAACAGGTTTTGCTCCATCTTCTAATAAAATCCTGTGCATACATATAGAAGGAGAAATGCCTTCAATATCCGCAAGGGTCCAGCCAATCTCCTTCTTGTTCCTGATCAGCACCTTGAGCAGTCGCGACTCTTGGTCTAAGCTAAGACTATTTGAGATGATAACCGGGTTGTTCATTTCTTCATCCAAAAATGCGTACTTCAGGTGTGTGGGCAGTGGCTTCAGCTCAGCTGTCCTCTCCTCCAGGGTCTTGACTTGCAGAGCATTCATCTGTTCTGACCCTTTTTCAGCTTCCTACTCTTGAATGGCCTTCTCAAAATGCTCCTCAACCAACTTATCCATCACGTCCACTGAGTATACACTCTCAAAATCGCTAGGATAATTGTTCATCTCTTTCATGTCCAGCATAATCTTCTCTTCATCCAAGGATAACTCAATTGTGCCCATCTTCACATTAATTATGGAATTGGAAGTGCTCAAGAATGGCCTTCCAAGGATAATTGTTGTATCGCTTGAACTCCCAGCAGGCATGTTTACCACATAGAAGTTTGCTAGAAACACTAGCTGCTCAATCTTCACAAGAACATCCTCAACTAAGCCTTTTGGAGAAATAACTCTTCGGTCAGCAAGCTCAATTTGCACTCCTGAGGCTTGTAGAGGTCCTAACCTGAGAGTCTCATATACAGAAAATCACATCACATTTATAGAGGCTCCCAGGTCAGCCATGACTCTCCTAATGTTCAGGTCACCTATTTTGCAAGGAATAAAAAATGTTCCAGGGTCCTTGCGTTTTTCAGGTAGTTTCCAAGTCAAAAGGGTTGAACAACTCTCACTCAGCTTCACCTTGCTTTTTCCTTCAATTTTGGCTTTGACATACAAAGTTGCTTCAGGTACTTCACGCTTTTGAGCACCAAGTCAATATACTCCAGCAATGTCAAATTTAATTGGGTATTTCCCAAGGCTCTCAACATCTTTTCTTTTTCATTTTGCTCCTCTCTCGCCTTCAACCTTCCTGGAAATGGTGGTGGGGTTACTTTTACCACGAGAGCTCAATAGCAATCTCCACCTCCTGTTCTTCAGCATCTCCTTCCACCTCAACTTCATACTCTTCTTTCGCCGCTAAATTACTCTTAGTTTGGACTAATTCTCTTCCAGGTTTTTCTTTTCCGCTTCTCAATGTCATTGCGCTGATATTTTGTGCTCCCCCAGAGTTGGGATTCTGTTTGGCTTGCGACGGTAGGCTTTCTTTTTGCTTCAGTTCCCCAACCTCTATTGCTAGCTGAGTAACTTGAATTTCCAAATTCTTTATTGCTTGTTGATTCCTAGCTTGGTTCTTGATTGATTGGGTCATGAAAGTTTTCAGAATATCCTCCAATTAACTTCCAGAATTTCCTCCAGAATTATTCTGGTTTGGAGGCTAAAATTGCTGTTGCATCTGCTGGTTTGGCTTGCGAATTTGTGGATCTTGATAAGAACGTTGCTATTGCTCCTGGAAATTTTTCTGAAATCCTTGTTGTCCAGCTGATGAACTCTCACCCTTGTAAGAATTATCACTCTTACTCCATCTGAAATTTGGATGATCCCTCCATCCAAGATTGTAGGTGCTCGAATAGGGAACATATTTCTTCCTTTGTGGCTCCAAATATCCCATTGCCTTCACATGTTCTTCCTCCATCAATTCGGGACATTTATCAGCAATGTGTCCATTCTGTGGCAATTCCCGTAGGGCATATTCTTAGCTTGGAATAAAAATAGTTCCTTCATCATCTCAGACATTGCTGCCACATTTTTCGTCAGCTCATTTTCTGATGACTTTGGCTTGCATTCCAGCTCATATACTCTTCTATTCAAGGCCTCTTTTCTGATTATGTGCCTGGAATGCTTAGCCAACTCCTCAAGTAGCGCAAGAGGTTCTGTGGGAGTTTTTTTCCTCAAAAACCCACCTGCTGCAGAGTCCACCATGGCTTTATCCGTGCATAGAAGACCATCATAAAAATACTTGACCAATGCATTGGTCTGAAATCCGTGGTGTGGACAGGAGCCTAGTAGGTGATTAAAATGCTCCCAATCTTCATGTAGAGATTCTCCACTTGTTTGCTCAATGTCACTGATCTCCTTTTGTATCCCTTTAGCCTTGGAAGCAAGAAAATACTTGCTAAGGAACACCTTCTTCATCCCTGACCAATCCATGATACTTCCAAACTTCAAAGAGTTGAACCATGTCTTTGCGCTCCCTTCTAGTGTAAATTGGAATACCCTCAAACAGATGACATCCTCAGTCATCCCAACACTCTTAAAGGAGGTGCAAACAACAGTGACATTATCAAGATGTTCATGTGGGTTTTCACCCACTTTTCCATAGTATTTAGCCAGAAAATTTATCATAGCTGGCTTCAATTCGTTGGCTGTGTCATCAGAGAACCTAATACACAGCCATCTGTACGTGTGGTCAGCTACATCAAGCTCATTCAGGGTCTTCTCCTGTTCTGCCATATTGAAATCAGTTTGAGTAACAGCAAGGAGTCTGCTCAATTTTGCTGCTTCTCTCGCTCTTGTGCGGTTCTTGCTCATAGTTCTCTCGATTTCTGGGTGGAAAACAAGATCACTTGTACCAAAAGAACACAAATGCATCAACCGAATCACAAAACAATGAAACACCGCTCCCTGGCAACGGCGCCAATTTGATAAACGAAAAATTTACATGTCGTGGATGTAAATCTTCCTATCAAATAAATTTATAACCTAACCCACATTCAAGCATAAAACAATTATGAGCATAGTGATTAGGGTCGAACACGAAGAGCAGGTGCTTGCTATGCGAAAGTTAATGCATGAAACTAGTGTCACGTTGGTAAAATTGGTCTTAGCTAGGAATAAGAGAGAACTACAATGGAATGTAGGAAAGAAAAGTAACAAGTTTTGGGCTTCGGTAGTTTATGGGATGGAATGGGTGATGCCTTGGGACTCTTAGGGGATGCATGCCTATCACTAAACAAGCTCACATAAATAAAAAATCATACAACTAACTCACAAGATCTAGGTCTACCTGAATTCTTGTTTTTTCCCCTAATCTTTGGTCTACCTCTAATTAGGGTTGTTAAATTGGGTTTCACTACCTCCCTCTCCTAGATCTATCCTGGTTTGTTAAGGTAGTAGTGTGACTTATGATTTATTAGGTCTAAGGATGGATTAGCATATTTCTTCCCTCTTCACCCCAAGGCACCCCCCTCTAGGTGCTTAGCTACTCATGGCAATGGAAAGTAAAACATCTTCATAGCAGATACTAAGCAACATCCTGGCTACAAATGCTAAACAACAACGAGCAATATAAAGCAGAAGTAGGGAAGACACTTTGTTCACACAAGAAATCCAAATCTAGTCTTAGCTAGGAAAAGTAAGCATCAAGAACTAAATTAAATCTTAAAAGAGAAGCCGTGTTCTTCTGGATCGTCTCCATCTTCTATCCTAGAAAAAATTTCAGAAACTTGTCGTGAGTCTCGAGTGGGAGATCTGCCTTCTCTCTCCAACTTTTTCTCCTTTTGTCCAAAATCTCCCTTTTTTCCTCCTTTGTGTGTACCAATTTGTAGACTTTTGGACTCATCTTCTGCCACTACACTGTGCATATTCGGCTCCTTGGGATTTGTGTTGTGACCTGCACTGCATTATTCAAATAAAACTATAACTAAGACTAAATTGACACTACTACGGTACTTATGCACAAAAATATAGAACTAGGCAATAAAGCATAATTTTTGTAGCACAAAATGAGTAAATTACATGCATTGAGACACTCAAAAATATGTGTAATCACTAGGGGTCACATTTTGGCACTAGAGGCCGAATTGCTTGATCAACAAGCGTCTCGGCAGGGTCTCTTGGAAGACTTCGTTAACTCAGCCTGTTTTGCGGAACTCTCCGATATCTATGCAGGGGATCTAATCGGCCTACTTCTATACCGTTAGAGGTGACAGTTCAGCCAGAAGTTCGGGCTTTCAATCATGGATCCGTGCTTCGATAGGATAAATCCCCTGACGAAGGATGAGAACATGCTAGATGTTATCGCGGACACGTTCCAAGCTCCGGAATTCGGGTTTGAAGCTGATCGGGTGCGGCTGATTGCGCTGATTCGGGCGAGGATAGGGTGAGAGAATGACGCCAAGCTGAGAGCGAGGATGGAAAGACATACCGGTTCCTCTGCCGATCCTCCCGTTAATCCCCAAGCTCCTCCTGCACTTTAGTGATTTTTCTTAACTTGGTGTTTTTCCCCCTACTGTGGGGCTTTTTGAACATTTTTGGTATCCCGGTTCGGGATCCTCTTCTAGTTTACTCAGTTTTTGCGCATCACCATCACCCTCGTTCATCTCCCTGTTCAATATGTTGCGTGATTCGCTGATCTCCTAGTGGGACTTCTCTGCATGCATACGTGCTAAGGGTATGACTCGGAACCCCCTCGCGAACTAAATAGTTTCTTTCGTTCGGGTGGATCTTCCATATCTTTCAGCCGAATTTATTCCAGGTGTGTTTGCCGACTCAAGGTCTGGTGGCGAGAACCCCCTTTGGGGCCTTTTTGGAGCTTATGCAGATGGTTTAGGCAAGTGAAACCCGAATCGTTCCAAGGCTTACCTTAATCAATAAGGCCTGGGTTTAGATGATGCCACATTTGGGGAAGCCCCAAGTTAGTTTGTGGCATCCATTGCAGGTTTAGACTCGAAATATTTGTCTGGGCTTTCGTGATTCAGGGGGTAGGTGCCCCCTTTGCCAACCCTCTTGTTGGGCTTTATGGCTTTGGTTTGCCTTAGTATTCCCTTACGCAAGCTGAACCGCTGCTAGGAAAGTAGACCCGGACCCCTCACGGGTTGGGTGACTTCCCCAATCCACATGGGCCCTCTTCCGGCCGAAATCCCATTGTTTTGAAAATGGGTAGATCTGCTTTGGGTACTCTCGCCGTGTCAAGATTCTGGCGGTAAGGTTGGTACTTAAGGGCTTTTAGGGGCTTACGCATGCGGTTTAGGGAAACCGGTGCCCGAATTGCACAAGGGCTTACTCTTGTCACTGGCGCCTGGGTTTGGGAGATCACATACATATATATCAGGGGAAATCTTGAGTTGATTTGCTGTATCCCGCAGGCGACCTAGGAGATTTGCCTAGGCTTATGCTACTTGGCCAGGGCTTATGATTTAGATTTTTGAGGGTTTGCCTGGGCTTACGTGACTCGGCCACGGCTTATGTTTCGTTTACTCATCTCCGCTTTGGAGGAATTTATAGCCACTTAAGTGTTTTCAGGGAGAAAGTACCGAATCGTGCGTAAACTGGTGATAGAGATTGATATTGAGCCAGTTAGGCGTAGAATTTCCTTAGGTGTGATGCATTCCACGACCTTGGGAATTCCACGCCATCTAACTGTTCTAGATGATACGCTCCTTTTCCGATTACCTTTGAAATCCGATAAGGACCTTCCTAGTTGCGGTCTAATTTTCCAACATGTCTCTGTGGTTGAATGCTTCGTTGCACCAAATCTCCCTCGGAGAATTCCCTTGAGGATACCGACTTGTTATAACTCTTCTCCGTTCTTCTCTGATAAGCCCCTAGTCGGCTATAGACGCTTTGGCGTTTTTCCTCCAACAGCTCCAACTCCAGTTTTCGCAAGTCAGCATTTTCCTCTTCGTTATAGCGCACCACCCGGTAGCTTTTCAAGGTTAGTTCAATCGGGCATACGGCTTCCAAATTGTAAACCAATAAAAAGGGAGACTCTTCCGTGGTGGTTCGAGGGATGGTGCGATATGACCACAGCACCTCATCCAAGCGATCTGCCCATGACCCTCCAAAATCTTGAAGCTTAGTCTTCATACCTAGCGGGAGCGTTCGATTTGTTACCTCTATGAGACCATTGCTCTGCGGGTGATACACCAAGGTGAAGTTGTGCTTGACCGAATATTTATCCAAGAATACATCCATCCTCCCTCCAGTGAATTGGGTTCCGTTATCGGTCACTAGTTCTTGAGAAATCCCGAATCGGATGAAGATATTTCTCCACAGAAATCGAATAACAGTCTCCTCTGATATTTTTGCCACGGCTTCAGCCTCCACCCATTTGGAGAAATATTCGACCCCCACGATGACGAATTTCCTTTGGCCTGAGGTTTGGGGAATGGCCCCATAATATCCACTCCCCACCGATCGAATGGGCATGAGAATGGAAGAGAGGTCAGGTCATTTACCGATTTTCTTGGTATGCTTGCATGGTACTGGGAAACTTTGCACTTCTTCACCATTTCGGTAATGTCCCACTTCATGGTGGGCCAATAATATCCGGTTCTCAGAGCTTTCCTGCACAAGGATCGTATCCCGATGTGGCTACCGCATTCCCCTTCATGCAGGTCGGTTATAAGTTCTTGAGAGCGCTTTGTCCCGATACACCTCAATAGGGGTCCATCTAATGATCTTCGTTAGAGAATTCCGTTTATCAGTGTATATCTCCTTGCTTTAATCTCCAGCTGTCGGGCTTCTGCTTTACCGGGTGGCTTTTCTCCGTTTTGCAGGTACCAGATGTAGGGCGACGTCCAATCTTCAAGGAAGCTCAACTGCGGAGAGATGTCATTTCCTAATCGTTGAGTAATATGATTTATCGCTCGCAAAGTTACCGAGGGCTGATCCCGCAAAGTTACCGAGGGCAAGGCTGTCCGCGGATCTATTTTCCTCGCGTGCGATATGTGACAAAGTGTACTCCTTAAAGTTCCTTGCTAGCTCCTTCACCTTAGCACAGTATAGAGCCATCAAGGGGTCATGGGTTTCATATTCACTCGAATACTGTCCTTGTACTAGCCGTGAGTCCGTATAAACGTCGAGTTCTACAACACCGAGCTCCCTAGCTACTTTCATCCCTTCAAGCAAGGCCTCATATTCGGCTGCATTGTTAGAGGCGGGGAATAGGAACTTCACCGTGATATAGATATGTTCTCTGTCCCGAGTTCGGATATCGATTCATCCACCGGCCCCGTTGTATGTGGAGCCGTCGACATACATTGTCCACCGGTCGTTGGTCTCTACGAAACAGTCAATAGGTCTAGTCCTTTCGACCACAAAATCGGCAAGAGGTCGGGCCTTGATCGCTGTTCTCAACTTAAACTCAATATCCATTGTACTCAATTCGACCGCCCATTTGGCAACCCTTCCGGAAATCTCGGGTCGGACAGGATATTCTTCGAAGGCTGATTGGTGAACACCACGACATGTCGATCTTGGAAATATCACCTCAACTTGGTGGCCACCATCTTTAGTACAAAGATGAATTTTTCTATCACTGTATACCAGGTTTCGGCTGGTAATAGAACCTTGCTCACATAGTACACCGGCAAGTGTTTATCCACCGAGATGGTCGTCAAGACTGCGCTGACTGCAATAGGCGATATCGACAGATAAAGTCCTAGGGGCTCCCCTGCCTTCGAAGCCGCAAGAAGCGGGGGTGATGAGAGATATTCTTTGAGTTTTTCAAAGGCAATCTGGCAATCCTCTTTCCATTCGAAAGCATTTCCTTTTTGCAAGACCTTGAAGAAAGATGCCGACTTATCGGCTGACCGAGATATGAAACGACTTAGGGCAGCCAATTTACCTGTGAGGCTCTAGTACTCCTTGAATGTCCTAGGGGGTTGCATTTCGCATATCGCCTTAATCTTCTCGTGGTCAGCCTCGATTCCTCTTTCTGATACGTAATGCCAAGGAACCGCTTTACACCCCGAAGCAACATTTCATCGGGTTGAGCTTTAATCCGTACGACCGACATAGAGAGAAACAAGAGTCCAAATACGCCAAATGATCTTCTTCATTCATAGATTTCACGATCATATCGTCCACATACACCTCCATTGAGGTACCAATTTCAGAAGAGAATATTTTATTTATCAACCTCTGATAAGTTGCCCCAGCATTCTTCAAGCCGAAGGGCATCGCCACGTAGCAGTAAACCCCATCCTTGGTATAGAAGGTGGTTTTCGGTTGGTCTTTCTTGGCAACAAAGATTTGATGATATCCCGAATAGGCATCCATGGTGCTCAGGAATCGGGACCCGGCAATGGCGTCCACCAGTTTATCGATCTTTGGCAAGGGGTAGGGATCCCTTTCACAGCAAGCGTTGAGGTCGGTGAAGTCGACGCACATTCTCCATTTTCCTCCGGGCTTTGGGACGAAGACCGGATTGGCTACCCATTCCGAGTACTGGATGTCCCTCACGTAACCGGCTTCTAAGAGCTCCTATGTTTTCTCCTTGATAATTCGGCACTTTTCTTCGGAGAAGTGTCGTTGCTTCTGCCGAACCAGTTTTGCCCGCGGGTAGGTATCAATGTGATGCTCAGCGACGGATCGATCGATACCTACAAAGTTTGCAGCAGTCCAGGCGAAAATATCGGCATTCTTTATCAAAAGTTCAGCTAACCTCCTCTCGAATCTGGTGTCTTCTGCATATCTCCTGGAACTAGTTGCACCGGCTTGTACCCCACCGGTTCCATTGCTTATCTGGGAGGCTCCCGGTGTTCCTTTTCCACCATCATTATCCTCGGCTTCTTCGCACAAGGGTCTTGGCAGGAAGATACATAACAGGATTGAGCGGCTAGCTGGTCGATATCCAGTGTGCAGATGCCCTTGGCATAGGAAACTTGACTTTCAAATGCACTGTGGAGGGTAACATACCGAATTGGTTGATGCAGGGTCGGCCGAGAATGATGTTGTACGAGACCTCTGAATCCAGAATCAAAAACTCTAGTCTTTCAGTCTGATTTCGTCCTAATGTGCTGAATGTCACGGGTAAGGTCATCTTCCCGACTGTTTGTACGGCCCGTTGGTCGAATGCGTACAGCTCCAGCCGCAGAAGACGGATGTCTCCCTCTTTGGACAACGCCAATGACTCGGCGACTTCCTTTTTCATGATGTTGTAGGAAGACCCTTGATCAATAAGAATCCTTCTTACCTTGGTGCTTCCGCATATTCCTGATATCACCAAAGGTTCGTTTCGTGTGGCTGGGCCGACCGGAGTGTCCCTATCGGAGAAGTTAATCTCTTCCTTTTCCTAAGCAGCTTTCTCAATCGGGCATTTCCCAATCTCAAGGACTTCTCCTCTTCTGGCTTCGTCCAAATATATCTTCCGTGCTTTTCCGGATACATCAATTTCGGTCCCCCCAGATACCATATGGATTTCCCGAATGTAGGGGGGACTACCTTGTGCCTGGTTAGCATTTCTTGAACTTTCCGGTCTGTCTTGACCTCTATCGTGGTTCGCGACCCTACCAGCTCTTGGGGTTCCCTCCGCTGGTTTTGGTGGGAATTTTGGGTATCAGCCACCTCCGTTCCCCGTCTGTTCGTTACGTCCTCTTTTCCGGTCCGTCATCGGTGCGGGGTTCCGTATCGCGTTGTTTATCCCCCCGTCAACATGATATTGCTCGATCATCCTCTTCATTACTCGTAGTTGGCAGTATCGTGCTCGGTAGTCTTGTGTATCTCACAATAGGCATCTGTTCTGGTTGGTTCCACCTGATATACTTCGCGGCGCTTATTCGGCCTGGGCCCCAGTTAGGTTGGGTCTCTTGCTGCGGGATTGGACAGATCTCCACGTGGTTTTCCATCTCGGCCCTGAGGTCGTTGTCAACTCGGATGTATTTCATGATCTTCCTTAGCAATTCCCGAGATTCTTCGGTGGGACTTTGATAGACTCTGTCCCAGTTTCGACGTTCCTAAGGCCCGCTTCATTATCTCCACTCTCTCTTTTAAATCCAGTTGGACATCCTACACCAGGCAGTTGAATCGGTCGATGAATCTTCGCAAACTCTCTTTCCTGTGGTCGTATCGAATAGAATATAAGACTGCCTTTGAAGGCGGGGCTTCGATGTTGACAACGTATCAGGTGGTGAAGAGTAAGACCAACTCCCGATAAGATCCGACACTGCATGGTTCTAAGTGTTTGAACCAAGTCTTCGCTCCCTTTTGGAGCGAGCAGGCAAATAGCTTGCACTTCATGGCTTCCGAATGTCGGACTGTGGCCATCCTCATATCGAAGTCGGTTACATGAGATATGGGGTCCCCTTTTCCATCATATGTGGGTAGTCCGTCAGGGACCCTAAATCCTCTTTCGGGTTCTTCGCTGATTAGATCATCCGAGAAAGGGTCAAAACGCAACGCAGGGGTTCTTGCAGCTCCCTCAATACTATTCTTCAACGCTAGATCAATGTCGGCAAGAACGTCTCCTCTTCCGGTGCAGAGATTCTGGTCAAAGGCATCCCTGAAGCCCCTACTCTCTTTCACTCCCGGTAGCATTCGCGCGGCAATGAGCTTTCGTCTTTCCCGGATCTGATCCAACTCTCTCTTCAGTTCTTCTTCCCTATTTTCTAAAATCTCATTAGTCTCGTCTCTCCTATCCGTTCCGGGCTCATAGATGACTTGTTTGCGCCTTTTCCTTTCCAGTATCTCTTCCTCGGTTTCGGACTCAGTCTTCGTGTCCGGGGTATTCTGGAATCAGGGGTTGCTTCTCCGCACGTGGTGCGGTTTCGGGTGTCCCCTCCTGGGCATGGAATTCAGACCCGAAGGTGCCCTGAAGTCGGCGAGGATTTCCGTTAGTAGGGCCTTCAATTGTTCCCTATGGGTGATCATAAGACCAAGGTCTTGTGCGTCAACCGGGTTGGTGGCTGTGCTATTTTCTGCCATGATCAACACTTAGTGAATGGCTCTTGTGGATTTCTCGAGTGGGGTTGTATGAGGTCGGATTACGCATAAACCACGCCCGTGTGGTGCTATTGCGAATGCACACGGGCTGGGCTTGAGCGTAAAGTCAGTTTTTCTTAACGCTGGGTTGTCATGAGCCCAGTGTGGTTCGACTCGATGAAAATCGTGATGCTTTTATTGAAGTTAAGATGTCACGAGAACCCCACACGGTTTTTTCAACGATACACTTTATACTTGAGGAGGAGCTCTCGATGGTCACCCGGATCAGGCTGGAGGTCGTCACGAACTCGGGCCTAAAGTCAATTGTAGCCCGCCAGAAAAACTGATGCATTTATTAACGTTGGGTTGTCACGAGCCGCGTACATGGTTTTCAAAGGAACACCTTCTCGTTTTGGGGCGGGTGCTCTCGAGGGGCACTTGGCCCGGGCCCCAGGTTCCATCTGGCTCATGAGCCCACTCAGGTCCGACTCGACGAAAATGATGATGCATTTGTTTAAATTTGGATGTCACGTGCACCCCACATTTGTTGAGCGAGCATATGAACCTTTATATGAATATATGAGTATATTCATATAGAATAAGTATATGAATACGAAAATATATATTTGTAATTGTTGCATCTAGCATGTTCTTGCATGCTTGAAAAAATAAATATGATTTAGAAAAATGCTGATTATAATCAACTTCACTTTGCAACCTCATGTTCTCGCATGTTTAAAAATAGCAAAGGTTCAATGTTGGATATGATAGTTAACATAAACACAAAAAACGAATGCCTTTCTATTCATATACTCATTCCCCATGCTCGCTCAACAAATGTGGGGTGCACGTGACATCCAAATTTCAACAAATTTTCGACGAATCATTTTCGTCGAGTCAGACCCGAGTGGGCTCATGAGCCAGACGGAACCCGGGGCCCGGGCTAAGTGCCCCTCGAGAGCGCCCGCCCCAAAACGAGAAGGTGTTCCTTTAAAAACAATGTACGCGGCTCGTGACAACCCAACGTTAATAAATGCATCAGTTTTTCTGGTGGACTACAACTGACTTTTGGCCTGAGTTTGGCACGACCTCCGGCCCAATCCGGGTGCCCCTCGAGAGCTCCTCCTCAAGTATAAAGTGTGTCGTTGAAAAAACCGTGTGGGGTTCTCGTGACATCCTAAATTCAATAAAAGCATCACGATTTTCATCGAGTCGAACCATACCGCTCATCAGCCAGACCGAACCCGCGGCCCAAGCCAAGGGCCCCTCGACAGCGACCCCTCCCTCCCCCCCCCCCCCCCCCAAAACTAGAAGGTGTTTCATCAAAAAAATTTAGGTGGCTCATGAAAACCTAGCGTTAAGAAATGCATCACTTTTTCCGCTGGGCTAAAACTGTCTTTGCGCTCGAGCCCGGCCCGTGTGCATCCACAACAACACCACATGTAACGATAGCGGAAACAAGGTACCAATGCTATCCCTCAAAGTTGTCTGATTGATGTTCATATGGGATGGAAGGGATGCTCTAGAACGAGGGATGGCCGAGACTAGTTCACAGGAAGCCGTGGAGGGCGAAAGACGGCGCGTAGGAGGGCTGCTGCGCACAGAAGTTAGCGCACGCGCGCACGGGTCATGGGTCGCAACATGTGCGACCAGCAGAGCGAAATATGGCATGATTGGAGCAGGATATGGAAAGGATTCAGTCAAGGGAGGTTACCGAATCAAAGGGGGACCAAATATGGAAGTTATGATCAAGGGGGAAGGCTCCACAATCCCAGGGACCAAATTTGTGAGATGGAAATATCCATACCATGGAGGAGGCTAACCTCTATATAAGGGGAAGGGTCGAAGCCCTCCTTCCTCCCCCACTCTCCACACCATGAAGGCGCAAGGCTGAAGGACTCAAGGCGGCGAAAGGCTGGACGAACGTCCATAAGAGTGGGGGAAGGAGGTGCTTCGATTCGGTAAGGGGATTTTCATACGGTTTAGTGACTAACATGGGTGTTCAGTGTGTCAAGGGCATAGGTCACGGTATTGAACATATCAGGGGCATAGAGCATGAGTCAAGGGTCATAGGGGTCGATGCAATCAAGGGGAGGGAAAGGGAGATGGCCACCCCAACCCAAAGGCAACGCGCTTGCGTGGGATTCACGCCACTCAAGGGGCCTTCAGGCATATAGGGCATTCGGGCATACAGGGGCTGAAAAGCCAATCAAGGGAGAACCTTAGGGTTCAATCAAGGGGCATCGACCATAGAGGATCAAGGGAGGGTCTTAGGACCGCACAGAATGCTACACGGATCACACATTTCTTCCTCACTTGTCATTGCGCATAGGAATTGTGTCACTATAGACTAACCCCTTACTGGTCATGTAGGTACTGCTGGGGATGAGTCGTTGGACAGGATAGGAGGGGCGGATGGCGAGGATGGAGTGGCCGAGTAGTGGAGTCATGGGCGAACAAGGCGGCTAGGGCACAAACACCGAACTCTCCCTATTTTCTTTATGTTTTTCTGCACTTTATCTCCCTCACTTGGACTGGTTTGATCATTTGAATAAAGGTTGGTTCTTTTGCACTATACTAAACTCCCTCAGCCCAGGACCCCGCATGAGAACAGACAAGGCAAGGCCTTAAGGGCGCGCAGGACGCGCAGTAGGGGAAGCCTCTTAGGCAGAGTGTGCTGTGCAATCAGACCACAAGGCGAGCATGGTGATGGTCCTCCCGACTGGGTGTCGCCAAGGATCGTTACAACCACAAGGCCACACGGGCGTGGTTTATGCGTAAACCATGCCCGTGTGCATATGCACCAGCAGCATAAGGCCACACGCGCATGGTTTATGCGTAAACCACGCCCGTGTGCATACGTAGGAGCAGCACAAGGCCACACAGGTGTGGTTTATGCGTAAACCACGTCCGTGTGCATACACAGCAGCACCACAAGGCCACATGGGCGTGGTTTACACACAACCCACGCCCGTGTGCCCTTTTCATGTGCACTCGACCTAAATTCCTCCTAAGGGTTGAGTGCTAATATAAATTAAAAATAAATATATATCCACTCAAGCCGAATCATCCCTAAGTATCGATTGCTCATAAAAATGTTAAAATAAAAAATATATGCTCGATCCGAAGCATTCCTAAGGATCGATGCTGATAAAAATATGAAAATAAAAAATGTACACTCGATTCGAATAGTTACCAAGTGTCAAATGCTAATTAAAAGAGGAGGCGCTCTCGAGGGGCACCCGCACTGGGCCGAAGGTTGATCCGGGATACGACATGTTATTAACTGATCGAAACTTTAATACAACCTTTTTTTATCTTACTAGAGGGTCAATGGCTCAACTTATTTTGAAATATTTGATATTTATTCCAAATAATACATTGTTATTGCTTCAATATTTCATTTATTTAAAACATTACAATTTATACAACAATATGAAAATACATATGATAAATGTTTCATTTTGTGAAGTTACAAAATCCACCGAAAAGTCTATCCAATATGGAAACAGCTTCTTTTGAAGTAGGTTTAATGCTGGACCTTTTTCTAGTTGAAGGTTGAGAGAACTCTTGTGGATGCGAAATAGAATGTCTCGCAGGAATTCACCCTCCATAGTTATTAGGTTTTCCTCCAAAGTAATTTGAATTTTCTCCATAAAAACTTGATTGTTTATGAGTACTTGAATTTTCAAGATTTAGTGGCATCAATATCATGTCACGATATTGTGGTGATGGACACTTCTCTAAACCATGATGAACATACTCGTGTTCAATAGGAGTCTCTGTAGTTGTTTTACGTGGTTTTTGTACTCCAATAGAATGATGTCCTTTACGATTTTGAAAATTAACAGCATCCTGATAACGTGATGTCTTCTTATGACTAATCCTTGTACTTTCATATTCAAAATCAACATGAAGTGTAAAACCGGCATATCGCCAATATGACTTATCTCGACAAGGGTGAACCTCAGATGCATAATTTTTCTCCATAAAACGAGTTTGATTAAACTGACTTGCCCTTGTTCTTGGATTTATATTAAATTCATGACAAGCCTAAAGATATTGTGTTAGATATAAAAAAAAATAAAATATAGATTAATATACAACATACCCTTTGTGCATGAAGGCATGGAAGAGATTATGTTTGCCAAAATCCATATTCACTTGTTCCATTTCATATGCTTACTCTAAAAGTAGTAGAATTATGAATTCCCATCTCAGTAACATCGCAGTCCATGTTTCGATCATTATATCTTTTACAAAGAAGGTTTTGAACTTGTTCCTCATGATGCTTGTAAACTTGCTCAATTTTTTCTGCAAAATATTTTCCTTATGCACGGTACTTAGTAGCTCTCTCTTTGCCTTTCCTAAAATAATAAAGTTCTTTCTCAAATGTGACCTGCATAATCATTTAGTTATTTATATTTAATCTAATAAGGATGGTTGAAATAAGAAAATAAACCTTTGCAATTGCAGTAGGAGGAAGGCGTCGAGTTCCTTTGAACACACCATTTAATGCATTCACATGATTTGTCGTCATGATAGTGTGTCTGCACAAACATAAATATATTAGGAAATTAATTTAGAATTTTAAAACATATTAAAAATTATATACCTATCTCCATTATCATAAACTAATGTCTACAATTCAACGGGTATATCCATCATATATTTATATGCTCTGGGACATGAATCATAAACCGCTTGCATTTTTTTTAAGAATTCTTTTTATGTTCGTGCGACAATAGCAGACCATATGAGATCCTTAATCCGTGGCGTAGACTTCTTTTTGTTACTCCTTAAATGATATAGACACCATTTATGATTCCCAAGAGGAGGACTAAACTTCGGAATTTTCTCATAAGCAGCTACTAAACCTAAGCCTCAGTCACTTATGATACATACTTGACGTTCACGAACAACATGAATATCAAGATTCTCTAAGAACCATTTCCAAGATGAACCTGATTCTAAAGGCACAAACACATATGCCACAGGCAATATATGCTTATTTGCATCAATAGCTACTGCAGCCAATAATACATACTTATAACCACCGTAGAGATGTGTTGCGTCAACACAAAGCATTGGTCTGCAATATTTAAAAGCTTGGATGGCTAATCCAAAAGCCCAAAAAACATATTTTGGGAGTTGTCTCCCTTCAGCATCTATATTATTCTCAAAATTCACAATAGTACCCGGATTTTGCTGTTTCGCCTCTTCAAGATAATTTGGTAACTCAACACATGAATCATCCCATGAACCATATTGTAACTCATATGCCTTAGTCAAAGATTTCCATGCTTGCCAATAAGAAATTGTAAACTTATACTCTCTTTTGATATAAGTTTGAATTGCTCTAGCTGCATTTGTATCCAGTATAAGATGGATGATTCGAGGAGCAATGAAATCAGATGTCAAGTTAACATGCTTTTTAGCCAAAGAGTTTCTTAGCTCACATGTATGTGGCCCGTTGTATGAAGAAATCTTTCATGTGTCTGTTCGTTTTTGTGACCCTACATTCAAAGACTAAGAACAATTTGGTTGCAAACATTTAATAGCATAAAGTGAATTATTTCCTCTTCGTAATATGTACTCCCTTTTAACGTTTATATTGCATAATTTCATAACATCCTTCAAAGCTTGCTTGTCTTTAAAATGCATGCCAATTGGTAGCTCTTTCGAATCTTCATTATAGTAATTCATTGAATAATTACTTTGTATAGATGCATCCTGCCACATTTCTGGTGGTGAGGATGATTCATCTTCTTGTGATTCATATTCAGGAATCTCCTCTTCAACATCTACTACCATATTAGAAGCACTATGTGCATCTATTTCATCTGAGTTATCGTGATTAGTTGGTATATATGTTGGGTCATCTTTATCAGTGTTAACCTCATCATAATGTTCGAAAGGTGATGAAAAAAACTTGGAATATTTATTAAATACTGAAAAAAATATGTTAACCTTATAAAAATGCAAATCTAACCATTTTCTTGTGTTGGTTGTTGATAAGCCATTGAAAAATCAAAATTAGGATCAAATGGATCAAAGTTGTCATTATAGTTGATATCTCTATTTGTGTTTTGATTCTCGAAATATGGAGTATTCAAATTATATTCATCACTTGAAATTGTGAAATTGTAAATGTTGACAAATTATATGATAAATTCAAAATAATTAAATAATTACCATGCCAATTAGAAGACGAAGACCCGAACTTTCCGTATCAACATAAAGTTCAATACTTGAATCCCTGTTATGTGACATTAATATCCAGAGCAACAAATCCATATTTGTAAGTGGGACATAACTAATATCACTTGTATTTGTATCGAAGAATTTGGCGGTGATCCGAATTGAATTGATAAACGAAAAATTAGCAACGTCGTTAAAATTGCAAATTTCTCCTATCAAATAAAATTTATAAACCTAATTCACATCAAATCATATGAAAAATATGAGCATAGTGGACTAGTATCGAACACAAGGAGCTAGGTGCTTACTATGTGAAAGTCAATGCATGCAATCAGTATCACGTTGATAAACTAGGACTAAGGCAGGGTTGCGATAAAATACAATAAAAAAAAGTAATAAACTTCTGAACTCAGTTGTTCCTGGAATGAAATGAGTGATGCCTTGGGACTCCTATAGATATATGCTTATCACTAAACACGCTCACACAAATCATAAATCAAACAACTAACAAGCAAAGTCTAGGTCTACCCGGACTTTTTTTTTCTCCCTAATCTTTGGTCTACCTCTAATTAAGGTTGTTAAGATGTGTTTTACTACTCCCTCCTTCTGGATCTATCCTGGTTTGTTAAGAAAGTGGTGTGATCTATGATTAACAAGGTCTAGCACATTATACCCCTTTGGCCCCAAGGCACCCCTCTAAGCAGTTAGCCACTCATAACAAAGGAAAGGAAAACGTTTTCATAACATATCCTAAATAACATTCCGGTCTCAAAGTTAAACAACAACAAACAATGCATAACAAAAATAGAAAAGACAATTGGTTCAAGCAGTAAAACTAAAACTAGTTGCAGCTAGGAACAGTTCATCAAGAACGGAAGAAAATCTTCAAAAGAGAAACTTGTTCTTCTAGGCCGTCATCCCCTTCCTTCAGAAAGTTGTATTGTGTCTCCAATGGGGGAGATCCCTCATCTCTCTCCATCTTGTCCCTTTTTTATCCAAAATCCTCATTTTTCCATCTCCTTGGATTTTGTGTTCTTCTTTTCAGACTGTTGCCTCATCCTCTACCACCACATTGTTCATATTCAACTCCTTGGGATTTGTGTTGCCGACATGTGCTGCATTGTTCAAATAAAACTATTAGAAGTAAATCTATACGATTTAGTCCCAACTAAGACTTATATAACACAACTACGATACTATACGCAAAAATATAGAAATAGGCAGTAAAACTTAATTTTGTAGCACAATATGAGTTATTTCCCTGTAATCGATTACTCAAAAATATGTGTTATTATGAATATATATTAGGATTTATATTCAATTCTCTACAAATATTCATGAGCAATTCTTCATATGACAGATTAGGCTGAACAATAATAATGCTTATAGGATTTCAATCATAATACATGTACCCGGTATAAAGATCATTGATAAAAGAACCTCCAAAGAACAACTTCAAAGTAACTTGAGCCATTAATTAAGCAACTAAAATAATGAATGATTTCTCAATGAACGGCTTCAAAGCTATTATAGACAAAGTATAGAATAACTTTGAAAATAGGAAATGTATTTTCATGGTATCAAGCAAAAAAAGAATATTTGTATTGAAAGGTTATGTTTATTTTTTGGAAAAATTTCATACAAACCATTAAACATGGGAATTGTTTTCATTTTTTCCATCAGATTTGTTTTGTTTCACTAAAATCATTAAATATGTAAAAACTTCATTATTAATTGTAATAAAAAAACCGATTTATTTGATTTTTCCTAACCAGTTTATTTGATTTGTCCAAATGGTTTGAACTTAAAATTGGAGCACAAGGTGCTAAAAATAAAAAAAATGATATTTTATAAAAAAATAAGATCATTATTCTATTTTAAAAAATTTTACGTTTTTTGTTTTTTTAAAAAATTATCAATTTTGATATTTTAATGGTATTAGTAAAATAATTTAAGTGGTTTTAATGAAATAAAATAACTTTGGTGACACTAATGGAAATTAGATATATATTCCAGTGTTTTAATGTAAATTTATTATTAAATCAGGTTTTACGTTATTTGAACCAGTCTTATTGTCGGTCTAAAGAAATAAAAAAACTGATTTTTATATGCCAATTAAAATTGAAACGATTCATATATGTTTAATGGTTTTGATGAAACAAAAAAAAATTGATGGTAAAAATGAAATCAGTATTTGATAAACGGAATTTTCCTAATATCGTTGAAAATAAAAATAGAAAATCTGTATTAAAGAAATTTATAATCCCTAATCTACACAAAACACAAATTTAGAAAACTTGTATAGTGGATATCGGGGTCGATCACAAAGAGCTCGTGCTTGTTAAGTGTTTTAGTACATGCATAATTTCGGATAACAATAGGTCTTAGTCTAAGCATAGACTAATAGTGATGAACAAGTTTAGTAAACAAGGTAGGTAAGCAATATCAAGTCTTGACACTAAAGTAACAGGTACTGGTTTTGGCTCAAACTACTACGAAGACGCCTTAAGGATTTGTAGGTGGTGTTATGCTAATGTTTCTAACTTAATTTACCATCTCCCTACACTCACAACTTCAAATAATCTAAGTCTACCCAAGTCATTCATCATATTTTTGGCTAAGTTAGTCCCCAATATCATAACCAACCTTGTTATTAGGTCTACCTGCAGACAAAGTATATCGAATTAGGTCTACCTGATTCTACTGGTTCTACCCTGGACTAATACCAACTGCGCCCGTCTTGGTTTGTTGGTCTATCTCTAAACCAAGCATCCAAGTTGTGAAACTACTTGTTTACCTTCTTAGGTCTACCCGTGGTTTGTTAGAAACAAGAGTTAAGGAAGACAACTAAATTTCATCATCAACCTAAGCACATACCACCCACTTCTCCTTAAGGCATCCCTAAGACTCTAGCCACTCATGCTTGGAAAATAAAACACGATTTCATTCATATAAGTTGGCCAAAATGGCAGAACATTGTAAACAAGTCAAATGCAGAAACTCAAAATGTTCAGAAAATTGAAAGCAAATAAAAATTGTTCTTTCGCTCGGTTGCTACTGTTCACAGCCTGGAACAGTAGCACTAGACTGGGCTCCGACGCTGTTCTTGATGATGCATGCCTCCATTCCCCTTTCTGGTTGGTGTTCATATTTAGATAAATAAAAAACATTTTTTAAAATAAGACTAATTATTTTAGAAAAACTATAAAATATGAATTATATATTGGCTAATGAATGATATTTTAGAAAAAGTTAATAAAAAATATTTTGAAATATAATATTAATTGACTATTATTTTTTTATGATTTTTTTGTTGTAAAAGTAATTTTATCATGGTTTTATATGTACTAATCAAATATTATTAGATGATATAATTATATTAAAATAATAGAAATATATTTTTGATTTAAGTAAAGCTTTTAATTAACTAAGTCTTATTTTTTTACCATTTATTATTTAATAACTAAGTTGCTATTCAAATATTAATTTTTTTTTATTGTTATTTAATAACTTTGACATTCAATTTATATATAAATTACTTAAAAAACGTTAAGTAATAAATCTTTACAAATAAGACTTATATTGATTATGTAAAATGTTAATAATTATTTGTTTTAAAACACATTAAAAAAATATAAATGAAAACAGGTGCCCTGCGCCAAATACTTTCGAAGTATTGCTATGTGATAAAGAGAAAGAGGTGTCAAGTGCCTAAACCCAAATTCTGTGTTATTTTATATTTCTTTTATTTTTGAACTTGCTAATTCTTCCGACCAACTCGATCAAACTAACGGATCTCTGTGTCGATGGAGGTTTTCGGTGTGTTCATCGATGATGCTTTTGCGAGTCCGATCATTGTTTTGTGCAGAAACTATGTTGTGAACCCGGAGGAGTGAAAAGACCGTGCGTTGCGATATTCCACAATGTTCGAAGCACATGTACGTGGATTTTCGTTTCATTGTTTTTCGTTTTGATTTCTTAGGGTGGTTTAATCTTTCTATTTCGTGGCTGGATATCAGAAGAATATGTGAGTGAATTTTTGTTGCTCAATTTTTCCATGGAGAAATCGGGGTAATGGATGGACTCGAATATTGGGATTCAGAGTATGAAGTTATGGCACTGGTTTTTCATGGTTTTAGCAACTTGCATTCATCATGTGATTTATTAGTGTATATCGGATATGTGTTTGGTTTAGGTGTGTGTTCTTGAATGATACGCCAGAGGTTGCATGCAAAATAACCCAAGGGTTCGTGCTTTGTATTATTTGGTTCTTGTTGTTAGGGGTCTGCGAATTAGCGGTGAATCGTTTGTGAACAATCAGGGTAGCGTACCTGCAACAATGAGATAGTCTCTGATACATGTTTTTCTGGGTCTAAGCGGCTGTCAGTCTATCGTCATCAGTGTATTTCGATGAAACATAAATCTGGAAGTGCTTGCAGTTAGTTTATGGGATTATTGATCCATTCTCTGCACTAATATTATTTGAAATTTTCCTTAGGTTTTGCATCTTCCTCGGAAGTATTTGGGGGAGTATGTCCACGGGTTGTCATCAGAGGCCTTACGGATAAGTGTGTGGAAAGGTGATATTGATTATTCTTGTGGATTTCTACGCATGGTTGCATGCTATGTGTTCATTGTAGCCCTATAGATCTTCATGATAAAATGTTTTGTGCATGCCCATCAGGATTCCATAAATACTATCTATGCATGACCCGTCTATGCTTCAAAAAATATTTTATCCTTCGCTTGTTTTTTGCATATTACACCAATTTTTGCCTGATGTCGAGCAGATTCTTTCAAATTTATGCATACGTTTGTAATCTGAAATCTATGATCTCTCATACTCATGCAGGGGATGTGGTTCTAAAAGATTTGAAAATAAAGGCAGAAGCATTAAATGCATTGAAGCTTCCAGTTAAAGTCAAAGCTGGCTTTGTTCCATTACATTGAAGGTAATTACATTTTTTTGGTTGGTTTGTGCTCTCTGTATCCCCGAGAGTATAGCTACCTGGAAAGACATGCTGGTCCTTCTAAGTTCTCTGTTTACCCTCTTCCAGTGAGAAAGAAAAGTTTATTTCTCTCTCTCTCTCTCTCTCTCTCCTTACGTGATTGGTAAGATAACTTTTTTACTCTCTCTTTTCTTCACGATAAGGTACCATGGAAAGGTCTTGGGAAGGAGCCTGTTATTGTTCTGATTGATCAAGTGTTTATTCTTGCGAATGTTGCACCTTGTGGGAGGTCTTTTAAGGTTGATTTTGTTTACTACTGCACGTCAGTAACTAGAAATGAATCTTTCATCAGTGAAATTGCCTTTGTATCCCTTGACACTACTGTGTTTTTCTCTTAAGGAAGAAGACAAGGAAAAACTTTTTGAAGCCAAACTTCAGCAAATTGAAGCAAGTTACATGTGACTTTTTTCATGTACGTTTTTCCTTCGTCATTCTCTTTGTGAAATACATAGATTATTATCCCATCAGACTCTCCATGGCTCTATCCAGATTTATGCTTTGTGTCTCTCCCTGTGATCTTCTCATTTTAATTTCTTTTTTTATCCCAAGAAGCAGAATTCGCAACTCTTGAAGCAATATCAAGATCAAGGGAGGGACATGTAGGGAATTTTCTTGCATAGATTGTGTTCATGTGTCCAACTTGATTAGGCTATTTACATGGGTTCACTTATTATCTCTTCAGTGATTTTAGCTCTCTATGTTACTTGAATTTTTCTAGTTCTTGCAGATTTTCATTATTAGAGTCCACTATCAGACAAAGCCTCTTTCTCTGTGATAGAAAATATACTTTGATAAAGCCCCCTGTTTCACTATACTTTGATATACTTGATAAACGGTTGCTTTTGAGATTCAGAGTTTCTACATTTTATCTTGCCTATTGTATTTTCTCTAAGCAGGCGTAACAATTCTGAAGATGACCTCCCAATGGATTCATCATATGCATCTGAGACAGTGGAAGGGAAGTTTACTAAAGAAGAGTGGGAAGCTGTCAATAAACTGCTAAGCTACCAACCAGATGAAGATTTGATTGGCAATACAAGGGACATGCATAAAATGATACATTATATGGTGACTATATCAATCAGCAAAGCAGCTGCAAGGATTGTCAGTATCCAAAACATCGAGATTGTCTGTGGTAGTTTCAGAAATCTTTGTATATTGATGAAGTTCATGTCTCGAAGCACCTGCTATGATGTTAAGTTGCAATATTATGGTTTCACGTCACCTGAAGGATCACTTGCTGAGGTGTGTGTTAGGGGTTTATATTTTTTTGTGTGTGAAAATGTATTTTTTGTATTTTTCGTTGTCTTTTTTATTGTGTATTGTGAAACTTATGCACTTGGGTTTAAGTCTTAACAGCAGTTGATTACTTTTTTTTTCCACAGAGTGTCTCAAGTAAGCTGAAAAGGAATGCTTTGCAAGCTAGCTTTCTGTATACTCCAGTGGGTGAAAACGTGTGCTGGACGCTTTCAGCAACAATTGCTCCCTGCTATTTCACAGTAACTTTGCTAGAGAATTTAATATTTTCAATTCCATTTGAGTGATTTTGTCTTTTTGTGGTGTTGATGCCATGTAATCTCTAAGGATTGTTATTTTTTCATTTACCTTTACTTATTCAATTGTGTAGTCAAATCTTGTGAAGTTATTGCTTATCCTACTCACTCCTTATTAACTGTTAGTGTTCCTGCATTTTTCATATGCCCAGATTCAACTGGGTAGTTTGTGCCTGTGTTTCATAGTCACATGACCTTGTAACCTATGCTTTCATGTTCAAACAACGAATTGGTCGTAGGCCTATTTTGCAAAGTTTTCATCCTGTGATTTTTTTTTTTTACTGAATTCATTTTTTTTAGTATTATAATGTCTTTTTAACTTTTTGTGTCAATCTTCTAGGTGCTTATTGAAAGTTGTAAGCGCTTTTCACTTTTTATGAAGAGGAGCAACGCTATTAGCCCTACAATTGCCCTAGAAACTGCCACAGCTCTCCAGGTAACACTCATGTCACATGATATTTATGTAGGATTTTTCTTCTAGACCCTGAGTTAAGCGTTCAAGAAATAACATGATTTACAGAATAGAATTGGAAAAGTGACACGTAAAGCTCAGGAAAAACTGCAAATGGTGCTAGAAGAGCATAGCAGGTCATATTCATGTACCTAATACGTGTGAATGAAACAGCTTTTTGATTAGGCATGACTTGTTTTTGTTTTAGTTAACGTTCATTATTTGTCACATGAGTGTTTTCTTTCTTTTGATCCATCTCAGTTTCATTTATTCATCATCTTTACAATGGCGCAGTCGGTGTTTAGTATCTCTGTGGCTCTATACTCGTTGACTTTTTATCCCTTTTTGACACATGACATGACAAATGAATTGCATTACCATTTTACAGAATCTCTTGGAATCAGATCCTAAGTTTCAGCTTTCAATCACAGATAATTGGTCATTTCTTATCTGCATTTGCATTATCTCAAAATAATTCTTTTTTTACACCTACAGATTTGCTCTTGACATTGATATAGATGCCCCAAAGTCAGAGTTCCTATAGGCTCTAGCTCCACTGAAGATGTGAACCATCTTTTATTGGACTTTGGTCACTTCACCTTGCAAACAAAAGTAATTTATACCTGTTTTTTCATGTTTTTCACTAAAATTTTGATTTCTATGAAATTAATTTACTGTGAATAACAGGAAGATTTTCAGCCAGATGGTGAAAGCCAAAGTCTGTATTCTCGTTTTCATATATCTGGAAGAGATATTGCGGCTTTTTTTACAGATGACCATTCTAAGGGTTTAACGAACAGTTCGAGTTTTGCAACAGCAGTCTCTGTACCTTCTGGAGATTTTGAAAACTCCCCTTTTCTTATAGATAGGTGTGGAATGGGTGTAATCGTTGATCAGGTAGGTACAGATTATCAAATTTTCTTTTTTTTTTTTCAACGAGGCATTTACTAGTACTACATGTATGCCATGAAGATAAAGGTGCCTCATCCAAATCATCCATCAACAAGAATATCTGTTAAAATTCTCAGCCTTGGTGTGCATTTCTCGCTTTGGAGGTATCATAGACTTATTAAGTTGATGGCCCTACTTGGGGGTGTAATGGCTGATGATGAGCAGCTACCAGAAGAGAATCTCCGAATACACACTCTCCATAGCGTCATCCAGATCTGTCAAGTGATGCAAGAATTTTAGTCTGGAAGGTTAGAAACTTACTCAAACACACTACAGGTTGGTTGTTGACACCATATTATTATAATGATTTGTTGGTCTTTTCTCATTATTATAGTTTTTTTTATTACAGGGAATTGGATATTCAGTTGCTGCGTGGCATCCTTGCCATGTTGTCTTGTCTTGATTTTATTTTTATGTATTGGAATCTGAAAATTCATATAGCTATCAACGGTGCTCAAGGTCTTTCAATACCCTCCCCCGAAAAAAAAAAAAAAAAAAAAGAAAAAAAGAAAAAAAAACAAAAGAAAAAAAAAAAAAAAGAAAGAAGAAAGAAAAAAAAGAAAAAAAAAGAAAAGAAAAGAAAAAAAAAGAAAAGAAAGAAGAAAGAAAAAAAAAACAATCTTTCTACATTTGGAATTGCAGCATGGCAGGGAAACAAGTATTTGATGTTCCCCAGCAAGTCTTGGTGGTTCTCCCGCATGTATTGCTATCTGCCCTAGGGGCATGGATATAAAAAAGGTAGTGATATTTTACTAATTCTGCAATTAGTCGTTCCTTTTAGCACTGTGGCTGAGTATGTGCATATTAACTTTTTATGTATTTAAAACAACAATGCCCTTCTGTTTCATGTGAAGTCTAGGTTGAATGAAGCAAAATGTCAGTATGCTTGTCTTGGGGGTGCATTAGGACAAAATCTGGTTGGTGATTGAATTCGACTCTTAGATTCTCTCTTTTTCATCCCGGTCTCTGGAGTCTTTTCGTACTTTGATAATTGAGTTCCAAAAGGAGGAGGAAAAACAAGCTTGGATAAGGGGACTTGTCCAGTGTACCTACAGAGCTTCTGTAAGAAGTTAAATCCTGTGGTCGGTTCTTTTATCTTGGATGTGCTTAGGCAATCAACATTCACTTTATTCATTGACAGGCCCCACCTTCAGTTAATATACTTGATGAAGTAATTGATGAGCATGTAGAGCTCACTGTAACTCATGACAGTATCTTGAAGGCGGGTGATCTTGTTATCACTGGAACTGTGATAGAAACCAAAATTTCATTATACGGAAAGGTCAGCAATTTTGTTTCGATTATGTTATTTAAAAACATCCATGTGCTTTTATCACAAGGCCATTACTTGTGATTGTGTCTTTTCTCTTGTTAGGGGTGAGTGTACCATTCTGATGTGTAAATCTGCCTTTTTCAGTTTGGAGATGACAAAAATGATGACATGCAGCAGAAACTGATCCTTGAAATTCTTGCTAATGGTGGAAAGGTTTGTATTTCCTCTTATGATTTTTAATTGCTATCATCAAATCCTGACCTAGTAAGTACATACACCAAAAGTAAATTAAGAATTGTAGACATTATTTCCATCTTTTACACACTGTGATATTATTGTATCTCATCAGGCAAACTGATAATTTTCCTCAGGTTCATGTCTCAAGTTGTACTAGTGACTTAATCGTAAAGATGAAGTTGAATTCCTTGAAAATTATGGATCAGCTTGAGGATTTGTCTGGAGACAAGTATTTAGCATGCTCAGTAGTTGACGCACATGCACATGATTCACCTTTGAATTCGGAATATCTAGGAATTGTGCCCATTTTATTGCCAATGGAAGAGGATGATGACTTAAAAGATGCTTTGTCAGATTTTGTGTCTTCAAAGGATCCCTCTGAATGTGGTTTACATGATGTTTTTTACGAGACAATGGGATCTGTTGGGTCTGATTTTGTTTCTTTTTTATTCTTGAGAAGGGATCCTGGCTCCCCTAACTATGACGGTCTTGATACCCAGGTAACTATTTGTACTCAAATTAGAAAATTGAATATCCATTTGTTTTAAATTGATCCTGCATACTGCTTTTTTCAAAAAATGATCTTGCATGTTATTGTGTCTCACAATTCTTAATTTACAGATGAGTATCCAGATGTCAAAGTTGGAATTTTATTTCAACCGGCCTACTGTTGTTGCTTTGATCAATTTTGGTGTTGATATGAGCTCTGCACATAACTTAGGTGATAGTTCAGACAATGAAAATCTTGATGCTGAACTTAGAGAAAGGATTGAGCAACAATTACATGATTCATCTGTGAAAGGATTACTGGGTTATGGCAAAAGTAGGGTTGTTTTTCGTATGTATATGAAAGTTGACAGCGTCACTGTGTTTCTAAACAAAGAGGATGGTTCTTAACTTGCTATGTTCATTCAAGAAAGTTTTCAGTTGGATATCAAGGTGGTTTCTATTGTTGATTTTGTTTTTTGTACGTCCGGGACTCTACTACTGGACCACTTATTGTTATGCATAATTAGGTACACCCAAGTTCAAACTCCATTGAGGGAACTTTGGGCAACTTGAGATTGTGCGATCTAGGCCTTGGATGTGGGCACTGCTGGGGTTGGCTTTGTGATTTGCGTGACCAAGTCGCAGAGTCACTGATTCAGGTCCTCTTGAACTCTTACTGGGGATTTTCCTCTCAACTTCTACTGATTTGTATTTCTTTTATTTGTCTGCGATTGGCAATAAAATGATCACTAGCAAGCGTTTGATCAGTTTATTACCAAGTGTTTCCTCTTACTGGGCACCTTTGAATTTGTCTGCGATTTGCAGTTTATTACCAAGCGTGGCATTCCCGACCGCACCTATCACTTATATGATCACTAACAGGGAGCAACTGAAAGCCCTGCTAACGGAAATCCTTACCGACCTCCGGGCACCTTCAGGTCTCAACTCCAACGCTCAGGAGAGAACACCTGAAACCGCACCACGAACGGCGAAGCAACCTCTTATTCCGGAGTACCCCCAAATACGTGTTGAAATTCAGGATCCGATGGGCCAGGCAAGCGCACACGTGAAGCCCAAGTACACAAGAAACGTGGATCACAATAGAAGAGATTAGGCCCAACCAATTACTTGTGATATGTAGTTTCTTATATACTAGACTATTCCACTTTCATTTTCCGATGGGGGATTATGTATTCTAACAATACGGAGACTGAATTCGAAATCGAAGAGGAGATGCTACGGAGAAAGAGGTGCAACCAAGTCGTGTATGAGGTAGGTGCTGATAGGGAAAACATGACTAGCAAAATCTTGGAAGAAAGAGAAGAAGAGTTGAAGAGAGAGTTACACCAGATCCACGAGAAGAAAAGCTTTATCGACGAGCGGATGTTGGCAGGGAGAAGAGAGGATAGAGGCTTTAGGGACGTTTTCGATCAGAACGTATCCACTGGGAGAGGAGATGTTTTGGCCGATATTGCTTTGGCCTTAAAGAGTGGAGTTGAGGGAGCAGCTGGAACCAAAACGCTGCGTTTTGACCCTTTCTCGGACGATTTAGTCGGAGAAGAGCCCGAGAGAGGATTCAGAGTCCCGGATGGATTACCCACGTATGACGGAAAAGGGACCCCATATAGCATGTAACCGACTTCGATATGAGGATGTCCACGGTTCGACATTTAGAGGCCATGAAGTGTAAGATGTTTGATTGCTCGCTCCAGAAAGGAGCGAAGACTTGGTTTAAACATTTAGAACTATGCAGTGTGGCATCTTATCGGGAATTAGTACTACTCTTCACTACCCGATACGCTGTTAACATTGAAGCTCCACCTTCGAAGGCATCTCTATACTAAATTCGGTACGATCACTGAAAAGAGAGCTTGCGAAGATTCATCGATCAATTCAACTGCTTGGCGCAGGATGTCCAATTGGGCCTTAGAACGTCGAAATTGGGACAAAGTCTATCGAAGTCTCCACCAAAGAATCTCGGAGAATTGTTAAGGAAAATCATGAAGTACATCCGAGTGGACGACGACCTCAGGGCCGAGATGAAAAGCCGCGTGGAGATTCGTCCAGTCCCACAGCAGGAGACCCAACTTAACTGAGGGCCCAGGGCGAATAAGCGCCGTGAAGTATATCAGGTGGAACCAACCAGAACAGATGCCTACTGCAAAATACACAAGACCACCGGGCACGATACTGCCCACTGCCGATTGATGAAGAGGATGATCGAGCAATATCATGCTGGTGGGGGATGAACAACGCGATGCGGAACCCCGCATCAATGATGGACCGGAAAAGAGGACGTAATGAGCGAACAGGGAACGAAGGGAACCGATATCCGAAATTCCCTCCGAAACCAAGGATGGCGGACTCGCGAGCCAACAGGGAACCGAATCATGGAGGAGTACAAGACCTACCGGAAAGATCACGGAGTGCCCATCAAATGCAGGGTAGTCCCCCTATATTCGGGAAATCCATATGATATCCGGAGGAACCGAGATGGATGTGTCCCGAAAGGAACGGAAGAGATATTTGGATGAATCTAGAAGAGGAGAAGTTTTGGAAATCGGAAATGGTACGACTGAAAAAGCTGCTTAGCAAAAGGAAGAGATCAGCTTCTCCGACAAAGACGTCCCGGTTGGCCCAGCCGCGAGAGATGAACCCTTGGTGGTATCAGGAATATGTGGGAGCACCAAGGTAAGGAAGATTCTTATCGATCAAGGATCCTCGTGCAACATCATGAAGAAGGAAGTGGCCGAGTTACTGGCGTCATCTAACGAGAGAAATATTTGCCATGTGCGCATGGAGTTGTACGCATTCGACCAGCGGGCCATGCAAACTATCGGGAAAATAACCCTGCCCGTAACATTCGGAGCGGCAGGGCGGAGCCGAACCGAGAGGTTGGAATTCTTAATACTGGATTCAGAGATCTCGTACAACATCATCCTTGGGCGACCCGGCATCAACCAATTCGATATGTTACCCTCCACTGTGCATTTGAGAATTAAATTCCCAACGTCGAAGGGCGTTTGCACGATGGGTATCGACCAACCAACCGCCCGGTCCTGTTACGTATCTTCCTGTCGGGACCCCTGCGCGAAAAAGTTGAGAGTGATGATGGTAGAAAAGGAACCCCGGTAACCCCTAGGCAAGCAATGGAACCAATAGGGTACAAGTCGGTGCAACTAATACCAGAAGATGCGCAGAAAACCACCCGCATCGGTGCCAATCTAGACGCTGGATTCGAGAAAATGTTAGTTGAACTTTTGATGAAGAATATCGATATTTTTGCCTGGACTGCTGCGGATTTTGTAGTTTTCGATCGATCCGTCGCTGAATATCACATTGATACCTACCCAGGGGCAAAAGCGGTTCGGCAGAAGCAACGACATTTCTCAGAGGAAAAGTGCCAAATTATCAAAGAAAAAAAAAGAGAGCTCTTGGAAGCTGGTTATGTGAAGGAGATCCAGTACTCCGAATGGGTAGCCCACCCGGTCGTGGGAAAATGGAGGATGTGCATTGACTTCACCGACCTCAATGCCTGCTGCGAAAGGGACCCTTATCCTTTGCCAAAGATCGACAAGGTAGTAGACGCCATTGCCGGATCTCGATTCCTGAGCACCATGGATGGCTATTCGGGTATCATCAAATTTTCGTTACAGAGAAAGACCAACCGAAAACCACCTTCTACACTAAGGATGGGGTTTACTGCTACGTGGCAATGCCTTTCGGATTGAAGAATGATGGGGCGACTTACAAGAGGTTGGTAAATAAAATATTCTCTTTTGAAATCGATACCTCAATGGAGGTGTATGTGGACGATATGATCGTGAAATCTATGAATGGAGAAGACCATTTAGCGTATTTGGATTCGTTTTTCTCTTTATGTCGGTTATACGGGTTAAAGCTCAACCCATTGAAATGTTGCTTCGGGGTGCAAAGTGGAGAATTCCTTGGGTATTACGTATCAGAGAGAGGAATGGAGGCTGACCCCGAGAAGATTAAGGCAATATGCGAAATGCAACCACCGAGATCAATCAAGGAGCTGGGAATGGCAGAACTCGACGTTGACACCGATTCGCGGCTTGTGCAAGGGCAATTTTCGGGAGAATTCGAAACCCATGACTCCCTCATAGCTTTGTACCGTGTCCAGGTGAAGGAAATGGCTAAAACCTTCAAGGAGTTCACCCTGTCGCACATAGCACGTGAGAAAAACGGGTCCGCAGATAGCCTCGCCCGATTCGCAGCAGGGTTTCACGAGTTAAGAGAAGGAAGTGTGACAATTTGGTTGCGGGACCAACCTTCGGTGAGCCTACGAGCCATGAATCAAATCACCCAGCAATCGGGAAACAATATCTCTTCACAACTGAGTCCCCTTGATGACTGGACGACGCCGTACATCCGGTATTTACAAAATTGGAAAACCCCATCTGATAAGCAGAAAGCCCGACGGTTAGAGACTAGAGTGAAGAGGTATACTGATACAACCCTCCAATCAACAAGTGATTGGCAAACCAGATCTTGGTTGAAAGAAGCAATTCCTCAAGAAAAAAAGTTGGCCCTCAAGGATTGAAAGATCCTTTCAACCCAAACTATGAAATGGTACTACACTCACAGAATTAAGGAAGGAATTGAGAGTGATAAACCACACACTAGACACTACAAACAAGGCTTGATAAGTCTATGTTCTACAAGAACTCAAGGAAGGAGAATAGCTCTCAAAAGTGATTACAATCAAAAGTTGTCCAAAACATGAGTAAGGGCTTCTTAAATAGATGAAGGATTGTGCCTTATTAGAGGAAAAGTAGTAATAATAATGTATTTGGTAGTAATGGGTCTTCTCTAATCAAGTTGATGCACTTTGAGAATGTTGAATTCTATGCCCAACACCACATAGCCTTGTTGATTGGCCCATAAGCTCTTAAGCACTTCCTTATTCCTTCTTGCTCTTGATCTAGTGATTGGCCCAACTGAAATCAATGAAATATTATTGATCTTGTGTCTTTTATCTTCATTGAGATAATCTATAGCATCCATGATCTCATCATCCCCTCCTTCTTTTAGCAGATTCATCCTTGAATCATCACCATCTACATCACAAGGAACCAAGTCAGCAATATTGAAAGTGGAGTGCACCGAAAACTCACCTGGAAGATCAATCTTATAAGCATTATCATTGATTTTCTCAATGACTTGAAAGGGTCCTTCTCTTCTGGTTGAAAGCTTTCAAGAGGTTTATGTTCACATGAAAGATAAATATCTTTAAAATCATTATCAAGACTGTAAAATTCTTTTATCGTTGACAATCTAAGAATTTGAGCATCAAGAGTAGCTAAAAGTGTGTACCTTCGTGACAATGCATCTGCAACAATGTTCTCCTTACCTTTCTTATATTTGATAACATAAGCAAAGGTATCAATGAACTCCACCCATTTTTCGTGTCTTCTATTGAGATTTTTTTGATTCTTGACATGCTTAAAACTTTCGTGATCTATATGGATAACAAACTCTTTGTGCCAAAGATAATGTTTCCAAGTTTCAAGTGCTCTAACCAATGAGTACAACTCCTTATCATAAGTTGGGTAATTTAGTGTAGCTCCACCCAATTTTTCACTGAAATAGCCAATAGGTCGACCTTCTTGCATGAGAACAGCACCTATTCCAACTGTAGAAGCATCACATTCAATTTCAAACGTGTTAAAGAAATCAGGTAATGTAAGTAAAGGAGCTGAGCTAAGGTTATCTTTAAGTGTCTTGAAAGCATGTTCTTGTTGTTGTTACAAGAAAAATAGTCTTGGGAAGTAATAAAAAGGTAATGCTTATGAGATCACCTTGGATGATCTTTTGAAGATGAGCTACAAATATCTTTTGAAGATCCTTTTGAGTATGAGTGTGCTCTAATATCTTTAGTATAACCACTAAAGTTAAAGTTGCTGATCCAAAAACGAAGATTGAATTCCATGCTGTGTTGACCACCTACAACCTCTACCAAATCATGGTCAGTGATCATAAAAGTTGTATTTTCTCACTTCAGGATAAAAGCAGCCTTTGGCACAAACGTTTTGGGCACTATAGCTTTAACAATCTGAAAATATTGCAAAAGAATAAGGAAGTACTGGAATTGAAAGACATCAAGTTTGCTAATACCATATGTGAAGTGTGCCATCAAGGTAAACAGTGTAGAAAGCTCTTTTATTCCAGTGATTCACTAGCAAAGGAAAAATTAGAGCTTGTGCATATAGATGTTTGTGCACCATTTAAGGAATGTTCATTAGGGGGGAGTAGATATTTTGTTACATTCATTGATGATTATTCACGTTATTGTTGGGTTTACTTTCTTAAAAGCAAGTCAGAAGTTCCTCATATCTTTCGAAAATTCAAATTGATGATTGAGAATCAGAGTGGATGCTCTTTGAAGATTATTAGATCAGACAATGGAGGCGAATTGTATAATAATAGCATGAGAATGTTCTGTGAAAATGAGGGAATCATGCATCAATTCACCGTACCATATTCTCCACAACAGAATGGTATATGTGAAAGGAGAAATAGAACAATAGTTGATATCTCAAGATGCCTATTGTTTGAGAAAGATCTTCCTGTAAATTTCTGGGCTGAAGCGGTATCTACATCTGTATATCTATTGAACTTGCTTCCGTCAAGGGCAATTAGTGGAAAAACCGCCCATGAAAAATGACATGGTTATATTAAAAAGGTTGATCATCTCAGAATCTTTGGTAGTCTGTGTTTTACTTATGTACCAGACCAAAAACGAGGAAAACTTGAGAAGAAATCTATATCTGGTGTATTTGTTGGTTATAGCAACACTACTAAGGGATATAAAGTTTATGTACCTCAACAGAAGAAATTTATCTTCAGCCATGATCTCACTTTTGATGAAGGTGCAAGGTATACTTTAATTGATGATTGCATTGGTATGAATGATGCAGAAGCTCATAAAAGACTTGAAAGGCATAGCACCCATGTGAAAGGAGACCTCTGGACACACATGCCTCAAAACTTCTCTTACAGGAATTCAACAAACCAAGAAACTTCAGAACTCGTTCATGAAGATTCAAATCAAGTAAATGATCAGCATTCAGATGAGAATTTTCCAGCTCAAGAGAAGGAAAAGGTCACAAATCAAGATGGCTCGTCCAATGAGAATTCAGAATCAAACTCTGAACCCCTATATGGACAATCTCATTAGGCCAATGATCAACATTCAGATGGGAATTTCGAAATCCCAGAAGAGGAGGAAGGCACGAATGCAAAAGACTCATCAACAGATGAATCTGATGGAGAGGAACCTGATACTGATGCTGAAGATTATTACCCATCTGATCGTGATTGGCAAAGGAGGAAACGCAAAAACATCAGAGATTCAATAGATAATGAAGATACTCATGTTACTGACATTAGAAGAAGCAATATAAACAAGGCTATTACAATAAGTTTCTCCAAGTTGAATGATGATGTCCAAGATGCTATAGCTGATATTTTGGCTGGATTATTGACAGGAGATCCAACATCATTTGAAGTGGCTGTACAAAATCCGAAATAGAGAGAGGCCATGAAAGAAGAAATGAATTCTATACTTGAAAATGAAACTTGGGATAGCTCCTAGGAAACAAGCCATTATGGCCATTGGAGTTGATGAGGAACCGAGGAAGGATGCTCTTAAAAAAATAGGTGAAATCCCAGCCATTGAAGAGTTCGTGTATCTTAAATTGTAGCCCTTGATCCTGCCGCTGTCATTTTTGGTGCGATTTTTTACTAGCAATAATTTAGTATCGTGTTTTTTGGAAACAAATATGTCATCGTAAGAGGCATCAATCAGCTCACATAGTAAGCAGTTTCAAACTCATATACCAGATCCTTAGCGCGATATTCAGCCTCTGATCGCACCCAAAATCGAGACTTTAGCAACCGAAACTTCTCAGCTTTTATCTTAAATCTCCATGGCCTGCTGGGACTGAGGCTTCTTCCTTTTGGTTTTGGAGGATTTGGTCTTCGCATTTTTTCTTCTCTTGACCTTTTCATCTGCAGGAGGCTGTGTACCCAACAAATGCTGATAAATGGAACCCAAAGGGTCTGTTTGGAATACCGGATCCTTGAAGACTTTCTCCAACTGGTTGCTCTCTTTGAGCCTGTCGTGAAATGAAAAGTTCAACACAGGTTTTATGTTTTTCCTCGGCCATGTAAAGAAAAACACATCATCCAAGGAAATCGAAATGGAAAGCCCTTGGGTGTAAAGAATCAAACAGTAATGCTCACACTAGTTGGTTTCTAGTTTTGCTGTTAATCTTGAACAAGATTTTCCTTGGTTCCTTGGGGAGTCTCAAATCAGGGAGGTGCTCTGAGAGAGTAGTCATATCAAAAGCCTTCAGCTTCCTCTGCCGGCTCCTTTTCCTTTTCTGTTTCTCCTGCTCGGGCAACAACATATGCAAGATGAAACAGCAAGAAAAATGTGATGCTTTCGTGAGGCAAGAAATCACAATCCTGGAAACTCTTTACAATAAAAAGGGGCATAGCTTTTCATGAACCATACCTTGCTTATCTTTTTCTCAGAAACCGAATTCCTGACCACTACAAAACCAGAAAACCCATGACAAGAATTGATGAACTCCATTTTTAAGTTTCAACATATCAAGCATAATGCCATACCCAAACCAGGAAATATCAGCATAATGACATGTGAGGAAAATGCTTGTTTATATTCTTACGTTCATAAAACTGCATCTTCTTTGCAAACTTCTTTTCAGTACGAGTGGCCCCATCCGATCTGACTACCAAGGTTAGCTTATCAGCAGTCAACAAGAATCAGCCGACCACAAAAGCGTTTCAACGAATAACAGTATAACAAAAGTTGTAAGGAATTTCACATCCCTATACCTTGTGGAATTCTTTCCCATTCCCAACGATTCTGTATCCACTTTCTACCTTTTGCAACAAATCAAACTGAAGAAATAAAAAAAAAAGGTGACCGAAATGATATTCTCTAAGTCGCACAAACAATCCGGAAGCTGCAAGGCAAATTAAGGACCAGGATTCACGTGCAGAAAGATTAGAGGCGATAGATACTTGTAAAACCATTCCCTTAAGAAATCTATTTAACACTCACGAATGCTCCACACTATCCACCAAGAACAATGTCTGGTTTTCATCTGAAATCAAGATAAGAGAGAACCAACTCACAGGCGTCCCGAAGAGTTACTACTTTTAAGACGTACTAATTTGCGCTCGCAGCGGACCTTCTCCTCAGCCGAAAAAGCGCGGAGAAAGGAATCTTCTTCAAGAAGTCCGATTAGAGGATTTCAGTGAGGAAACGGATTTGGGCCAATCCAGCGATGCTCAGCCCAATATGGAGGCCGCAGTTGTAAGATAAAACTCAACTTTGGTCAATTTAGGAACATATCAAGTTTGCAAGGGTCAAACCGAAATACAGTAAAGGGATAAATTCAAACATTTATTATTTTTGGGTCCAAATTGGAATTAGTTTCGGCAAGCAAATCCGGAACCTATTTGGTACGTGGGTTTGTGCGTGGGTTGAATTTAATTTATTTAAATGGGATAAGTGGATTTAAGATGCAAGAGTATACATAAAAAATAGTAAATTAATAAATAAATAATGTCTTTACAAAAAAAAATGGGTTAATTTTAAAAAAATGATTGTAATGTTATTTTGTTTTGAAACATGCATCATAATGTATAAAATGAGTTATATTAAATCATAATAATTTTTATCAATATCAAAGTTCGAAAATGGAATTTGTAATCGTAGATCATGAGAAGTTACTATAACACCCTTAGAGCATTCAGTTTGAGTATAATGTTTTAAAAATAAGAAAATAAGAGTTACAATGTTTATACTTTTGTTGGTAATATCGACCACACGTTAATGGAATATAGAATCATTATCAATAGCTGTTATGGTCTGCAACATCCATTGCTGGAGTTTAGCATAATACCTCTCTAATGATCATGGTTATGTATGAAATCAATAAACGATGGGACCCACACCGGTATGGAGTTTGTTTTTATTAACCAATGGAGATGAAGCAGGTGCTAACTAATGGAAGGGCCACATGGCAACCTCAAGATAGAGGGGATGCTGACTCATGATGTCTCCTAGGTTCAGGTAAATAGAGTCACATTGGAAAAAGCTGGAGAATCATGGTTGAAGAGGAAGGAGGGTAGAGAATACAGCTAGTGAGAAGGGGGAAAGTTCTTGGTTCTAGTTGTAGGAAGGGATTACTTATGTAGGGAATAAGGTAAGTGGGATGAGTGCTACTGTCTTTTAGAAGCATGTTTTGATGCTTCTCTGAAACATATGTGATAATTGTCTATGTGTTATTATATGTTGTTTTGGAAAGAGTTCTTCCCTGTTTTCATTAACCTGTTTTTCCTCCCTGTTCTTCATTGTGTGAAGAGTCCAGCAGGGCACGTCCTTCTGGTCTTGGTGCCTCAACTCTGTTTAGAGTCCCTAAAATTCTTCTTTCAAAACCTAAATTGTTTTCTTCCAAGGATTTGGTGTCCTTGTTGGTCAGTTTCCAAACAAGTGTTTTCTTTCGAGGTGTATAAAGTGCTCAATGTTCATTGTTTATGTGCTATGTGTATATATGTTAGGAAATGGAGAGGAGTGTGGACCCACATTCCTAGCAACATGGTTTTAACCATGGGATTCATGGCTAAATATATCATACATGTCTGAGGTATCCCTATGGGATAAGCCAATCAAGAAAGACCAGGGACATGTTTTATGCATGCTATGGTCTAAGTTTAGAGGTGGTGTTCGGTTGGTGGCTCTTCTGAACACTACTAAAGGACTTAGGCATCACCTCCAAATCTTAGGAAAAGGGTCATGTATTGCCTAAGCCGAAGGGTCAAGGCGATTGGGCAAAGATAGACAATGGGACTCACTACTTGGATATGTGCTTGACTTTGAGTCTTTATGCTCAAACACTTTTTCTTCACTTCATTCATGTTTATGTTTTACCAAACTTCAGTAGCATGACCACTCTATGTTTTAACTTGTTCCAGGTGTAGAGGGGAATGGCAGAAGGTTTGGTGATTAACCAAAGTAGGAGTTTAGCTGTAGAAGTTGTGGTAGATCAAGAATAGCTTTTGGAACCTTAACTACGTTGTGAGGAATATGCTTAGTAGGTTGGACATAGTTCCTTTTGCATGTTTGAACGGTTGTGAGTTAGTGTACATGTAGCCATCTTAACGTTATTTCTCCATGTTACAAAGGGGTTAAGTCGCCTTGAGTCCCAACGTTTGATAGGACTTGGCAGTCATGCCTCATGCCTCTTGGGCCCTGGGCATGGGTCCTGACAATAACAAGCTAACATCTTTCATTGGATAAATGTGACTCAAAAATGACGTTTGAAAATAGGATAACATTATGAATATTTCTTGGCTATTTCTAAAAATGACTCAAAAAACCATTACATAGCACTAAAAGATAAGTTTTAAAATGACTTTGCATCAAGGTTACATCTTACTAATATTCGCTTCTATGTGTGTATGTAAACCTTAAGAATTGTCTCGTTTTCATAAGTTTTAGAGATATTATTATAACGTAGTACAATTCAATAACCTATGTTTTCTCCATATTTGATCATCACCCCTACACCTTACCCTTAAAGAAAAATTAGATCAAATGTATCTTGTCAACAATATTTGATAGAATCTTTTCCTTAGGTATTTGTAGAGAGTTTTCGTGTTCATCCGCTTGACATTTATGTTTTCCAGAATGCGATGCAATCTTGCAAATTCTTGTTGCATAGCTCTCAAAGAGAGTTTCTCATCCATTGAGTTATCTTTTTCATGCTCACTTATTGAATTTGACATTGTAAACAGAAGAAAGAAAAGAGAATAAAGTGAAAGAACAAAGAAACACACACAAGGTTTACCACTCAATCCCCAAGCTTCAAGTCTTTGATGCACTCCATAAGGTAGATGTTGACTCGAATAGTTGAGCTGCTTTAATGGAAATAATTCAGGCCAATTGTTGATTCCAATAGTGTTGAGTAGAGCCTTGACACTTGTTTCAACTATCTTGCTCTTACTTCTTTTAATTGGTTTCGGTGGAATGATCTTTGTCTTTAATGTGTTCACTTGGACATCATACTCATCATTCTTTAAATACTCTTCGTTAGTTTCCTGGGGCTCATCAAGAAGGATGACACACTAGATGAAAAGTTCACTTTTCATCAAGAATTTTTAATAGTACATCGTGATTTGGAAAATATCAACATCAGCTTTGCTGACCACGAATATTCTTTACGAAATTTTTGAAGACCCAATACGTACTGAAAAATCATGCTTTTGGAAGGTGTTGTGGTGTGCAAATGCCTCAACGCAACAATATTTGATATGACTATCTAATCTATAGAGATTAGCAACCCACGAACAAAATATGATTTTAAAGTCTGGAAAGAAATTCACCCAAATCTACCTTCAAGAGAATAAATCTCTTGGCACCATACTTTGAAAGATAGGGAATTAGGAGTTACACGTTACAAGGAGCAGTTATTGGAAGTGATAATCCCAATACACGGCAACCTAAAAGCTTGATAACTAAAAAGTGTTAAAGTACTCAAATAATAGGAAAATCTTTAGAAGATACATGTAAAAAACTAATGGTCTTTCAAATAAAACATGTCAAGAGTATTTACTCTCAAATTAGGCTCCAACATTACAAAGCCCCAACTAAATAAAACAGGAAAGCTTAACAAATCCAATAATATTGAGTAGAGCGTCGAGTTTAGCTTCACCCACCTTGCTCGTGGAATAATTTTTGTGTTTAATGTGTTCACTTGCGCAATATCGTCATTATTCTTTAAATATTCTTCATTATCTTGTTGGAGCTCATTATCCCCCGTTCTTTGGGAAGATTCGTCCCTGAATCTTTATCCATTTCGAAGGGAGACAAATCAGCAACATTGAAAGTTGAATGAACAGAATACTCAACACGGAAATCTAGTTTGTATGCATTATCATTCACGAGTTCAATAACTTGGAAAGCGACATCTCAATGAGGTAGAAGTTTTGACTTCCTATTGGTAGGAAATCTCTACTTTGTGAGATGAAGCCAAACCAAATCACCAGCTTGAAATACGACTTTATTGATGCAAGAAAGACATAATCTTGGGAAGGAATAGAAAGATAATTCTTAGAAGATCACGTTGAATGAGGAAGGACCAACAACTCCAACCCAACACTTTTTATAAGTGAAACATGACTTCATGACACAAGGGTTGTGCGTCCAATCACCTTGAAGCTTTGGATTGAGGCTAATCTCAAACACTTCCTGATGAGATCATGCATGCTATAGATTATCCCAATTAAGATAAATGACACAAGATCAATAATCCTCCATTGATTTCAGTTGGGCCAATCACTAGATCAAGAGCAAGAAGGAATCAAGAAGTGCTTAAGAGCTTATGGGCCAATCAACCAAGCTATGTGGTGTTGGGCATGGAATTCAACATTCTTAAAGTGCATCAACTTGATTAGAGAAGGCCCATTATTACCAAATACATTATTATTACTACTTTTCCTCAAATAAAGCCCAACCTTCATCTATTTAAGAAGTCCTTACTCTTAAGTTTGAGTTGCAAAGATCTTTCAATCTTTGAGGGCCAACTTCTTATTTCTTGAGGAATTGCTTCTTTTCAACCAAGATATGGTTTGCCAATAACTTCTTGATTGGAGGGTCGTATCAGGTGGTATCAAAGCCAATCTTTCTCTTCTTCATCTCCTATTTATCTTGTTTTGGTTTCGTTCTCAGAAAAAAAAAAAAAAAACCAGAAACTAGTCCAGATCTATCTTGATTTGGTTATCTTGTCTTTTGCTCATCTCTGCCTCTGAAAAGAAGAACCAAGGGGGGTTTCTTATCTTTGTTTCTTCCACCCTTTTTTTCTGGATTGCTGCAAAAAGAAAAAAAAAACGTGTTGAAGGGAGAAAGAAGGTTAGCAGTTGAATTTTCAACTTTTCACACACAAGAAAAGTCAAAAAAAGAAGTTAGTCATTTGAATCCATTGAATCTTTTCTTTACCAAACAAAAGAAAAGTCAATATTGTACAACTTTGTCTATTGTCATACTTCTATTCCATTTTAACTCTTTTCAATTGTGTACCTACCTCTTTTGGTGTTAATCACAAAAAGTTACACTCTATCTTTCCATTCCTACTTTTACTTAACCATTATTACTATTACCATCACCAAGTCTATCTTTCCACTCATTACCGTAGCCACTATGATCTCTTTGAACCACACTTAGATTGATCATTTAAGGTTTACTGAGTCTTAAAGTTCAACAGGACTTGAGGTTTGGAAATTCTCTCTTTCTTGTTTTCCTTCTATCTTTCTGTTGTTATTATCTTTCCTTCTTTTTGTCTACACTTTTCTCTCGTAGTAGGATGTCGAGCTCTAATAACCCTGCAGAAGAATAAAATGTTATGGATGTTGGTTTTGTACTTAATGCAATGCAAAGTGAGTTCAAGAGATTGCAAAGATGCATAGAAGAGGACAGTGTTTCCCATGGAAGAATAAGAGTTCCAACACACCATAGCCGAAAGAATTCTCAACTAGAAAAAGATTCGAAATCTGAGGCTGAATAGGCAAGGCATGGTGAAGTATGATTCATCTGGTGGTGATGATATGGACCGAAAATCTCAAAGAAATTGGAAGCCAAATCGTGATGTAAGATATGATTATAGACCAAGGGGTAGACACACACGTGAATACAAGGAATTTGATAACATCAAGATGAAAATCCCTTCTTTTCAAGGGAAAAACGATCCAAATGCCTACTTGGAATGGGAGACTCGTGTGGAGCATGTGTTTGATTGTCACAACTATTCTGAAGTCAAGAAGATCAAGCTTGCTGTTATTGAGTTTACAGATTATGCCATAACTTGGTGGGATAAAGTAGTATTCAACAGAAGACGAAATGATGAAGAACCAATTCGCACTTGGGCTGAAATGAAGAGGATCATGAGAAAAAGGTTCATTACCAGCCACTACCAAAGAGATCAACACCAAAACTTGCAGAAGCTCACCCAAGGGAGCAAAACCGTGGAAGAATATTGGCAAGAAATAGAGGTGTTAATGATTCGAGCCAATATAATAGAGAATAGGGAAGCTACAATGGCAAGATTCCTCTATGGTTTAAACAAGAAAATCTCTCAAGTGGTCGAGCTGCAACACTATGTGGAGATTGAAGACATGTTGCATGTTGCAATAAAGATTGAGAAGCAACTAAAGTGTAAGGGACAACATAGAGACCATCCAAAACCTACTACCTCGTGGAATGTTGCTGGAAGTAAGGAGAAGAAACCCAATTATCCTTCATTTGGGAAATCAACCAAGTTTGGACCGATGAAAGAGGGCACTGCAGATATCCGAAATCAGGAAAGAGAATTTAAGTCCTCTGGACAAACACGAAATATAAAGTGTTTCAAATGTCTTGGCCATGGTCATATTGCTTCAGAATGCCCAAGCAAGAGGACCATGATTCTAAGGGACTCTGGAGATGTTGAATCTGAAATTGATTGTGAAAGTAGAAGTGAAGTACAGGAGATAGATGATGGGGAACAACAACCTGTCATTGGTGAATGTTTGGTAACAAGAAGGACTTTAACCATGGATGCTAAGCCAATGGAGGAGCAACGAAAAAACTTATTCCATACACGTTGCTTTGTGAATGGGAAAGTTTGTAGCCTAATAATTGGAGGCAGTTGCACAAACGTTGCTAGTACTCTCATGGTGGATAAACTCCATCTTCCTACTCTTAAACATCTAAAAAAGAGAGTGAAAAGAAAGACGTGAATGATGCAGTTGTGAGAAAAAAAGAAGTGGAATGCCTTGTTGCAAGAATGAGTGATGTGAAAAGAGTGTTACATGCCAGAAATCCCTTTCTTTTGCTCTTGTTTAAAGAGCCTTTGTCACACAACTCTAACCCACAATTGGATCTTCCTACTTGCATTAAACTTGTTCTCTAGGAATTCAATAATGTTTTTCCTGATGAATTGCCTGGATTACAACCATACCGAGGAATAGAATATCAAATTGATTTCGTTCCTGGTGCTCAAATCCCAAACTGAGTTGCGTATAGAGCCAACCCTGAAGAAACCAAAGAAATCCAACGCCAAGTGGAAGAACTCATGGCTAAGGGGTTGGTGAGGGAGAGTGTTAGTCCATGCTTAGTTCCAGTTTTATTGGTGCCAAAACATAATGGAACATGGAGAATGTGCACTGATTGTAGAGCCATCAACCAAATAACGGTTAAGTACAGTCAACCTATACCTAGGCTTGATGATATGTTAGATAAATTACATGTATCATACATTTTCTCTAAGATTGATTTCCGTAGTGGATATCATCAAATTAGGATGAGAAAGGGGGATGAATGGAAGGGTGCTTTCAAAACTAAATTTGGTTTATATGAATGGTTAGTTATGCCTTTTAGATTGACTAATGCACCTAGTACTTTCATGAGATTGATGAATCATTTATTGCATCCCTTTCTTGGTAGATTTGTTGTTATTTACTTTGATGATATTCTTGTGTATAGTAAGACACTAGATGAACATACATGTCTATTACGTGAGGTGTTGGTTGTTTTGAGAAAAGAGTGTTTGTATGCTAATATCAAAAAGTGCGACTTTTGCACAAACAAAATCTCCTTTCTTGGCTATATTGTAAGTGATGTAGGTATTTTAGTAGATGAAGAAAAGGTGAAAGCAATTAGAGAATGGCCATCTCCTACCACAATTGGAGAAGTGTGCAGTTTCCATGGATTGGCTACCTTCTACCGTCATTTTGTAAAGGATTTCATCACAATTGCTGCACCATTGAACGAGGTTATGAAGAAAAATGTGCATTTTTGGTGGGGAGAATCACAAGAACATGCTTTCAAGACACTTAAGGATAAGTTTAGCTCAGCTCCTTTACTTGCATTACCTGATTTCTCTAACACGTTTGAAATTGAATGTGATGCTTCTGGAGTTGGAATAGGTGCTGCTCTCATGCAAGGAGGTCGACCTATTGCCTATTTCAGTGAAAAATTGGGTGGAGCTACACTAAATTACCCAACTTATGATAAGGAGTTGTACTCATTGGTTAGAGCACTTGAAACTTGGAAACATTATCTTTGGTACAAAGAGTTTGTTATCCATACAGATCACGAAAGTTTAAAGCATGTCAAGAGTCAAAAAAATCTCAATATAAGACACGCAAAATGGGTGGAGTTCATTGATACCTTTCCTTATGTTATCAAATATAAGAAAGGTAAGGAGAACATTGTTGCAGATACATTGTCATGAAGGTACACACTTTTAGCCACTCTTGATGCTCAAATTCTTGGATTGTCAACAATAAAAGAATGTTACAGTGTTGATCATGATTTTAAAAATATTTATCTTTCATGTGAACATAAACCTGTTGAAAACTTTCATAGGCAAGATGATTTTCTTTTCAAAAAGAACAGATTATGTATTCCTCAATGTTCAATTCGTGTGTTTTTAGTGAAAGAAGCTCATGGTGGTGGTCTAATGGGGCATTTTGGGGTCACCAAGACATTGGACATGCTTCAATAACACTTCTATTGGCCACACATGAGAAAAGATGTGGAAAGAATTTGTGGAAGATGTTTGGTGTGCAAGAAAGCAAAATCAAAATCAATTTCTCAAGGATTGTACACTCCTCTTCCTACTCCTCTTTACCCTTGGATTGACCTTTCTATGGATTTTGTTTTAGGATTACCAAGGACTCAAAAGGGAAAGGATTCAATATTTGTGGTGGTGGACAGATTCTCCAAGATGGCACATTTCATTCTTTGTAGCAAGACTGATGATGCTTCGCATGTTGCCGATTTATTCTTCAGGGAGATTGTTAGGCTTCATGGTTTGCTACCCTACTTCGTACCATCATCAAAAATAACATTAAAACATGGGAAGATTGCTTATCTAATGTTGAGTTTGCATACAATAGAGCAGTACTTTCTTCTACTCATTGTTCTCCTTTTGAAATTGTGTATGGTTTTAATCCTCGTACACCTATAGACTTGTTGCCCTTGCCATCTGATGAATTTTGTAGTTTTGATGGTGCTAAGAGAGCAGATGTCACCAGAACACTACATGAGAAGGTTCGAAATCAATTGGAAGCCAAAAACATGGAGTATGCATTTAAAGCAACTAAATATAGGGAAAAAGTTACTCTACAACCATGAGATTGGGTTTGGGTACATTTTCGAAAGGAAAGATTTCCAAGCAAGAGGCATTCAAAGCTTTCACCTAGAGGAGATGGACCCGTTCAAGTCATTGAGAAAATCAATGATAATGCTTATAAGATTGATCTTCCAGAGGAGTTTTCGGTGCACTCCACGTTCAATATTGGTGACTTGGGTCCTTGTGATGTAGATGGTGATGATTCAAGGATGAATCTGCTAAAAGAAAGGGGGAATGATGAGATCATGGATGCTATAGATTATATCAATGAAGATAAAGTACACAAGATCAATAATGCTCCATTAATTTCAGTTGAGTCAATCACTAGATCAAGAGCAAGATGGAATCAAGAAGTGCTTAGGAGCATATGGGCCAATCAACCAAGCTATGAGATATTGGGCATGGAATTCAACATTCTCAAAGTGCATTATCTTGATTAGAGAATGCCCATTACTACCAAATACATTATTATGATAGAAATATCCACCCATGGTTGGGAAGGAGTAGGGAGTGGAGTATTACGGGCAGTGGTTGATTTAGCCTTCCTACAAGAAATACATCTATTACAAATTCTTTCAACATCCCTTCTCATGTGTGGCCAAAAGAAATGTTGGGTGAGAGTATCAAGAGTCTTTTTAACACCAAAATGTCCCATTAGTCGCCCACCATGAGCTTCTCTAACAATCAAATCACGTATGGAGTAAGAAGAAATGCGCAGCCTATCTTTCCTATAAAGAAAACAATCTTTCTTAAAGAAGAGTCCAGATGGATCAAGTTCACATGCCTTATAAATGTCCCCAAAATCGTGATCAGGAGCATATAAGTCAATGATGGACGCAAATCCAAGAATTCTTGCATTAAGATTGACTAAAAGAGTGTACCTTCAAAATAAAGCATCATCAACCACATTCTCCTTACATTTCTTGTATTTGATCACATATGGGAATGTGTCAATGAATTCCACCCACTTAGCATGTCTTCTATTTAACTTTCCTTGAGCCTTCAAATGTTTGAGAGACTCATGATCAGTGTGTATCACGAACTCCTTACGCCACAAGTAGTGGTGCCATGTCTTCAAAGCTCTAACCAATGCATACAACTCTTTGTCATATGTTGGATAGTTGAGGGTGGCACCATGAAGCTTCTCACAAAAATAAGGAAGTGGACGTCCATTTTGCCTCAATACAGCACCAATGACTAAACCTGATGCATCACATTCAATTTCAAAAGTATCAGAAAAATTTGGAAGTGCTAGGAGAGGTGTTGAAAGCATGTTCCTGCTCGTCTCCCCAATGAAATGCATGATTTTTCTTGATCAATTGAGTGAGGGGTGCTGCTATAGAGCTGAAGTACTTAAAAAACCATCTATAAAAACTTGCTAAACCATGAAAACTCCTAACTTCACCAACTGATGTAGGTGTTGGCCATTCTTTGATTGCTCTCACTTTTTCTTCATACATAGCTACTCCTGCATCACTTACAATATATCTAAGAAAAGAGACACTATTTGTGTAGAAGACACACTTCTTGATGTTGGCAAATAACCTTTTCTTTTTTAAGAGTATCTAACACATCTTTTAAATGCCTTACATGATTTTCAATACTCTTACTATATATAAGAATATAATAAAAATAAACAACTACAAATGTACCTATAAAAGGCCTAAAAACGTGATTCATCAATGTCATAAAGGTGCTAGGAGCATTAGTTAATCCAAAAGGCATAACAACCCACTCATACAAACCAAACTTAGTTTTAAAACCGGTTTTCCTCTCATCACCCTCCTTCATTCGAATCTGATGATATCTAATTCTCAAATCAATCTAACTAAAGACACTAGCACCATACAATTCATCAAGCATATCTTCAAGTCTAGGGATAGGATGTCTATACTTGATTGTGATGTTGTTGATGGCACGACAATCTGTGCACATCCGCCAAGTTCCATCAAACTTGGGAACCAATAACACCGGCATAGAGCATGGGCTCATGCTCTCACGCACAAATCCTTTAGACATCAATTCCTCAACTTGCTTTTGTATTTCCTTCGTCTCCTTTGGATTGGTTCGGTATGCGGGTCGGTTTGGAAGTTGTGCTCCAGGAACAAGGTCAATGCTCAATCCCTCTAAGGGGAGGTAGGGCTTGAAGTTCTTCTTGAAATACATCTTCATATACCTGTAAGAGAGACACAATACAAGATGGAATGGGTGAAGCATTGTTAGGGAAAGTAGTAACTTCATCCTTGTACATAAGTAGAAGAATTGGTTGCCTAGAATGAAGTGAGTGTCCAATTTCCCTTGGTCTTGCTAATAGACTCTCATCCAATCACTCAATTTCTAAAACACTAATGTTTCCACTTTCTGTTTTGCACTCATTGTCATCCCTTTTTTCACTCAATTCCTTCCCATCTCTTCTTTTATCTCCACTTTTTCGAATTTTTTTTTCACTCATTTTCACTCCACTCATCTCTTCCCCCTTGTGCTTTCCATTAGCACTCTGCAGGGATCTAGCATCACTCATGATTATGAGTTGATCTTCATATGCCTCCTTTGGAGACAATGGGGCAAGTGTGATGGAACGTCTATTATAATGCAAGGAATATTTGTTCTTGAAACCATCATGAAATGCTCGTCTATCATATTCCCAAGGCCTCCCAAGAAGAATATGGATTTCATGCCTAGGGACAACATCATATAGAACTTCATCTTCATATCTCCCTATGGAAAACGTCACAAGCACTTGTTTGGTAACCACTGCAAATTGTAAGGCTTAGGGTGTCTCACGGTTGGTATTTCCAATTTCTCCACCAAGATGTTGCTGGCAACATTAGTACAACTACCTCCATCAATAATTAGGCTGCAAACTTTCCCATTAACAAAGCACCGTGTTTGAAACAAGTTTTCCCTTTGCTCATCATTATCCTTCACTCCAATGTTAACTATTCTTCGAGTGACTAAGACTTCTCCAGAAACAGGCAATTCATACTCATCATTCAATTCAGCTTCTGTCTCCAGTAGATCATCCTCATCTTCACTAACCACTTCTCCATTGCCTCTTATAATCATTGCTCGTTTATTTGGACATTCATAAGGAATATGTCCATGCCCCAAGCATTTGAAACATTTTATGTTCCTTGTAGTGCCATTTAGAGGTGGTAGTCGCTCCCCATGCTTGTAACTTGATGGGATGTCGAATTTCAAGTTTTCCATGGATAACTTCCCTTTATTTTTCTCCAGTAACTCTTTGGTGCCTCCAAATTTGGAACTAGGAGGTCTCTTGTTGAAATCTCGAGCAAAGCTCTTATTAGAGAGTTGTTTCTCAAATGTTGTGCCCATATGAATCATGTCCTCCATCTAAATGTAGTGATGAAGCTCTACAATATTTGTTCTCCTTATTCATCCTATGAAGGAACCTAGCCATAGTTGCCTCCCTATCTTTATGCACATTGGCTCCAATCATCAAGATCTCCATTTCCTGTCAATATTCCTCCACTGACCTTGAGCCTTGTTTGAGATTCTGTAAACGTTGATAAACATCTCTTTGGTAGTGGTTTGGAACTAATCGCCTCCTCATGACTCTTTTCATCTCAGCCCAATTATGAATTGGTTCTTCAGAGTCAATCCTTCTTTTAGCAACCAATTGATCCCACCAAATTACAACATAGTCACTAAATTCCATGGAGTCCAATCTGATTTTCTTTTCTTCAGAGAAGTTGTTGCAATCAAACACATGTTCTACTCTTGTTTCCAATTGGAGATATGCATCTGGATCATTCTTTCCTTGAAATTGAGGTATCTTCATCTTGATGTTGTTAAGATCCTTTCCAATTCTTCCTCTATCTCTTCTGCCTCCCTGATCTCGAAATCTTCTTGTATCACCATGTACAAAATCATTTTCACCATGTTCAAGGTAGTCATCTTCTTCATCAGTATTCAGGATTCGATCTCTTCTTCCAACAGTCCTTGCACTTCGTTGATCACTTAAGTCATGTTCAGTGTTGATGCGTTGATGCATTTGAATGCCTCGACCCTCTCAGCAGCATAATTATCTTGCATTCGGGCTCTTGCAACATTTTGCAAAGAGTTTTCGTGTTCATCAAGCCTGACATTTATGTTTTCCAGAATGCGATGAAATCTTGTGAATTCCTGTTGCATGCTCATTTCTGGAATTTGACATCCTAAATACAAGACAAAAGAAAACGAGCAGCAAGGAAGAAAAGAGACTAAACTAAATGAACTACGAAACACACACAAGGTTTATCACTCATCCTCAAGCTTCAAGTCCTTGATGCACTCTTTAATGTCATCATGCTTGTTCTCATGGCATCTAACGAACTAATCACTTCCAAATTGGTATGGGTTAAGGTGTCATGATGGGGTTTGGTGAGGGTGGCAGTGTTAACTGACTCACGATACAGAGGAGTAGTGTGATGGATCTAAGTTTATTGCTTGTTGCAGTGCATAAACCAGAAGAATGGACAATGAACAAATGAGAATAGGAAAATCAGGTGGAAGGGCACTAAACGCGAGGTTCGTTACTTGTGGGATTGTAGAAAAAGAGGGATGGGCAATAAAGAAAGAGAAAAGTCCAATGAGATGTAGGGACAAGTAAAATGAGAAGGAGTGGGTTATTCAAATAAAAGAGAATAGGAAATATATTAATTGTTGCAATGGGTGAAGTACAGGAGTGGACAATAATTCAATGGCAAGTGATGTGTCTTCAGCTTCATCCTCCTTCTCTTTCACACACTTGAAGTTGATCTTGATGATGTTCTTTCTAATCAATTCAAAGTGGATTTCGAGCTCTTCCAGAATAAACTTCCAGTGCACCCTTTTTTTTTCTCTTTTTTTTTTTTGTGCCAAAGCCAAAAGTACGAAGTTGAACGTGGCTTAATCTCTCCTTTTTTTTTCCAGTAAGCTGGAATGTAAGAACTAAGACAAGAACAGGATACTAATAAAGAGAAGGAACCCAAAGCTCTGATACCAAATGATGTGACCCTCTAATCTATAGAGATTAGCAACCCATGAACAAGAGGTGATTTTGAAGCTTAGAAGAGAATTCTTCCAAGTCTACCCTCAAGAGAATGAATCTCTTGCAACCAGACTTTGAAACAAAGAAAATTAGGAGCCACATTTCAGAAAAGAGAAGGGATTGGAAGTGATAATCTTAGGACGCCACAAGCTCAAAGCTTGAAAAGTCAAGAGTGTACAAGCACTCAAAGAAGAGGAGAATCCTCACAACATACATGAAAATGATTAAAAGTCCTTAAAGAGTACAATTTTAGACTATTTATACTCTAGGATTGGGCTCTAACATTACTTGGGCCAAACAACAAGCCCAATACTTTAAGATAAATTCATCTTCAAGTAGTTGACCTCTTTTGATGGGATGTCTTCAAGCCCATGTTTGATTCCAATTGTATTGAGTAGACCCTTAAGTGTATCTTCAAGAATCTTGCTCTTGCTCCTAGTCATTGGTCCCGTTGGAATCATCTTTGTCTCTAATGTATTCACTTGGACAAACCCCTCATCATTCTTTAAATACACTTCATTATTTTCTTGGGGCTCATCATGATTCCCTCATTTTCACAGAACATTCTCATGCTATTATTGTAGAATTCACTTCCATTGTCAAATCTAATCATCTTTAAGGAGCATCCACCCTTATTGTCAATCATCACTTTGAATTTTCGAAAGATATGAGGATTTTCTAGCTTGCTTTTAAGAAAGTAAACCTAACAATAACGTGAATATTCATCAATAAATGTTACAAAATATCTACTCCCCCGTAACGAACATTCCTTAAATGGTCCACAAACATCTGTATGCACAAGCTCTAATTTCTCCTTTGCAACTGAATCACGAGAATAAAATGGTTTTCTACATTGTTTACCTTGATGGCACACTTCACATATGACATCGGCAAACTTGATGTCTTTCAATTCCAGTACTTCATTATTCTTCTGCAATATTTTAAGATTGTTAAAGCTATAGTACCCAAAATGTTCTGCTTTGATCCTAAAGTGACAAAATACAAGTTTTATGATCACTGACCATGATTTGGTAGAAGTTGTAGGTGGTCAACATAGCATGAAATTCAATCTTCGTTTTTTGATCAGCAATATTAACTTTAGTGGTTATACCACAAGCATCCTTCATCAGCTTAATATCAAAACCTTGCTTGCTCAATTGGCCAAAGCTCAACAGGTTCTATTTGAGGTTTGGTGAATAATAAACATCATCAATTTGAACAATTCCTTCTTTTAGCAAGAGTAAAATGCTTCCTTTGCCCCACAATGCCAATATTTTGACCAGTGCACGTGCTTACCAAACAAGTGCTTGTGACGTTTTCCATAGGGAGATATGAAGATGAAGTCCTTTGTGATGTTTTCCCTGTTGTTGCAAGAAAAATAGAGTCTTGGGAAGTAACAAAAAGGTAATGCTTATGAGATCACCTTGGATGAAAAACGACTCATGAACAATAAGAATGACCGAAAACCTAATTGACACGCATTCCTAGTAGGGTTTATATATACCCAATACCTAGGTTACCCAACAGTGGGCCACAATCATTGAAAACACACAAAAAGCCCAACAACTCGAATCCAACACTTCCATGCTCGAACCCAACACCTTTTTTTATCTGAAATATGACATTATGACACAAGTTTAGTTCTTCCAATCACCTTCAAGCTTTGGATTGAGGCTGATCTCCAACACTCCCCCCAGACCGAGATCTCCCAACTTGAGAAAGTCTTCCATAGTCATGAGATTCATGTTCTTCCTTGCTAGCTCAAACTGAACTCTGTTCAAACCTTTGGTGAGCCCATCAGCAAGCTGATTCCCACTCTCAACATACTGCACTTTAATCTTCTTCTCCTTGATGTAATTCCTTATGACATGATACCTGATTCTTATGTGTTTGGCTTTGCTGAAGTTCGTCGGATCCTTGGCAATGGAGATTGCAGCTCGATTATCCATAAGCAGATGTGTAGCTTCCTGTTGTATGAATCCAAGTTCGTTTAGCATCTGCCTGAACCAAACACAATAGTTCGAAGCATGTGCTGCTGAGATGTATTCTGCTTCAGCTGTTGATTGTGCTACCACTTTTTATTTCTTCGAAAACCAGACTACAGGGCTCTTATTTAAGAAGAAGAGTGCACCAGATGTACTCTTGCTATCTTCAGCCATACCATAATCACTATCTGAGTAGGCTCTAAGTTTCAAGACTGGTTTTTCACCTTCATAGGGATAGAACAATCCGAAATCAGTAGATGATTTTATGTACCTGAAAGCTCTTTTCACAGCTGCCATGTGAGTTGTTGTTGGTTTGTTGAGGAAGCGAGATAAGACATTTACACAAAAACACAAGTCAGGCCTTGTATGCTGGAGATAAATGAGGCTTCCAATCATACTTCTATAAGTAGTGGCATCCACATTACTTCCCTGATTGTTCTCTCCAATCACTTGTTTGTAATCCAAAGGCGTTTTTGAAGGATTGACATCTTTGAACCCAAACCTTTCAAGAAGTTCATTACAGTACTTTTTCTGAGATATGAATGTTCCAACACCTTCAAGTTGATGAATTTCCATGCCTAGATAGTAGGACATCATTCCAAGGTCAATCATCTTGAATTCATTTTTGAGCAGAGCTTTGAATTCCTCAATCTTCCTTTCATTACCTGAGGTAATCATAAGATCATCCACATATAAGCTAATAAATAAACGATCATCTTCTTTTCCTTTAACATATAGTGAGTAATCACTATATGTTTTTCTGAAACCAATACCCTGAAGAAAGTTATCCATGCGTTCATTCCATGCTCTAAGAGCTTGCTTCAACCCATAGAGAGATTTCTTTAGCTTCAATACCTTGTCTTCATGACCTGAAACTTCGAAGCCCTTTGGTTGTTCAACAAAAACAACCTCCTCCAACACACCATTCAAGAACGCAGTCTTAACATCCATGTGATGCACTTTCCATCCATGAGCAGCTGAAATGGCAAGAAGTACTTTAATCGTGTCAAATCTTGCTACTGGTGCAAAAATCTCATGAAAATTTATTCCTTTGATCTGACTATATCCCTTGGCTACTAATCTAGCCTTATATTTGTTGATAGAACCATCTGCATTCATCTTGGTTTTGAATAACCACTTGAGGCCAATAGGTTTGAAACTTCTATCCTTGGGTTTATCAACTAACTCCCACGTTTCATTTTCAAGTATAGAATTCATTTCTTCCTTCATGGCCTCTCTCCATTTCGGATTTTGTACAGCCACTTCAAATGATGTTGGATCTCCTGTCAATAATCCAGCCAAAATATCAGCTACAGCATCTTGGACATCATCATTCAACTTGGAGAAACTTATTGTAGGAGCCTTGTTTCTTTTGCTTCGTCTAATGTCAGTAACATGACTATCTTCATTATCTATTGAATCTCTGATGTTTTTGCATTTTCTCATTTGCCAATCACGATCAGATGGGTAATAATCTTCATCATCAGTATCAGGTTCCTCTCCATTAGATTCATCTGTTGATGAGTCTTCTGCATTCGTGCCTTGCTCCTCTTCCTGGATTTCGAAATTCCCATCTGAATGTAGATCATTGGCCTTCTCCTCCTCTGGAGCTGGAAAATTCTCATCTGAATGCTGATCATTTACTTGATTTGAATCTTCATGAACGAGTTCTGAAGTTTCTTGGTTTGTTGAATTCCTGGAAGAGAAGTTTTGAGGCATGTGTGTCCAGAGGTCTCCTTTCCCATGGGTGCTATGCCTTCCATCACTTTTATGAGCTTCTGCATCATTCAGAGAAATGCAATCATCAATTAAAGTATACCTTGCACCTTCATCAAAAGTGATATCATGGCTGAAGATAAATTTCTTCTGTTGAGATAAATAAACTTTATATCCCTTGATAGTGTTGCTATAACCAACAAATACACCAGATACAGATTTCTTATCAAGTTTTCCTCGTTTTTGGTCTGGTACATGAGTAAAACACAGACTACCAAAGATTATGAGATGATCAACCTTTTTAATATAACCATGCCATTTTTCATGCGCGGTTTTTCCACTAATCGCCCTTGAGGGAAGCAAGTTCAATAGATATACAGATGTAGATACCGCTTCAGCCCAGAAATTTACAGGAAGATCTTTCTCAAACAATAGACATCTTGACATATCAAGGATTGTTCTGTTTCTCCTTTCACATACACCATTCTGTTGTGGAGAATATGGTACGGTGAATTGATGCATGTTTCCCTCATTTTCACAGAACATTCTCATGCTATTATTGTAGAATTCGCCTCCATTGTCTGATCTAATCATCTTCAAAGAGCATCCATTCTGATTCTCAATCATCACTTTGAATTTTCGAAAGATATGATGAACTTCTGACTTGCTTATAAGAAAGTAAACCCAACAATAACGTGAATAATCATCAATGAATGTAACAAAATATCTACTCCCCCCTAATGAACATTCCTTAAATGGTCCACAAACATCTGTATGCACAAGCTCTAATTTCTCCTTTGCTACTGAATCACTGGAATAAAAGGGCTTTCTACACTGTTTACCTTGATGGCACACTTCACATATGGCATTAGCAAACTTGATGTCTTTCAATTCCAGTACTTCCTTATTCTTCTGCAATATTTTCAAATTGTTGAAGCTATAGTGCCCAAAACGTTTGTGCCAAAGGCTGCTTTGATCCTGAAGTGAGAAAATACAACTTTTATGATCACTGACCATGATTTGGTAGAGGTTGTAGGTGGTCAACACAGCATGGAATTCAATCTTCGTTTTTGGATCAGCAACCTTAACTTTAGTGGTTACACCACCAGCATACTTCATCAGCTCAATGTCAAAACCTTGCCTGCTCAATTGGCCAAAGCTCAACAGGTTCTGTTTGAGGTTTGGTGAATAATAAATATCATCAACTTGAACAATTCCTTCTTTTAGCAAGAGTAAAATGCTTCCTTTGCCCACAATGCCAATATTTTCACCAGTGCACGTGCTTACCTCCTTCCCAATCCTTTCAAGCTTGAGAAATGACCTTGTATCACAACATACATGATAGGAGGCACCAGAGTCCAAGTACCAACCTTTAGCATCTGAGGCTACTGTCATTAGAGCACACTCATACTCAAAAGGATCTTCAAAAGATATTTCTGGCTCATCTTCAAAGTAGGTAAAGGATGCATGTGATTTCTCTTCCCTGGATGTAGCCTTCTTGTTATGTTCAACTTTTATTGGATTTGACATTCCACATACCTTGTCAAGATGGCCTCTTTGATTGCATTTCGTGCACAAAGCATCAGGCTTCCACCAACAAAACTCACTCCTGTGATTCTGTTTGTTGCAATGCTTGCAAGCATTTGTGCTTAAAGTCCAACAATCTTCACTCTTATGGTTGGATTTGTCACAATCCCTGCACTTCTGATTGCCCATCGTTGATGTTTGGATTGACGTTGGTGATTGTTTGATGGCTGTTGTCTTGACATCCTTGACATTGTTAATTGCACCTGAGGTTATATTCATATTCTGCATTTTGGTGAGGAGAGCAGCTTCACCATAAGTTTTCTCAACTTCATAACCATCTCTTAGTTCCAATCTCTTTTCTGTAGATTGCAACTCAATCATGAACTCTCTAAATGTTGGCTCTGGTGTAACAGGATATTCAGGATACAGCTGATGGAGCTTTCCTTCAATAATGTCAAGGATTTTTCTTTCTGTCTCAAGTGCACATAACTTTGGCTCGAATCTTGCAGGTAGGCTCATGATTGCCTTGCTAATCACCTTTTGATCCTCAAGTTTTTCCCCCAATCCTCGAATCTCCTTCACAAGCTTCGCAGTACGTTCATAATAGACTCGTATGGTTTCATTGTCTAACATTTTGTTCCTCTCAAAGTCCTCCAGCTTGTTTTTGCATAATATCTCCCTGAGTTTGGCATCGCCTTCATAATGGGATTTGAGAGTATCCCATATTTCTTTTGCTGATTGACACTCTGCAATATCATCAAATAGATGTTCAGAGATGGCTTGATACAAGGCATCCATTGCTTCATCTTTTCTCTGTTGAAGATACTCAGCTTCCTCTTGCTATTCTGATGTGGATTTGCTTGTTATTGTAATAGCCGGAATCTCCCTTTCAACAACATCCCAAATCTTTCTGACTCGAAGGTAGCTGCGCATCTTTTTGACCCAGCTTCCATACTCTGAACCATCAAATATTGGAGGTCCTCTACCAGATGCCATCATAGCCACCGCTTGACAAGCTTTGGGTTGATACTTGGTAATCTACCAAGTAAAAAAACGCTGAACGGTATATAAAATACTGAAACGAACACAGGTTTGAGAACCTTACTGCTATGATACCATGTTGTTGCAAGAAAAATAGAGTCTTGGGAAGTAACAAAAAGGTAATGCTTATGAGATCACCTTGGATGAAAAACGACTCATGAACAATAAGAATGACCGAAAACCTAATTGACACGCATTCCTAGTAGGGTTTATATATACCCAATACCTAGGTTACCCAACAGTGGGCCACAATCATTGAAAACACACAAAAAGCCCAACAACTCGAATCCAACACTTCCATGCTCGAACCCAACACCTTTTTTTATCTGAAATATGACATTATGACACAAGTTTAGTTCTTCCAATCACCTTCAAGCTTTGGATTGAGGCTGATCTCCAACACAATGAAAGAAGTGAGGTAAAGGTTACCAAACAAGTGCTTGTGACGTTTTCCATAGAGAGATATGAAGATAAAGTTCTATGTGATGTTGTCCCTATACATGCAAGTCATATTCTTATTGGGAGGCCTTGAGAATATGATAGAACAGCATTTCATGATGGTTTCAAGAACAAGTATTCCTTGCATTATAATAGACGTTCCATCACACTTGCCCCATTGTCTCCAAAGGAGGCATATGAAGATCAACTCATAATCATGAGTGATGCTAGATCCCTGCAGAGTGCTAATGGAAAGCACAAGGGGGAAGAGATGAGTGGAGTGAAAATGAGTGAAAAAAAAATTCGAAAAAGTGGAGATAAAAGAAGAGATGGGAAGGAATTGAGTGAAAAAAGGGATGACAATGAGTGCAAAACAGAAAGTGGAAACATTAGTGTTTTAGAAATTGAGTGATTGGATGAGAGTCTATTAGCAAGACCAAGGGAAATTGGACACTCACTTCATTCTAGGCAACCAATTCTTCTACTTATGTACAAGGATGAAGTTACTACTTTCCCTAACAATGCTTCACCCATTCCATCTTGTATTGTGTCTCTCTTACAGGTATATGAAGATGTATTTCAAGAAGAACTTCCATTGACCACACGACCCGCATACCGAACCAATCCAAAGGAGACGAAGGAAATACAAAAGCAAGTTGAGGAATTGATGTCTAAAGGATTTGTGCGTGAGAGCATGAGCCCATGCTCTATGCCGGTGTTATTGGTTCCCAAGTTTGATGGAACTTGGCGGATGTGCACAGATTGTCGTGCCATCAACAACATCACAATCAAGTATAGACATCCTATCCCTAGACTTGAAGATATGCTTGATGAATTGTATGGTGCTAGTGTCTTTAGTTAGATTGATTTGAGAATTAGATATCATCAGATTCGAATGAAGGAGGGTGATGAGAGGAAAACCGGTTTTAAAACTAAGTTTGGTTTGTATGAGTGGGTTGTTATGCCTTTTGGATTAACTAATGCTCCTAGCACCTTTATGACATTGATGAATCACGTTTTTAGGCCTTTTATAGGTACATTTGTAGTTGTTTATTTTTATTATATTCTTATATATAGTAAGAGTATTGAAAATCATGTAAGGCATTTAAAAGATGTGTTAGATACTCTTAAAAAAGAAAAGGTTATTTGCCAACATCAAGAAGTGTGTCTTCTACACAAATAGTGTCTCTTTTCTTAGATATATTGTAAGTGATGCAGGAGTAGCTATGTATGAAGAAAAAGTGAGAGCAATCAAAGAATGGCCAACACCTACATCAGTTGGTGAAGTTAGGAGTTTTCATGGTTTAGCAAGTTTTTATAGATGGTTTTTTAAGTACTTCAGCTCTATAGCAGCACCCCTCACTCAATTGATCAAGAAAAATCATGCATTTCATTGGGGAGACGAGCAGGAACATGCTTTCAACACCTCTCCTAGCACTTCCAAATTTTTCTGATACTTTTGAAATTGAATGTGATGCATCAGGTTTAGTCATTGGTGCTGTATTGAGGCAAAATGGACGTCCACTTCCTTATTTTTGTGAGAAGCTTCATGGTGCCACCCTCAACTATCCAACATATGACAAAGAGTTGTATGCATTGGTTAGAGCTTTGAAGACATGGCACCACTACTTGTGGCGTAAGGAGTTCGTGATACACACTGATCATGAGTCTCTCAAACATTTGAAGGCTCAAGGAAAGTTAAATAGAAGACATGCTAAGTGGGTGGAATTCATTGACACATTCCCATATGTGATCAAATACAAGAAATGTAAGGAGAATGTGGTTGATGATGCTTTATTTTGAAGGTACACTCTTTTAGTCAATCTTAATGCAAGAATTCTTGGATTTGCGTCCATCATTGACTTATATGCTCCTGATCACGATTTTGGGGACATTTATAAGGCATGTGAACTTGATCCATCTGGACTCTTCTTTAAGAAAGATTGTTTTCTTTATAGGAAAGATAGGCTGCGCATTTCTTCTTACTCCATACGTGATTTGATTGTTAGAGAAGCTCATGGTGGGCGACTAATGGGACATTTTGGTGTTAAAAAGACTCTTGATACTCTCACCCAACATTTCTTTTGGCCACACATGAGAAGGGATGTTGAAAGAATTTGTAATAGATGTATTTCTTGTAGGAAGGCTAAATCAACCACTGCCCGTAATACTCCACTCCCTACTCCTTCCCAACCATGGGTGGATATTTCTATCATAATAATGTATTTGGTAGTAATGGGCATTCTCTAATCAAGATAATGCACTTTGAGAATGTTGAATTCCATGCCCAATATCTCATAGCTTGGTTGATTGGCCCATATGCTCCTAAGCACTTCTTGATTCCATCTTGCTCTTGATCTAGTGATTGACTCAACTGAAATTAATGGAGCATTATTGATCTTGTGTACTTTATCTTCATTGATATAATCTATAGCATCCATGATCTCATCATTCCCCCTTTCTTTTAGCAGATTCATCCTTGAATCATCACCATCTACATCACAAGGACCCAAGTCACCAATATTGAACGTGGAGTGCACCGAAAACTCCTCTGGAAGATCAATCTTATAAGCATTATCATTGATTTTCTCAATGACTTGAACGGGTCCATCTCCTCTAGGTGAAAGCTTTGAATGCCTCTTGCTTGGAAATCTTTCCTTTCGAAAATGTACCCAAACCCAATCTCATGGTTGTAGAGTAACTTTTTCCCTATATTTAGTTGCTTTAAATGCATACTCCATGTTTTTGGCTTCCAATTGATTTCGAACCTTCTCATGTAGTGTTCTGGTGACATCTACTCTCTTAGCACCATCAAAACTACAAAATTCATCAGATGGCAAGGGCAACAAGTCTATAGGTGTACGAGGATTAAAACCATACACAATTTCAAAAGGAGAACAATGAGTAGAAGAAAGTACTGCTCTATTGTATGCAAACTCAACATTAGATAAGCAATCTTCCCATGTTTTAATGTTATTTTTGATGATGGTACGAAGTAGGGTAGCAAACCATGAAGCCTAACAATCTCCCTGAAGAATAAATCGGCAACATGCGAAGCATCATCAGTCTTGCTACAAAGAATGAAATGTGCCATCTTGGAGAATCTGTCCACCACCACAAATATTGAATCCTTTCCCTTTTGAGTCCTTGGTAATCCTAAAACAAAATCCATAGAAAGGTCAATCCAAGGGTAAAGAGGAGTAGGAAGAGGAGTGTACAATCCTTGAGAAATTGATTTTGATTTTGCTTTCTTGCACACCAAACATCTTCCACAAATTCTTTCCACATCTTTTCTCATGTGTGGCCAATAGAAGTGTTATTGAAGCATGTCCAATGTCTTGGTGACCCCAAAATGCCCCATTAGACCACCACCATGAGCTTCTTTCACTAAAAACACACGAATTGAACATTGAGGAATACATAATCTGTTCTTTTTGAAAAGAAAATCATCTTGCCTATGAAAGTTTTCAACAGGTTTATGTTCACATGAAAGATAAATATTTTTAAAATCATGATCAACACTGTAACATTCTTTTATTGTTGACAATCCAAGAATTTGAGCATCAAGAGTGGCTAAAAGTGTGTACCTTCATGACAATGTATCTGCAACAATGTTCTCCTTACCTTTCTTATATTTGATAACATAAGGAAAGGTATCAATGAACTCCACCCATTTTGCGTGTCTTATATTGAGATTTTTTTGACTCTTGACATGCTTTAAACTTTCGTGATCTGTATGGATAACAAACTCTTTGTACCAAAGATAATGTTTCCAAGTTTCAAGTGCTCTAACCAATGAGTACAACTCCTTATCATAAGTTGGGTAATTTAGTGTAGCTCCACCCAATTTTTCACTGAAATAGGCAATAGGTCGACCTCCTTGCATGAGAGCAGCACCTATTCCAACTCCAGAAGCATCACATTCAATTTCAAACGTGTTAGAGAAATCAGGTAATGCAAGTAAAGGAGCTGAGCTAAACTTATCCTTAAGTGTCTTGAAAGCATGTTCTTGTGATTCTCCCCACCAAAAATGCACATTTTTCTTCATAACCTCGTTCAATGGTGCAGCAATTGTGATGAAATCCTTTACAAAATGACGGTAGAAGGTAGCCAATCCATGGAAACTGCACACTTCTCCAATTGTGGTAGGAGATGGCCATTCTCTAATTGCTTTCACCTTTTCTTCATCTACTAAAATACCTACATCACTTACAATATAGCCAAGAAAGGAGATTTTGTTTGTGCAAAAGTCGCACTTTTTGATATTAGCATACAAACACTCTTTTCTCAAAACAACCAACACCTCACGTAATAGACATGTATGTTCATCTAGTGTCTTACTATACACAAGAATATCATCAAAGTAAATAACAACAAATCTACCAAGAAAGGGATGCAATAAATGATTCATCAATCTCATGAAAGTACTAGGTGCATTAGTCAATCTAAAAGGCATAACTAACCATTCATATAAACCAAATTTAGTTTTGAAAGCACCCTTCCATTCATCCCCCTTTCTCATCCTAATTTGATGATATCCACTACGGAAATCAATCTTAGAGAAAATGTATGATACATGTAATTTATCTAACATATCATCAAGCCTAGGTATAGGTTGACTGTACTTAACCGTTATTTGGTTGATGGCTCTACAATCAGTGCACATTCTCCATGTTCCATTATGTTTTGGCACCAATAAAACTGGAACTAAGCATGGACTAACACTCTCCCTCACCAACCCCTTAGCCATGAGTTCTTCCACTTGGCGTTGGATTTCTTTGGTTTCTTCAGGGTTGGCTCTATACGCAACTCAGTTTGGGATTTGAGCACCAGGAACGAAATCAATTTGATATTCTATTCCTCGGTATGGTTGTAATCCAGGCAATTCATCAGGAAAAACATTATTGAATTCCTAGAGAACAAGTTTAATGCAAGTAGGAAGATCCAATTGTGGGTTAGAGTTGTGTGACAAAGGCTCTTTAAACAAGAGCAAAAGAAAGGGATTTCTGGCATGTAACACTCTTTTCACATCACTCATTCTTGCAACAAGGCATTCCACTTCTTTTTTTCTCACAACTGCATCATTCACGTCTTTCTTTTCACTCTCTTTTTTAGATGTTTAAGAGTAGGAAGATGGAGTTTATCCACCATGAGAGTACTAGCAACGTTTGTGCAACTGCCTCCAATTATTAGGCTACAAACTTTCCCATTCACAAAGCAACGTGTATGGAATAAGTTTTTTCGTTGCTCCTCCATTGGCTTAGCATCCATGGTTAAAGTCCTTCTTGTTACCAAACATTCACCAATGACAGGTTGTTGTTCCCCATCATCTATCTCCTGTACTTCACTTCTACTTTCACAATCAATTTCAGATTCAACATCTCCAGAGTCCCTTAGAATCATGGTCCTCTTGCTTGGGCATTCTGAAGCAATATGACCATGGCCAAGACATTTGAAACACTTTATATTTCGTGTTTGTCCAGAGGACTTAAATTCTCTTTCCTGATTTCGGATATCTGCAGTGCCCTCTTTCATCGGTCCAAACTTGGTTGATTTCCCAAATGAAGGATAATTGGGTTTCTTCTCCTTACTTCCAGCAACATTCCACGAGGTAGTAGGTTTTGGATGGTCTCTATGTTGTCCCTTACACTTTAGTTGCTTCTCAATCTTTATTGCAACATGCAACATGTCTTCAATCTCCACATAGTGTTGCAGCTCGACCACTTGAGAGATTTTCTTGTTTAAACCATAGAGGAATCTTGCCATTGTAGCTTCCCTATTCTCTATTATATTGGCTCGAATCATTAACACCTCTATTTCTTGCCAATATTCTTCCACGGTTTTGCTCCCTTGGGTGAGCTTCTGCAAGTTTTGGTGTTGATCTCTTTGGTAGTGGCTGGTAATGAACCTTTTTCTCATGATCCTCTTCATTTCAGCCCAAGTGCGAATTGGTTCTTCATCATTTCGTCTTCTGTTGAATACTACTTTATCCCACCAAGTTATGGCATAATCTGTAAACTCAATAACAGCAAGCTTGATCTTCTTGACTTCAGAATAGTTGTGACAATCAAACACATGCTCCACACGAGTCTCCCATTCCAAGTAGGCATTTGGATCGTTTTTCCCTTGAAAAGAAGGGATTTTCATCTTGATGTTATCAAATTCCTTGTATTCACGTGTGTGTCTACCCCTTGGTCTATAATCATATCTTACATCACGATTTGGCTTCCAATTTCTTTGAGATTTTCGGTCCATATCATCACCACCAGATGAATCATACTTCACCATGCCTTGCCTATTCAGCCTCAGATTTCGAATCTTTTTCTAGTTGAGAATTCTTTCGGCTATGGTGTGTTGGAACTCTTATTCTTCCATGGGAAACACTGTCCTCTTCTATGCATCTTTGCAATCTCTTGAACTCACTTTGCATTGCATTAAGTACAAAACCAACATCCATAACATTTTATTCTTCTGCAGGGTTATTAGAGCTCGACATCCTACTACGAGAGAAAAGTGTAGACAAAAAGAAGGAAAGATAATAACAACAGAAAGATAGAAGGAAAACAAGAAAGAGAGAATTTCCAAACCTCAAGTCCTGTTGAACTTTAAGACTCAGTAAACCTTAAATGATCAATCTAAGTGTGGTTCAAAGAGATCATAGTGGCTACGGTAATGAGTGGAAAGATAGACTTGGTGATGGTAATAGTAATAATGGTTAAGTAAAAGTAGGAATGGAAAGATAGAGTGTAACTTTTTGTGATTAACACCAAAAGAGGTAGGTACACAATTGAAAAGAGTTAAAATGGAATAGAAGTATGACAATAGACAAAGTTGTACAATATTGACTTTTCTTTTGTTTGGTAAAGAAAAGATTCAATGGATTCAAATGACTAACTTCTTTTTTTGACTTTTCTTGTGTGTGAAAAGTTGAAAATTCAACTGCTAACCTTCTTTCTCCCTTCAACACGTTTTTTTTTTCTTTTTGCAGCAATCCAGAAAAAAAGGGTGGAAGAAACAAAGATAAGAAACCCCCCTTGGTTCTTCTTTTCAGAGGCAGAGATGAGCAAAAGACAAGATAACCAAATCAAGATAGATCTGGACTAGTTTCTGGTTTTTTTTTTTTTTTTCTGAGAACGAAACCAAAACAAGATAAATAGGAGATGAAGAAGAGAAAGATTGGCTTTGATACCACCTGATACGACCCTCCAATCAAGAAGTTATTGGCAAACCATATCTTGGTTGAAAAGAAGCAATTCCTCAAGAAATAAGAAGTTGGCCCTCAAAGATTGAAAGATCTTTGCAACTCAAACTTAAGAGTAAGGACTTCTTAAATAGATGAAGGTTGGGCTTTATTTGAGGAAAAGTAGTAATAATAATGTATTTGGTAATAATGGGCCTTCTCTAATCAAGTTGATGCACTTTAAGAATGTTGAATTCCATGCCCAACACCACATAGCTTGGTTGATTGGCCCATAAGCTCTTAAGCACTTCTTGATTCCTTCTTGCTCTTGATCTAGTGATTGGCCCAACTGAAATCAATGGAGGATTATTGATCTTGTGTCATTTATCTTAATTGGGATAATCTATAGCATGCATGATCTCATCAGGAAGTGTTTGAGATTAGCCTCAATCCAAAGCTTCAAGGTGATTGGACGCACAACCCTTGTGTCATGAAGTCATGTTTCACTTATAAAAAGTGTTGGGTTGGAGTTGTTGGTCCTTCCTCATTCAACGTGATCTTCTAAGAATTATCTTTCTATTCCTTCCCAAGATTATGTCTTTCTTGCATCAATAAAGTCGTATTTCAAGCTGGTGATTTGGTTTGGCTTCATCTCACAAAGTAGAGATTTCCTACCAATAGGAAGTCAAAACTTCTACCTCATTGAGATGTCGCTTTCCAAGTTATTGAACTCGTGAATGATAATGCATACAAACTAGATTTCCGTGTTGAGTATTCTGTTCATTCAACTTTCAATGTTGCTGATTTGTCTCCCTTCGAAATGGATAAAGATTCAGGGACGAATCTTCCCAAAGAACGGGGGATAATGAGCTCCAACAAGATAATGAAGAATATTTAAAGAATAATGACGATATTGCGCAAGTGAACACATTAAACACAAAAATTATTCCACGAGCAAGGTGGGTGAAGCTAAACTCGACGCTCTACTCAATATTATTGGATTTGTTAAGCTTTCCTGTTTTATTTAGTTGGGGCTTTGTAATGTTGGAGCCTAATTTGAGAGTAAATACTCTTGACATGTTTTATTTGAAAGACCATTAGTTTTTTACATGTATCTTCTAAAGATTTTCCTATTATTTGAGTACTTTAACACTTTTTAGTTATCAAGCTTTTAGGTTGCCGTGTATTGGGATTATCACTTCCAATAACTGCTCCTTGTAACGTGTAACTCCTAATTCCCTATCTTTCAAAGTATGGTGCCAAGAGATTTATTCTCTTGAAGGTAGATTTGGGTGAATTTCTTTCCAGACTTTAAAATCATATTTTGTTCGTGGGTTGCTAATCTCTATAGATTAGATAGTCATATCAAATATTGTTGCGTTGAGGCATTTGCACACCACAACACCTTCCAAAAGCATGATTTTTCAGTACGTATTGGGTCTTCAAAAATTTCGTAAAGAATATTCGTGGTCAGCAAAGCTGATGTTGATATTTTCCAAATCACGATGTACTATTAAAAATTCTTGATGAAAAGTGAACTTTTCATCTAGTGTGTCATCCTTCTTGATGAGCCCCAGGAAACTAACGAAGAGTATTTAAAGAATGATGAGTATGATGTCCAAGTGAACACATTAAAGACAAAGATCATTCCACCGAAACCAATTAAAAGAAGTAAGAGCAAGATAGTTGAAACAAGTGTCAAGGCTCTACTCAACACTATTGGAATCAACAATTGGCCTGAATTATTTCCATTAAAGCAGCTCAACTATTCGAGTCAACATCTACCTTATGGAGTGCATCAAAGACTTGAAGCTTGGGGATTGAGTGGTAAACCTTGTGTGTGTTTCTTTGTTCTTTCACTTTATTCTCTTTTCTTTCTTCTGTTTACAATGTCAAATTCAATAAGTGAGCATGAAAAAGATAACTCAATGGATGAGAAACTCTCTTTGAGAGCTATGCAACAAGAATTTGCAAGATTGCATCGCATTCTGGAAAACATAAATGTCAAGCGGATGAACACGAAAACTCTCTACAAATACCTAAGGAAAAGATTCTATCAAATATTGTTGACAAGATACATTTGATCTAATTTTTCTTTAAGGGTAAGGTGTAGGGGTGATGATCAAATATGGAGAAAACATAGGTTATTGAATTGTACTACGTTATAATAATATCTCTAAAACTTATGAAAACGAGACAATTCTTAAGGTTTACATACACACATAGAAGCGAATATTAGTAAGATGTAACCTTGATGCAAAGTCATTTTAAAACTTATCTTTTAGTGCTATGTAATGGTTTTTTGAGTCATTTTTAGAAATAGCCAAGAAATATTCATAATGTTATCCTATTTTCAAACGTCATTTTTGAGTCACATTTATCCAATGAAAGATGTTAGCTTGTTATTGTCAGGACCCATGCCCAGGGCCCAAGAGGCATGAGGCATGACTGCCAAGTCCTATCAAACGTTGGGACTCAAGGCGACTTAACCCCTTTGTAACATGGAGAAATAACGTTAAGATGGCTACATGTACACTAACTCACAACCGTTCAAACATGCAAAAGGAACTATGTCCAACCTACTAAGCATATTCCTCACAACGTAGTTAAGGTTCCAAAAGCTATTCTTGATCTACCACAACTTCTACAGCTAAACTCCTACTTTGGTTAATCACCAAACCTTCTGCCATTCCCCTCTACACCTGGAACAAGTTAAAACATAGAGTGGTCATGCTACTGAAGTTTGGTAAAACATAAACATGAATGAAGTGAAGAAAAAGTGTTTGAGCATAAAGACTCAAAGTCAAGCACATATCCAAGTAGTGAGTCCCATTGTCTATCTTTGCCCAATCGCCTTGACCCTTCGGCTTAGGCAATACATGACCCTTTTCCTAAGATTTGGAGGTGATGCCTAAGTCCTTTAGTAGTGTTCAGAAGAGCCACCAACCGAACACCACCTCTAAACTTAGACCATAGCATGCATAAAACATGTCCCTGGTCTTTCTTGATTGGCTTATCCCATAGGGATACCTCAGACATGTATGATATATTTAGCCATGAATCCCATGGTTAAAACCATGTTGCTAGGAATGTGGGTCCACACTCCTCTCCATTTCCTAACATATATACACATAGCACATAAACAATGAACATTGAGCACTTTATACACCTCGAAAGAAAACACTTGTTTGGAAACTGACCAACAAGGACACCAAATCCTTGGAAGAAAACAATTTAGGTTTTGAAAGAAGAATTTTAGGGACTCTAAACAGAGTTGAGGCACCAAGACCAGAAGGACGTGCCCTGCTGGACTCTTCACACAATGAAGAACAGGGAGGAAAAACAGGTTAATGAAAACAGGGAAGAACTCTTTCCAAAACAACATATAATAACACATAGACAATTATCACATATGTTTCAGAGAAGCATCAAAACATGCTTCTAAAAGACAGTAGCACTCATCCCACTTACCTTATTCCCTACATAAGTAATCCCTTCCTACAACTAGAACCAAGAACTTTCCCCCTTCTCACTAGCTGTATTCTCTACCCTCCTTCCTCTTCAACCATGATTCTCCAGCTTTTTCCAATGTGACTCTATTTACCTGAACCTAGGAGACATCATGAGTCAGCATCCCCTCTATCTTGAGGTTGCCATGTGGCCCTTCCATTAGTTAGCACCTGCTTCATCTCCATTGGTTAATAAAAACAAACTCCATACCGGTGTGGGTCCCATCGTTTATTGATTTCATACATAACCATGATCATTAGAGAGGTATTATGCTAAACTCCAGCAATGGATGTTGCAGACCATAACAGCTATTGATAATGATTCTATATTCCATTAACGTGTGGTCGATATTACCAACAAAAGTATAAACATTGTAACTCTTATTTTCTTATTTTTAAAACATTATACTCAAACTGAATGCTCTAAGGGTGTTATAGTAACTTCTCATGATCTACGATTACAAATTCCATTTTCGAACTTTGATATTGATAAAAATTATTATGATTTAATATAACTCATTTTATACATTATGATGCATGTTTCAAAACAAAATAACATTACAATCATTTTTTTAAAATTAACCCATTTTTTTTTGTAAAGACATTATTTATTTATTAATTTACTATTTTTTATGTATACTCTTGCATCTTAAATCCACTTATCCCATTTAAATAAATTAAATTCAACCCACGCACAAACCCACGTACCAAATAGGTTCCGGATTTGCTTGCCGAAACTAATTCCAATTTGGACCCAAAAATAATAAATGTTTGAATTTATCCCTTTACTGTATTTCGGTTTGACCCTTGCAAACTTGATATGTTCCTAAATTGACCAAAGTTGAGTTTTATCTTACAACTGCGGCCTCCATATTGGGCTGAGCATCGCTGGATTGGCCCAAATCCGTTTCCTCACTGAAATCCTCTAATCGGACTTCTTGAAGAAGATTCCTTTCTCCGCGCTTTTTCGGCTGAGGAGAAGGTCCGCTGCGAGCGCAAATTAGTACGTCTTAAAAGTAGTAACTCTTCGGGACGCCTGTGAGTTGGTTCTCTCTTATCTTGATTTCAGATGAAAACCAGACATTGTTCTTGGTGGATAGTGTGGAGCATTCGTGAGTGTTAAATAGATTTCTTAAGGGAATGGTTTTACAAGTATCTATCGCCTCTAATCTTTCTGCACGTGAATCCTGGTCCTTAATTTGCCTTGCAGCTTCCGGATTGTTTGTGCGACTTAGAGAATATCATTTCGGTCACCTTTTTTTTTTATTTCTTCAGTTTGATTTGTTGCAAAAGGTAGAAAGTGGATACAGAATCGTTGGGAATGGGAAAGAATTCCACAAGGTATAGGGATGTGAAATTCCTTACAACTTTTGTTATACTGTTATTCGTTGAAACGCTTTTGTGGTCGGCTGATTCTTGTTGACTGCTGATAAGCTAACCTTGGTAGTCAGATCGGATGGGGCCACTCGTACTGAAAAGAAGTTTGCAAAGAAGATGCAGTTTTATGAACGTAAGAATATAAACAAGCATTTTCCTCACATGTCATTATGCTGATATTTCCTGGTTTGGGTATGGCATTATGCTTGATATGTTGAAACTTAAAAATGGAGTTCATCAATTCTTGTCATGGGTTTTCTGGTTTTGTAGTGGTCAGGAATTCGGTTTCTGAGAAAAAGATAAGCAAGGTATGGTTCATGAAAAGCTATGCCCCTTTTTATTGTAAAGAGTTTCCAGGATTGTGATTTCTTGCCTCACGAAAGCATCACATTTTTCTTGCTGTTTCATCTTGCATATGTTGTTGCCCGAGCAGGAGAAACAGAAAAGGAAAAGGAGCCGGCAGAGGAAGCTGAAGGCTTTTGATATGACTACTCTCTCAGAGCACCTCCCTGATTTGAGACTCCCCAAGGAACCAAGGAAAATCTTGTTCAAGATTAACAGCAAAACTAGAAACCAACTAGTGTGAGCATTACTGTTTGATTCTTTACACCCAAGGGCTTTCCATTTCGATTTCCTTGGATGATGTGTTTTTCTTTACATGGCCGAGGAAAAACATAAAACCTGTGTTGAACTTTTCATTTCACGACAGGCTCAAAGAGAGCAACCAGTTGGAGAAAGTCTTCAAGGATCCGGTATTCCAAACAGACCCTTTGGGTTCCATTTATCAGCATTTGTTGGGTACACAGCCTCCTGCAGATGAAAAGGTCAAGAGAAGAAAAAATGCGAAGACCAAATCCTCCAAAACCAAAAGGAAGAAGCCTCAGTCCCAGCAGGCCATGGAGATTTAAGATAAAAGCTGAGAAGTTTCGGTTGCTAAAGTCTCGATTTTGGGTGCGATCAGAGGCTGAATATCGCGCTAAGGATCTGGTATATGAGTTTGAAACTGCTTACTATGTGAGCTGATTGATGCCTCTTACGATGACATATTTGTTTCCAAAAAACACGATACTAAATTATTGCTAGTAAAAAATCGCACCAAAAATGACAGCGGCAGGATCAAGGGCTACAATTTAAGATACACGAACTCTTCAATGGCTGGGATTTCACCTATTTTTTTAAGAGCATCCTTCCTCGGTTCCTCATCAACTCCAATGGCCATAACGGCTTGTTTCCTGGGAGCTATCCTTCCCACGCTCATGAAGCTTACATTAACGTTCCCCTCCGCCAGGATACTCCCAACTTTTCCGATCATTCCCGGCTGATCGACCTGCCGGCAGAGTATGATGCTGCCTTCCAAGCTCACATCCATATCGAAAGTACCCACTTTTGTCAAGTGTGGGATCCCGTCCTTCAACTTTCCCTCAACTGTGATATCCCCTGTATCCGAAATGGCGCTGGCGAACTTCGATTCGACGTTTGCCATGTGGAGCTGGATCCATTCAAGTGGACTGGCAGGGGATCCGTCAAGGACCAGGTGTTCCTCGGTAATGAATAAACCTCTCTGTTTGGCGACGAAGTCGGCATTCACAAGGTTGATAAAGATGTTTGTGACTGGCTCAATTAAGCCCTTGGTGATCATGGAACGGAGAAGACTTGTGTCGAGGTCCTCTGGAGATCTCGCGGAGCCGTAGGAGATTTTCAGAGTTTTGATTCCACTACCACCTGCAACTAGTTGAACTGCAACCCTACCGAGCTTTTCAGCAAGTGAAACGAATGGTTTTAGCTCATTGAGAACCTAGGGAAGGATCATGATGAGCGTGAGCTATATAACTTTTACAAAAAAACACAACCAACTTGGCATCAAGGGTGAAGGGCATGGATGCAATACCTCTTCAGAAACCATGGGTGCATTAACCGCTGAAGAAGCAAATTCGCCTTTTAAAGCTCCAATAACAGCCTCAGCTATTTCAACGGCAACTTCTTCCTAGGTATAACACAGCAAAGCAAAGTGCAAGAATTAGAAACACGCACACTACCATGTATCAGTTGTTGGAAACATGCAAACCTGCGCTTCCATTGTACTTGCACCAAGATGAGGAGTAGCTGTTACATTCCCATGCAGCACCAATTCATTATCTTTCTCTGGCGGTTCTTCTGTGAAAACATCAAGGGCTGCCTGAAACAAAAGGGAACACAAACATCAGGGAGTTTTGCTTCCGCATAATGAGGATCATTCAAGCCAAAGTAACAAGATCTTGTTTTTTTGCAACGAGCATCGACCTGGGAAACGATTCCAGAATTAATAGCCTTCACCAGATCTTCTTCATCAATAATCCCCCCTCTTGCAACATTAATGATCCGAACACCTTTCTTCATCTTGGCAAAAGTTACCTCGTTCAGCATTTTTGATGTGCCTGCGGTGAGAGGCATGTGGAGTGAAATGAAGTCAGCAGAAGCAACAGCTTCATCAAAGCTCACAAGCTCCACACCCATGGCACGTGCACGGTCCGCAGACGCATACGGATCGTGTGCGATTATGTGCATTCCCAGACCCCTTGCGCGTCTTGCAAACTCTGATCCAACCTTTCCAAAACCAATAACACCAAGTATTTTCCCAGCAAGGGAGACTCCAACATGCTTACTCCTCTCCCATTTTCCTGTTGATGGTAAGTAACAGAAATTAGAGAAAAGTACAGTTTCCCATGTAACTGCAACCCCGAATAGCAAGTCCAAAAAAACCAATAGAATCTATTTCCATCACTAGAATTCTCAAAATCAAAGTTCACATTTCAAAAGGAAAAGTTGTCTTGGTTCGTTAGAACATTGAACGAATATTTAATATGCACTGCAGAACCGATCGTCAGTGTGGACATTGATAAAAGAAAAGAAGAAAATTGAAACGTTAAACGAGAATCTCCAGCGCTCATATAATCAATAAAAAAAAGTTGAAGGACAAGCTAGTATAATAAAACATATAATCACCAACTTCAGGCATAGAATTGGTAGAATTTAATTGCAACAAGAACGATCTCAAAACTAACCAGCCTTAACTGAAGCATTTGCTTGAGCAATATTTCTCGCCATGGAAGTGAGAAGCGCGATGGCATGTTCAGCAGCAGCCACCGTGTTAGCCGTCGGTGCATTCACCACTAAACATCCATGTTCAGTCGCAGCCGCCAGATCGACATTATCAATTCCGACTCCTGCTCTTCCAACGACTTTCAACCGTCCTCCGGAAGACTCAAACACATCGCGACTCACTTTAGTCCCGCTCCTCACGATCAGCCCATCGCAGAGTGAGATTTTCGAGCAGAGCTCGTCAATAGAGAGGTTATACGAGCAGTCGACATTTGCAAACTCTTTCAGCAGATTCAAACCTGCATCTCCAAGTTTCTCTGAGACCAGAATCGTTGGCTTGGTGCTCAACGATAGGACAACGAAACGGCAGCTCCTTCGGCGGCGGTGGAAGGAGAATCCGGTGACTACGGCTGTACCGGGGATTTCCCCTAGTCGGAATAGGGATAAGGTAGCGCGCGACGTTGGAGGTGCGAGAGGTGCCATTGTTGATCTGTACGCTAAAATGTTGGTTAGTTTCCAACGAGAGAGCTAAAGGTGAGAGACTGGGGAGAGCCGAGAGGATCACATAAAATCTCCATACTGCAGTTACAAATTCAGGTTACTCAATTAGCCTTCATATTTTCATAAATATTAAATTGTATTCGAAAAATCAACAAAAATCACAGTTGGTGTTTTAGCCCAATAAGAGGAAAACCACAGGCCACATAGACCCAACATACATGGGCCTCAATGGGGAGGCGAGAAATGCATAATATAAGCATCAGCAAGTAATCGGCCCAAATGTACTTGGGCCTGAGTGGTGAGATGAAGATGATCTTCCTTAAGGGGCAGCCCATATGCGTCAACAGTTACCACATTCTCCAAATCAATTCCTTTCTGGATCTTTCTGATTTCAGCAATGTACGGCTCCGTTCCAGATGCAATTGCCACCTGTAAATATTTTAATTTCCAGGTAATTGTAGTGTAGTTTGCGTGAGTTTACAGAATTCTTTTTTATACATTTACCTGAATAAAAGGGAGACAAGGCAAGCCCAGATCTTGGCGAATATTGCGAACAAGTCCTTCCAGATTCCGCTTATAACGATCCACATCATGCTGCGACGTCGTATCGCTCTCCCCCTGGTACCACAAGACTGCCCTAATCTCGCCGCCGCCGGCTGCTAACGCCGCTATCGCTCTACGGATCATGTTTTCATACAATTCCTCGCCGCGGGCCCACTCCTTGATCGCGGTACCTCCGATGGCACAGGGGACCAGCGCCACGGTGCCGCCTACCCGGCCCAACACCGCGTTGGCGAACGCCATTCCCGGCCCAACACCGCACGTCTTCTTGATGTCGATATCGCGATGGAGAGGCTCGTGAGCTACCTCCCAGCGTAGATCGGCGCTGAGGCGGAAGATCCTGCGGTCGTCGGCTGCGCATTCAGGCGGCACAATGCCATTCCAATGGCGATGTTTATCGACACCGCCGCGGCCAGCCATGTTACTCTGACCGGATAATATGAAAATCTGCTTAGCGCCGCCGCCATGGGTCGCGCTTGAGATCTCCTCCATTAATGAAAAACTTCGATTGGGGTGAGATAGATAGTCCCTGCCTTGGACCGGTGAATGGTTTTTTTTTTCGTAATGTACTAGATGCATCGGAAGGGTTCAGCATGGGTCGAACGTTCGATTAGAGTCATACTAGTTAAAAGCGAGCCAGTTAACTTGTCAGGTCCAATGTGTCACGAGTTCACTCTTGACTTTAAACATTTGATGATACAAGATAAAAATCATTCATTATCTTGAATCATGAAGATTAAGATATTATAATCAGAATAATTATAAATGAAAATTTATACTTAGCTAAATAGAATCACACTAGTGATATAATATGAAAAAAGATAGAAGAAAAAATTGTTATTAGCACTTTCATTAATAGTTCCACAAGCATATAATTCAAAAACAATGAAATTTACTCTGTTATGGGTGAAATCGGTATCCGGTGAGAGGCCGATTTTAGGTGATAGGCGCGGTCGAGAATGCCACACTTAGTCACCTTCTTCACGGTTGGTACGATTAAAATAAGAGTGAGCAAGGATTTTTTACGTGGAAACTGCCGGAGAGCGGAAAAACTACGGAGCTGCCGGAACTCGCCGGAAAAGAGTTTCACTAGACGGAGGTCGCGAAAAGGAGAATACAACTTGAAGAAATCTTTTGAGTCCAACCCCCTTTCATCATAATTCCTCCTATTTATAGGAGAGCTCACTCTGACCGAATTCTGGTGTCTGCAAATATCGGTTGCTTTCTGCTCCTGCTATACGATCTCGCTTTTCAGATATCGGCCGCCTGTCATGCTGTAATTCGGCCGCTTTTCAGATTGTGTCATATGGCCATACCTGTCAGATTTCTGACAGATGTCGATCTGTCGTCTAGCGTTATCCCCTCGGGATCTCTTTTGGCAGCCTTCTAGGAACCGATTATATCCGACCGGTTTATCCCCTATCATTCAGCCCCTCTGATTTGTCGATATTGGCCCTTCCGGGATAAATCGGGGAATTAGAATCACCACAATGCCGACTTCCAAGGTGCCACCTTGTTCGCATGAGCCACAAACCGCTTTGTTCCGATATCTCTGCCACGCGTCAGCTCATAAACACACCACGTTTTTTCCCGCCCACCCGGGGTACCTGAAATGTCGTGTCACTTCGTCTCCCGACTTCTTCCATTATAAATATCCGCACCCCTTGTCATTTCTCCCCTTTGCTTTCTTCGTTCGCTCATGAGATTCCAGTGCCCTTTGAACTCCGCTGTGCTTGCCGCCGTGTTATCCACCGGAGATTATAGATTTCTCAGGTATCCGCTCCTTCTCTGTGTCTTTTTGCATCCCTACAGTTGCTTAACTCTCCTTTAGATCTTCGGGAACTTTGACGGGTAGTTACTGCCCTCCTGAGTCTTTTCCCTTTCTGACTTCCGCCTCGTCCTAGGGTTTGGGGCTTCTTTTGATTTTTCGAAAATGGGTAGAAGATCTAGTGAACTTGACATCCCATCTCTGCGCATTCGGTATTCAATTCCTGATGAGTATCAGATTTCTCCTGCTCGGGATGCCGAAATCCCTTGGGGGATTGGCGAGGCCCCTCTACCTCCATTCAGTCTTCCGATTCCATTAGCCTATTTCGAGAGTGGTTTACGCTTCCCACTCCATCCTTTAATAGTCCGCTTTCTCTCCACCTTTGCGATTCCACTTTACTGCCTCGCCCCGAATTCTATATTCTGCTTCACCACCTTCCTTTTCTATTCGGCCAGTATGGACCCGGTTATGACTCTGGTAGACTTCCTCCATCTCTTCAAGATTGCCGTGCGTAAAGCGAAGTCCCCGATGGATGGACGATCTCATTTTCAATTCCGCCGGTTTGAAGATAACCCCAACTTTGTCGTTAAAGCCCCCGATACCCATCATGATTGGTGGTCCTCTTTTGTTTGGGTAGCTCCCCCTTTGGGTTTTCGGTGGAACTTCCCATTCGATCCTCCAACTCCTTTCAGGGTTAAAATCTTCGGTGCGTATCAGTCTTCTTCCGAATCTCGTGAAGTTCTTTACGAGAGGCTCAGTCGAGGCTGGTTCGGTACGAGTCTCGTGCCTTGATGTTCTTGGGTGTGTCGCTGAAAAGATCAGGTATTATCGGTCGCTCTCGAGACCCCACTGGCCCGATATTATTTCTTTCGGTGGCACCGATTCGAGAAACCTTCATCTTAGCCCATCTCCATCCCTTCCTCTTGTTTCTGCCTCATCTCCGATTCCCCACCTGTTCAAACCGGGGCCCACAAGAAAAAGAAGAGGGTTAAGGCGCTTGCGCATAAACCCTCAAAGAGGCAAAGAGGTAGTTGGGTTCAGCTTCCCCGAGTCTTAGAATCGGCATTATGCCTTATTGCTTTTCCTACTTTCGTCTTCAGTTGAAGAGATGGCTCGAAGAAGCTCCCTGGAAGATTCGGTAATGGCGCGGTTCTCCGCCGAGATGCAGAGGATGCAGGAACCCGAGATGCCCTCCCCTGCACAGGTTTATCTTATTCCTGATGGCCCGTTGCTAAGAGTATTTGGTTCTAACTTTTTAACTTTTTTTCCAGGCCGATTCACCCTCAGCTCACTCAGATGTTGCTGGTCACCTCCTAGAGGGTCAAGTGGTCGAGGTTCCCGGAACTCGGGAACCAACTCCTCCTCCGTCTGGAAAAGGAAAAGAAAGGCTCCCGCCTGCACCGATATCCGATAATGATCCGGCTCCCGGCATTGGGCGGATCTCGGCTGGGGCTTCTACCTCGGTCCCTCCTAGTGACATAGGGGGAATTTCATCCCCTCCGACCCGGGTGAGGGAGGATCCTGCCTTTCCCCCTTCTTCCTTCCCCTTAGGGCTACAAAAAGCCTTAAAAGAGGCCACTCCCAACCTTGCGGGAATTCAACCAGAGGTTGTACTCAAAGGGATTTGGCAGGTATTCCCTCTTCCTTCTTCTTTTCTTCTTCTCTCTCTCGGGTAAGCAAATATATCTGATTCCTCGCTCGCCGATTTCATCATAGGCTTTGACCTTTGGATGGGGGATGGCCAAAGAGATGGGATCCCATTATGAGGAAGTCTCTCGGCTTCAAGCTCAAATCACGGCTCAGGATGCCAAGATATAGTCGTTAGGGGAAGAAGGGAGCGCATTGAGGTGCATACTCGGGAAGCGTACATGCCGAGAAGAGGAGTTGCAGACCCTGGTTAATGAAATGGGGAAGGCAATTGATGACGCCAACTCCGAGAAAGAAGGCTTCAAAGTGCAACTCGAGGAGACTGAGGCGGAGCTTAAACAAACCAAGGATCGCGTATCGGCCCTGGAAGCAGAGCTACACAACCAGGAAGCATCTCGCGGAAGACTTTTGGAGGACTTCGTGAACTCGGCCTGCTTTTTCGAATTATCGGATGTCTATGCCGGAGACTTAATCGGCCTCATTCTATTCCACCAAAGTCGATAGTTCAGTCGGGAGTTCGGGCTTTCAATTTTGGATTCGTGGTTCGATAGGATAAATCCCTTGACGAAGGATGAGAACATGCTAGACGTTATCGCAGATACGTTCCAGGCCCCGAAAATTGGGTTTGGAGCTGATCGGGAGCGGCTGATGGCACTGATTCGGGCGAGGATAGGGCGAGAGAATGATGCCAAACTGAGAGCGAGGATGAAACGTCATACCGGTTCCTCTGCCAATCCTCCTGTTAATCCCCCATCTCCTCCTGCACTTTAATGACTTTTTTGACTTAGTGTATTTTCCCCCTACTGTGGGGTTTCTTGAACATTTTTGATATTCCGGTTCGAGATTTCCCTCTAATTTACACTCTTTTTTGCGCATCACTTTTGCCTCTAATGATATCATATTTCGGGGGAAGCCCCGAGTCGGTTTGTTATGTCTATTACGTACTTAGACTTGGAAGGTTTGCCTATGCTTTTGTGACCCGAGGGAGGGTATCTCTTCACCAACCCTTTGGTTTGGGCTTTTTGATTCCAGTTTGCCTTAGTATTTCCTCATGTGGGCTGAACCGCCGCTAGGGAAGTAGGCCGGAACCCCTCATGGGTTGAGCGACCTCCCCAATTCGAAAGGGCCCTCTTCTGGCCGAATCCCATTGTTTTGAACATGAGTAGATTTGCTTTGGGTGCTCCTGTCGTCTCGAGATTTTGACAGTAAGGTCAATACTTAAGGGCTTTTCAGGGCTTACGCATGCGGTTTACGGGAACCGGTGACCGAATTGTACCAGGGCTTATTCTTGCTACTGATGCCTGGGTTGATGGGTCACATATATATATCGGGGGAGACCCCGAGTCGATTTGCTGTATCCCGTGGAGGACGCCGATTTAGAAGATTCGCCTGGGCTTATGTTACTTGGCCAGAGCTTTAGATCTTTGATGGTCTGCTTGGGCTTACGTGATTCGGCCAGGGATTGTGGTTTTGTTTACCCATCTCCATTTCGGAGGAATTCATAGGCGCGTGAGCATTTTGGGGAAGAGAATGCCGAATCTTGCGTAATCCTGTGACAGAGATTGATATTGAGTCGGTTAGGCGTAGAACTTCCTTAAATGCGATGCATTCCACGACCTTGGGAGTTCCACGCCACCTAATTGTTCCAGGTGATATGCTCCTTTTTCGATCACCCTTGAAATCCGATAAGGGCCTTCCCAATTGCGGTCTAATTTCCCGACGTGTCTCTGTGCTTGGATGCTTCGGAGCACCAAATCTCCTTCGGAGAACTCCCTTGGGGATACCGAGTTGTTGTAACTCTTCTCCGTTCTTCTCTGATAAGCCCCTAGTTGGCTATAGATGCTTTGTCGCTTCTCTTCCAACAGCTCCAATTCCAGTTTTCAGAGGTCAGTATTTTCGTCTTCATTATAATGCTCCACCCGGTAGCTCTTCAGGGTCAGTTCGATGGGGCATATGGCTTCTGAACCATAAACCAATAAGAATGGTGGTTCGAGGGGTAGTGCGATATGACCACAGTACCTCGTCCAAGCGATCTGCCCATGACCCCCCAAAATCTTCGAGCTTAGTCTTCATACCTAGTCGGAGCGTTCGGTTCGTTAACTCTATGAGGCCATTGCTTTGCGGGTGATATACCGAGGTGAAGTTGTACTTGACCAAATATTTATCCAGGAATGCGTCCATTTTTCCTCTGGCGAATTGGGTTCCGTTATCAGTCACTAGCTCCTGAGGAATTCCAAACTGAATGAAGATGTTTTTCCATAGTAATCAGATACCGATATCTTTGCCACGGCTTCAGCCTCTACCCACTTGGAGAAATATTCGACATCCACGATGACGAATTTCCTTTGACCCGAGGTGTGGGGGAACGGCCCCATAATGTCCACCCCCATCGGTCGAAGGGGCAGGAGAGTGGGAGAGAGGTCAGGTTACTTACTGGTTTCCTCGGTATATTTGCATGGTATTGACATACTTTGCACTTCTTCACCATTTCGGTAATATCCTGCTTCATAGTTGGCCAGTAATACCCGGTTCTCAGAACTTTCCTGCATAGGGATTGTATTCCAATATGGCTGCCGCATTCCCCCTCATGTAGATCGGTTATGAGTTCTTGAGAATGCTTTGCCCCGATGCACCTCAATAGGGGTCCATCTAGGGATTTGCGATAGAGAATTCCATTCACTAATGTATACCTCTTCACTCTAGTCTCCAACTATCGGGCTTTTGACTTATCAGGTGGGGTTTTCCCGTTTTGTAAATACCGGATGTAGGGCGTCGTCCAGTCATCAAGGGGACTCAGCTGTGAACAGATATCGCTTTCTGGTTGCTGGGTAATATGATTCATGACTCGTAAGCTTACCGAGGGTTGGTTCCGCAGCCGAATAGTCACACTTCCTTCCCTTAACTCGTGAAACCCTGCTGCGAATCGGGCGAGGCTATCCATGGACCCGTTTTTCTAACGAGCTACGTGCGACAGGGTGAATTCCTTGAAGGTTTTAGCCAATTCCCTCACCTGAACACGGTACAGAGCCATGAGGGAGTCATGGGTTTCGTATTCTTTCGAAAACTGCCCTTGCACAAGTCGCGAATCGGTGTAAACGTCGAGTTCTGCCACTCCCAACTCCTTGGCAATTTTCATTCCCTCAATCAGGGCTTCATATTCGGCCACATTGTTGGAGGCAGGGAATAAGAATTTCACCATAATATAAATATGCTCTCCTTCTTGGGTCCTAATGTCTATTCCTCCTCCGGTGCCGTTGTATGTTGAGCCATCCACGTACATAGCCCATTGGTCATTGGCTTCCAAGAAACGGTCTATAGGCCTGGTCATTTCGACCACAAAATCAGCAAGAGGTTGGGCCTTGATTGCTGTTCTCGACTTAAACTCAATATCCATTGTACTTAATTCAACTGCCCATTTGGCAACCCTTCCGGAAATCTCTGGACGAGACAGGATGTTCTTCAGAGGCTGATTGGTGAATACCACAATGTGCCGATCTTGGAAATATGACCTCAATTTGGTGGCCGCCATCTTCAGAGCCAAGATGAATTTTTCTGTCACCGTATAGCGGGTTTCGGCCAGTAACAAAACTTTGCTCACATAATACACCGACAAGTGATTATCTGCCGAGATGGTTGTCAAGACTGCGCTGACTGCAATGGGCGATATAGACAGATATAGTCCTAAGGGCTCCCCTGCCTTCAGAGCCACAAGAAGCGGGGGTGATGAGAGATATTCCTTGAGTTTCTCAAAAGCAATCCGGCAATCCTCGTTCCATTCTAAAACGCTTCCCTTTCGCAAGACCTTGAAGAAGGATGTCGACTTATCGACCGACCGAGATATGAAATGGCTGAGGGCAGCCAATTTACCCGTGAGGCTTTGGTACTCCTTGATTGTCCTCGGGGGTTGCATTCCGCATATTGCCTTAATCTTCTCGGGGTCAGCCTCGATTCCTCTCTCCGATACGTAATACCCAAGGAATTTTCCACTTTGCACTCCGAAGCAACATTTCAATGGGTTGAGCTTTAACCCGAATGACCGACATAAAGAGAAACACAAATCCAAATACGCTAAATGGTCTTCTTCATTCATAGATTTCACGATCATATCGTCCACATACACCTCCATTGAGGTACCGATTTCAGAAGAGAATATTTTATTTACCAACCTCTGGTAAGTCGCACCAGCATTCTTCAATCCGAAAGGCATTGCCACGTAGCAGTAAACCCCATCCTTAGTGTAGAAGGTGGTTTTCGGTTGGTCTTTCTCTGCAACGAAAATTTGATGATACCCCGAATAGGCATCCATGGTGCTCAGAAATTGGGATCCGGCAATGGCGTCCACTAGCTTGTCGATCTTTGGCAAAGGATAAGGGTCCCTTTCACAGCAGGCGTTGAGGTCGGTGAAGTCAATGCACACCCTCCATTTTCCTCCGGGTTTTGGGACGACGACCGGGTTGGCTACTCATTCGGAGTACTGGATCTCCTTCACATAACCAGCTTCCAAAAGCTCTCTTGTTTTTTCTTTGATGATTCGGCACTTTTCCTCTGAGAAATGTCGTTGCTTCTGCCGAACCGGTTTTGCCCCCGGGTAGGTATCAATGTGATGTTCGGTGACGGATCGATCAATGCCTACAAAATCCGCAGCAGTCCAAGCAAAAATATCGGTGTTCTTCATCAAAAGTTCAACTAACCTTTTTTCGAATCCAGCGTCTAGATTGGCACCGATGCGGGTGGCTTTCTGCGCATCTTTTGGTATTAGTTGCACCGACTTGTACCTACTGGTTCCATTGCTTGTCCAGGGGGTTCCCGGGGTTCCTTTTCTACCATCATCACTCTCGAGTTTTTCGCGCAGGGGTCCTGACAGGAAGATACATAACAAGACCGGGCGGTTGGTTGGTCGATACCCATTGTGCAAATGCCCTTCGATGTTGGGAATTTGATTTTCAAATGCACAGTGGAGGGTAGCATACCGAATTGGTTGTTGCCGGGTCGCCCGAGGATGATGTTGTATGAGATCTCTGAATCCAGGATTAAGAATTTTAACCTCTCGGTTTGGCTCTGCCCTGCCGCTCCGAATGTTACGGGCAGGGTTATTTTCCTGATAGTTTGCACGGCCCGCTGGTCGAATGCGTACAACTCCATGCGCACATGGCGAATATTTCCCTCGATAGATGACGCTAGTAACTCGGCCACTTCCTTCTTCATGATGTTGCACGAGGATCCTTGATCGATAAGAATCCTCCTTACCTTGGTGCTCCCACATATTCCTGACACCACCAAAGGCTCATCTCTCATGGCTGGGCCAGCCGGGACGTCTTTGTCGGAGAAGCTGATCTCTTCCTTTTCCCAAGCAGCTTTCTCAGTCGGACCATTTCCGATTTCGAAAACTTCTCCTCTTCTAGCTTCATCCAAATATCTCTTCCGTTCCTTTCCGGACACATCCATCTCGGTTCCTCCGGATATCATATGGATTTCCCGAATATAGGGGGGACTACCCTGCATTTGATGGGCACTCCGTGAACTTTCCGGTATGTCTTGTCCTCCTTCAAGTTTCGGTTCCCTATTGGCTCCCGAGTTCGCCATCCCCGGTTTCGGAGGGAATTTCGGATATCGGTTCCCTTCGTTCCCCGTTCGCTCGTTAGGTCCTCTTTTCCGGTCCGTCATTGATGCGGGGTTCCGCATCGCATTGTTCATCCCCCACCAGCATGATATTGCTCGATCATCCTCTTCATCAGTCGGCAATGGGCAGTATCATGCCCGGTGGTCTTGTGTATTTCGCAGTAGGCATCTGTTCTGGTTGGTTCCACCTGATATACTTCACGGCGCTTATTCGGCCAAGGCCCCCGGTTAAGTTGGGTCTCCTGCTGTGGGACTGGACGAATCTCCACGTGGCTTTTCATCTCGGCCCTGAGGTCGTCGTCCACTCGGATGTACTTCATGATTTTCCTTAGCAATTCTCCGAGATTCTTTGGTGGGGATTTCGATAGACTCTGTCCCAGTTTCGACGTTCCTAAGGCCCGCTTCATTATTTCAACCCTTTCTTTTAAATCCAATTGGACATCCTACACCAAGCAGTTGAATTGATCGATGAATCTTCGCAAGCTCTCTTTTCGGTGATCGTACCGAATAGAGTATAGTGATGCCTTTGAAGGTGGAGCTTCAATGTTAACAGCGTATCGGGTAGTGAAGAGCAGTACTAATTCCCGATAAGATGCCACGCTGTATGGTTCTAACTGTTTAAACCAAGTCTTCGCTCCTTTCTAGAGCGAGCAAGCAAACAGCTTACACTTCATGGCCTCTGAATGTCGAACCGTGGACATCCTCATATCGAAGTCGGTTACATGCGATATGGGGTCCCCTTTTCCGTCATACGTGGGTAATCCGTCTGGGACTCTGAATCCTCTCTCGGGCTCTTCTCCGACTAAATCATCCGAGAAAGGGTCAAAACACAGCGTTGTGGTTCCAACTACTCCCTCAACTCCACTCTTCAAGGCCAAAGCAATATCGGCGAAAACATCTCCTCTCCCAGTGGATACGTTCTGATCGAAAACGTCCCTGAAGCCTCTATCCTCTCTTCTCCCTGCCAACATCCGCTTGTCGATAAATCTTTTCCTCTCGCGGATCTGGTCTAACTCTCTTTTCAACTCTTCTTCTCTTTCTTCCAAGATTTCTTCTAACTCGCGGATCATGTTTTCCCTATAAGCTCCTGGCTCATACTCAACTTGGTTGCGCCTCTTTCTCCGCAGCATCTCCTCTTCGGTTTCGGATTCAGTCTCCGTATCTGGGGGTACTCCAGAATAAGAGGTTGCTTCGTCGTTCGTGGTGCGGTTTCGGGTGTTCTCTCCTGGGTGTTGGAGTTGAGACCTGAAGGTGCCCAGAGGTCGGTAAGGATTTCCATTAGCAGGGCCTTCAGTTGCTCCCTGCTAGTGATCATAAGGCCGGGGTCTCGCGCGTCGGCACTTCCGTCATGAGCCGGGTCGGTGGTTGTGCTATTTTCCGCCATGACTCGTGATTAGTGAGTGGCTCCTGTGGGTTTCTCAAATGGGACTGTGGAATGTAGCTCCACGGTGGGCGCCAAATATGTTATGGGTGAAATCGGTATCCGGTGAGAGGCCGATTTTAGGTGATAGGTGCGGTCGGGAATGCCACACTCAGTCACCTTCTACACGCTTGGTACGATTAAAATAAGAGTAAGCAATGATTTTTTACGTGGAAACCGCCAGAGAGCGGAAAAACCACGGAGCTCGCCGGAAAAGAGTTTCACTAGATGGAGGTCGCGAAAAGGAGAATACAACTTGAGGCAATCTTTTGAGTCCAACCCCCTTATCATAATTCCTCCTATTTATAGGAGAGCTCACTCTGACCGAATTCTGGTGTCTGCAAATATCGGTTGCTTTCTGCTCCTGCCATACGATCTCGCTTTTCAGATATCGGCCGCTTGTCATGCCGTAATTTGGCCGCTTTTCAGACTGTGTCATATGGCCATACCTGTCAGATTTCTGACAGATGTCGATCTGTCGTCTGGCGTTATCCCCTCGGGATCTCTTTTGGCAGCCTTCTAGGAACCGATTATATCCGACCGGTTTATCCCCTATCATACTCAAAGGATAATATATATAATAAGTGATTTTGTGTCACTTATATTTATATTTTTAAAAATCTTTTAAATTGATTTTGCATCCATTTTATTTTACTTCCCTTATATTTTTAAATAATTTTTATACGTTTCATATCACTTTAATTTTTTTGATAAAAATTATGTTTTGTGATTTTTTAAAAGGATTTTAGCCAACATTAAAGGAGATTCGAGTTGACTTTTATATGGGTAAATATTTGATCTATCAAATAAAGTCCCAATTATATCATATTGCAAATCTTATCTTAGAAGATTCAAACACAATATTTGATACAAACTCATCAAAGAAGCGTAGCAAATTTAAACCATTATATAACAACCAATGCCCAGAGACCGGAGTCACTAAGTCAATCTTAGAGTCTAGAGTCGAGTCTTGTATCTTTGGATTGATTTTATGTCATTTTTCATCAATTTTTATGTGTAAGATTCAAGCATGTGCGTATGAGTGCTTACGGTTAAGAATCTACAGTGAAGTATTGCTTATGCAAGCATGTATAGTTATTTTACTATGTTCTTCGACATTTAATTTGAAGTTTGATTATCTTTTTTGTAATGTTTTCTTTATGAATGTGTTCTTTTATACCACATAATCCCAACGGAGTGTGGGATAATTTAAGGTTGGCCTCAAGCATCTAAGGAGAAAAATTTAATCGTACATCGTTGGTAAGACACATTCTATCTAACCTATCTATGAGGTGTGAGGTGTAGAGGTTAAATTTGATGTGTGGAAAAATGGGTTATCATATGAAGTGAAACGACTCTGATGGCATAGTTGATTCTATAATCCTACTAAATACGGGATGGTGCTATAATGGTTTATGAGTAGTACAATTTTAAAATAATACCCACAGAACTTGCCTAAATAATTCAGTTTTAAAGGTTTACATACGCAAGTATGGGCGAGTTTTGAGTAAGGTGGATCTTAATTCCAAAGTCATTTTTATATTATTTTTAAAAACAAACGCTTGTCTTGTTTTCGGTTTTTTTGAGTTCATTTATTTATAAGAAAATTTCAATAACAATTCTCTGTACATATAATCTTATTTTATTACATTGATGATTTCTATGCAGTTGTAGAATTACCATTAATACACTATTAAAAAAAACTCCCATTCTATAAAAATAGTTGGTCTTAGTCTAGGGTAGAACTTGTAGAATCGAGTAGACCTAATTGCATAGTGGGTAATAATATTGGGGACTATCTTAGCCGAAAAACATGATAAATGACCTGGGTAAACTTAGGTTGTTTGGAGTTATGAGTATAGGAATACGGTAAATTAAGTTAGACATCTTAGCACCATATCACCTGAATTAAGTTAAGACATCTTAGTATCACACGCATACTTAGAACCAGCACTTGTTATTTTCTGCTTTGCAACTTGATCTTAATTAACGAGTTTTTTTGTTATTGTTAGTTTGAGCTTAGACTAAGAACAACGTTCATTCTGAATTTTGCATTTGTTAAAAAAGTTTGCAAGCACCAGCTCCTTGTGATTTACCCCGAAATCCACTATACAAATTTTCTAAATTTGTATTTTGTGTAGATTAGGACTTATAAATTTATTTGATACGAAGATTTCATTTCTTGCAATGATTTTAAAAAATTTTCGTTTATCAAATTGGCGGCGTTGCCGGGGAGCAGTGTTTAATTGTTTTGTGTTTTGGTTGATGTATTCACGTTCTTCTGGTGCAGGTAATCTTATTTTTTATACAGAAATCAAGAAAGCTATTAGTAAGCCCAAGAAGAAAGTGAGGGAAGCAAGCAATTTGAGGTAGCTCCCAACCAAGACTAACAGTGATTTCGGAATGGCTGAACCTGGAAGATCCTGAATGAATTAGATGTTGATGATCACACTTACAGGGATCTATGCTTCAGATTTCCAAAGGATGGAGCAAGTAGGCTTAAACCAACAATGATTAATGTCTTGACTAAGTTCTATGGCAAGATTGGAGAGAATCCCCATGAGCATCTAAATAATATGACAGTGATATGTACTTCGTTCAAAGGAGCTGGAATGACTGAAGATTCAATCTGTTTGAGAGCCTTCTAATTTAATTTAAAAGGAGGAGCTAAAGCGTGGTTCAACTCACTAAGGCATTGAAGCATCAAAGATTGAGCTAGAATGAAGAAAGTGTTTTTGAGCAAATATTTGCAAGCTTTCAAGGCTAAGGGGATAAGAAAAGAGATTAGTGATGTTGAACCATCTCAACCCAAGCAAAACCCAAATTCTAGTGGAGAGTCGAATATTAGTGCCATGACTTCGAGGAATGGAAAAGAGAAAACTGGACGAGAATTGGTCTAAACTAAGACTAAGGATAACGAGATAGATGATTACGAAGTTGTCATGCAAAGTGAAAACGAAGTTTAAGTACTTCTAGAACCTATCATGGTGAAGGTGACCCAACCTCCTTTTCCAGGAAGGCTGAAGTTGAGAGAAGAGCAAAACGAAAAGGAGAAAATGTTTAAAGCATTGGGAAACACGAAGTTGAATTTAACCCTCTTGGAGTATATTAATCTTGTGCCAAAGAGTGTTAAATATTTGAAGTAGCTATGTATGTCTAAACCCAAGCTCAAAGAGAAGGGAAAGGTGAGATTGAGTGAAAGGTGCTCAGTGCTTCTCACATGTACGTTTGTGCATCAAAAGAGCTATGTTAGACATTGGTGCTTCTATAAATATCATGCCAAATTCTGTCTATCACTTAAGTTGGGACCTTTGCAAACATCGGGTGTGTAAATTGAATTGGCAAACATCGGGTGTGTAAATTGAATTGATTTCTCCCAAAGACTTGGTGGAGGATGTTTTAGTGAAAACTGAGCACTTGGTATTATTAATGTGAAGATGGTTTATATGGTGAGCATGTCCATTAGAGGATCAAAGGACATGACAATCATCTCAGGGAGACCATTTTTGAGCACTTCAAACGCTATCATTATGTGAAGATGGTGACGATTGAGCTTTCTTTTGATGAAGACAAAATCACACTCGACATGAAGAATGCGAAAATTATCCCATTGATTTTGAGAGCATTTGTGTAGTAGATATGATGTATGGACTCATTGAGGAGACTTGGAAAAAGAAATTTAGGAAAAAGAAGAGGCTCATGAAGAATCTCTACTTGCGAAACTAGAAGGTGAAGAAAAATTTGATCAACTGAACGTGGTGCAAGCCAAGACTCAAGAAGAGAGGTTAGTTGAATCGAAACCATTGCCTACTCATTTAAAATATGTTTTTCTTGATGCAGAGTTCATGAACCCTGTTTTCATTTCCATTGGTCTAAGCTTAGACCAAGAGTCACGACTTCTCGAAGTGCTGAACAGAAACAGAAGGCAGTAGATTGGATGCTTGATGACATTGAAGGGATATATGCTCATCCATATACATGCACAAAATTTTTCTACAGGATGGAGCTAAACTAGTTCATCAACCTCAAAGACACCTCAACCCAAACATGATGGAGGTGGTAAGAAAAGAAATTATTAAACTTAATGATGCAGGGATTATTTACTCTATCACAGATAATGAATATCTGAGCCCCATTCATGTTGTGCCAAAAAAGACTGAGATGACTATGGTGGAAAATGAGAGAGGCAAACTTGTTCCACAAAGGGTGCAAAATGGATGGCGCGTTTACATATATTACCAAAAATTAAATGAAGTGACAAAGAAAGACCATTATCCTTTGTCTTTTATTGATTAGATGATGGAAAAATTGGTTAGAAAATCATTTTATTGTTTTTTGGATGGATATTCTAGATATAATCAAGCTCTTATTTTAGGACATGAACAAGATAAGACAGCCTTCATGTACTCATTTGGAACTTATGCTTATAGGAGGACGCCTTTCGAATTGTGTAATGCCCCAGCTACATTTCAGAGGTGCATGACTAGTATTTTCTCCAATTTCAGTGAGGATTTTATTGAAATATTTATGGATTGAAAAGAACCTGGTTTTAAATTCTGAAAAATGTCATTTTATGGTGGACTATGAAATTGTTTTAGGGCATGTGATTTCTAAAAAGGGAATTGAAGTGGATAAAGCGAAAATTGAGATTATGTCTAAGCTTCCTTATCCTATTTATATAAAAGGTATTAGATCATTTTTAGGACATGATTGTTTTTATATGAGATTTATTAAGAATTTTTCAAAAATTGCTTTACCTCTTAGTAGGTTGTTGCATCATGATGTAGCCTTTGATTTTGATGATTCATGTAAGTATACTTTTAATTCTTTGAAAAAGGCTATTACTACTACACCTATGATGCAACCACCTGATTAGAGGTATAATTTTGAGATCATGTGTGATGCAAGTAATCATGATTTGGGTGCTATTTTGGGATAGAAAATTGAAGGGAAACACCATGTTACTTCTTATGCTTGAAAAACCTTGGACAGAAAAATTATACCATCTTTGAAAGGGATTTTTTTACTATTATTTTTGCCTTGGAAAAATTTTATTCTTATCTTTTACATAGCAAAGTGGTGGTATATAGTGATCATTCGGCGATGAAGCACTTGATGGAAAAAAAGGATTCCAAATCAGGACTTATCAGATAGGTCCTTCTAGTTCAAGAGTTTGATGTTGAGATAAAGGACAGGCATGGAAAGGAGATCTTTTATGAGAATGCTGACAACATGTTCACTAGGAATGTGGAGATAATCAAGCTAATGGATGCACCAGAAATGTAGCCATACGAGAAGTCGGATCCAAGACTATAAACAAGGGCGCTTATGAGAGGCAGCCCATGGTTGAATTTTTATTATTTCTGCATTTTTATTTCTCTTTTAATATGTTTTTTTTTAGAATTTTTACCATATTTTGTGCTGTCGGGCAATGATGGACACTTAACTTAGGGGAAGTTAACAGTAAGGAGTTACAAAAAATTAGACCGTTGAGGGAAGTGGGAAGTCGAACCAAAGGAAATGTTTTAAAAACCCCCAGTGTTCGAAATGATATGGAGGAACAATTTCATTGTTCCTAATTTTACCCATTTGCTCTAGGATTTTTCTGCAAAAATTATAGTGGTAGAAACAAAATGTCTGCGACAAGAAGTGCAAGAAAGGCACAAAGGAGAGATTCACCCGGAAGAAAATGTAAGCGGAGCAACCAAAGGAAGGTGTTGGAGATGCAGAAGCGACAATCACCATTGCTCCAACACTAGAAGAAGGGGATCTACATGCTATTGCAACTGCAGAAGATTTGTGAGGCGTAGAGGTGATTCTTCAGGTAGCGGAGATGGGAGAACCCTGGGACAACACTGTTAAGTGTCATTTTCTTGTTATTTATTAGGTATTATTATGTGTTAATTATGTATTAAGTCACCCAATTAGAAATTATATGATAACTAATTGATTTTCCTTAGAAAAATTCTATTTTTTTATTTTGCATATATTTTCTGTCTTTTTCCGTGCTTTTTGACCGAGACATGTCAGGAGATTGTCATGGAGTATTGCAGGAGTAGTGCAGGTGGTCAGAGTCTGACTTTTTGTGCCTTGTACACGACTTAGAACAATTGTGGGTGGAAGACTGACATTCGTCAAGGCCCTTGACTTACGACATGTCAGAGTCTGCAGCAATAATTGGGCGCTAACTTGCATGCAAAGGAAAGCTGCTGGCGCACGCAAGACAGAAGGAATGATGGGAAAGGAACCCAAAGGAGTTAATGCACGTGGGAAGTGATATAAAAGCCACTTGGAGCACTTAGTTTCAGACTTTTGAACATTTTCTCTTGTACTTAAAACTTTTGAGTTCTTCCTCCCCTCCAATGAGGAAGAACACTAAGCTTCAATTTTCATTTCTATTTTCATGGCCCTTTGTGACTAAAACCCTTTAGTTTTTTGGAGAAGATGAAGTTTCCTTCCAAGTCTTGAGCAATACACTCGGTTCTTCGCTGAATTCAATTCGGATTCTGCATACTTCCACGCGTATTGTTGCAGTCTTTCTGTAACGACTCTTAGTAAAGGTCCATGAGTAGTAGGCCACTCCTCGCGGATTTTGGTGAAGATCAAGGTGAAGAGCACCAACTCTAACCCTGTCAGTTCGAGGGAAGTAGCAGATTATTTGTGGCCTAGATACCGCGACAGTGGACAAGTTGTGACCTCGGACCTTCCACTGGCCATTGAAAACAGCTAGGCACACGCACGCAATTCGGTTTTAAAGGCAATCGAAGGCAATCCTCTTGTCTTCCTAATCGTCCAAGGGGGAATCACATGAGGCTATTCCCGTGCCTCCTTGTCAATCAGAGTGTAAGGGAGAGTAGACTATTCCTTGCTCCTATAACCAGCTATTCGGAAGAAATCAGTGAAAACTGAGGCAAGGATGGACAAATGAAGGAAATGGAATCTTATTCCCAAGAACTACGTACCGTAGTCAAGGTCCATCACTTAGGTTGTAACTTTTATTTTTTTCATCTTAAAAACCCCCTTTTGCAAAACCATGACATTTTGAGAAAGTTTCTTACAAACACTTTTCACGAAAAATAACTCCCTGAGATCGATACTTGTACTACGCTTTTTGTGTTTTACATTTTATAAATATTTAAAATTTGTTGTGGAAACGACACGCAACAAACACCAACTTAGAGCATATTAGGCTCCAACAAAGATTGAGGGACATGCATCAAAGTTACAAGAAGAGAAAAACACTAGTGAAAGAACCACCCATAGAACCACAAGTCCTAACTAAGAAGAAGAAAGGGAAGGGTAGGAAGAAAAAGCAAAGAACACCACTAGCCGAACCTGCCCCTCAAGAAGAAGATGTCACACTCAAGGAACAAACATTGCCTGTCCCAAAGAAAAATACTAAAAAATCTAGAGATGAAGCGGAGGCAATTGAGGAAGAATCGATTGCTAGAGATGAAGTTTTAATGGACACAAATGGGGGCGAAAATGAAGAAAATCAGAATAAAGAAATTGAGCATGCAGAGTAGGAAGAAGGGGAGCAATCATTAAGGAGTACTAGAGAAATGGAAAATGAAGATATAATTAAAAGAAATAAATTTTTAACTAAATTGGTGCCTTTGTACATGAAAGTAGGGAAGTTTGCACAAGAAAAGGAGAGATTTTAGAGGGAAATGACTCACAAGGGGATACCATATTTCAAGCACCGCACAGACATGTTGAACACCCAGTACTTGACCTTCATGGAAGAAACACATGCTGATCGTTATGGTGAGGTCAAAGGTGCAAAGGTAACACCTTGTTGTCATATTGATCATGAGATTCTAGTGGAGTTAGGAATAGTTGATAGAGTTTCTTCTATGTTTGCGAGCACAACATTCATGACTCTATTTGAGATGAAATTTCTTGCATACATCGAATTGTCTTATGAATTTGCTTCCACTTTTGTGTATGAGATACCTGAAACTATCCTAGATTATGCTGCGATTTCTTTTAGATTGATGGGTGATAAATGAAAAATTTACACGTCGTAAATGTAAATCTTCCTATCAAATAAATTTATAACCTAATACACATTCTAGCATAAAACAATTATGAGCATACTGATTAGGGTCGAACACGAAGAGCAGGTGCTTGCTATGTGAAAGTTAATGCATGAAATCAGTATCACGTTGGTAAAATTGGTCTTAGCTAGGAATAAGACAGAACTATGATGGAATGCAATAAGGAAAAGCAACAAGTTTTGGGATTCGGTAGTTTCTGGAATGGAATGGGTGATGCCTTGGGACTCCTAGGGAATGCATGTCTATCACTAAACAAGCTCACATAAATCATAAATCATACAACTAACTCACAAGATCTAAGTCTACCCGGATTCTTGTTTTTCCCCCTAATCTTTGGTCTACCTCTAATTAGGGTTGTTAAGTTGGGTTTCACTACTTCCCCTTCCTGGATCTATCCTGGTTTGTTAAGGAAGTGGTATGACTCATGGTTTATTAGATCTAAGGATTGATTAGCATATTTCTCCCCCTTTCACCCCCAAGGCACCCCTTATAAGTGCTTAGCCACTCACAACAAAGAAAAGAAAAACATTTTCATAGCATATCCTAAGCAACATTCTGGTTACAAATGCTAAACAACAACGAGCAGTATATAGCAGTAGTAGGAAAGACAATTTGTTCACACAGGAAATCCAAATCTAGTCTTAGCTAGGCACAGTAAGTATCAAGAACGAAAATAAATCTCCAAAGAGAAGCTGCGTTCTTCTGGTTCGTCGCTCCCTTTCCTCTTCTATCCCAGAAAAATTCTCCAGAAACTTGTTCGTGAGTCTCCAAGGGGAGATCTGCCTTCTCTCTCCAACTTTTTCTGCTTTTGTTCAAAATCTCCCTTTTTTCCTCCTTGAATTTTGTGTGTACCACTTTTCAGACTTTTGGACTCATCTTCTGCCACTGCACTGTGCATATTCGGCTCCTTGGGATTTTTGTTGCGACCTGCACTACATTACTCGAATAAAACTATTAGAAGGTTGGGACTAAATCGTAGATTCATAACTCATAACTCAAATTTTTGATCTCAAATGTTTCATAACTCATAACTCATAAATCTATGAAGTTATTAAAATGAGGACAATAGATATTAGTTCAAGATAGAACATGTAGCTTCATAACTCAAATGTTTGATTTAGAGGTAGACCAACAAATCAAAACGAGGACAATAGATATTAGTTCAAGATAGAACCAATAGAATCGGGTAGACCTAGTTCTATATACTTTGTATGCGGGTAGACCTAATTGCAATGTTGGTGATGATATTGGGGCTATGTTAGTCGAAAACATGAAGAATTCTACATCTGCTAAAACACTTTGAAGGCACCAACTCCTTGTGATCCACCACGAATTTCACTTTACATTTTGTGTTTGATTTGTATTTTGTGAGGATTAGGAATTATAAGTTTATTTGATATGAAGATTTCATTTCTTGCAATGATTTTCAGAAATTTTGTTTACCACACGCTTTGAAGCAGATAATTAAAGAAGGCTGGAAGATTGAGAATGGTTTCAGGGGTGGGTATCACCAAGCGCTAGAGACAAAGATCTTGAAACTCTGTCTTGGAACTAAAATCCATGCACACCCGCACATATCCAGTGAGGTGCATACATGGAAAAAAGACTACTACCTCCTTGTGGATTTTTTTTGCAAGGTCGCGCACCAGTTTCAGTGAGCTAACCAACATCGTAGATGTCGACGAGGAGATCTGGAAGGAGATTGACCAGCTACCTATCTCCTTATAGATGCATGTACTAAGATACAAAGCGTGGTCATATTACATGGAGTGGCAAGAAAACTTTGGAAAGGATCGAGCTATCGAATATAATATTATGGGCTTCGTAGGCGCAACCAAGAAGAGAAAATTCATCAAAGAGGCTGGTGAATATGTAGATACTTCTTCAGATTGTCACCTCGGAGAGTAGGGACTCTAACTCACACAATACCATCGACTCCTCGTGGTGATGGATGAAGCAAATAGAGGCTGAGGGGAAGTGATGATCATATGTAGTTCTTTCACAAAATGCAGAAGTTGAATGTGTTGACATGCAAGTAGTTACGTCGCTTGAGGTTGACAGTTGTGCAGAAGGCACGAGAGTTGGTAGAGAACCAGCGTTAGGTAGGGGAGATCATCTACGTTTCTAGGATTTACCATAGCAAAGATGATTAGTTCCAACCCTACGAGGTTACGCTTCTATCTTGCATCAAGTGATTGTGAAAGAGAACTCATTGTGCATAGTCTAGTTTTTGGCCTTAGATCTTGAATCATCTGTGGGGTTTTTGTATTTTGGTGGACTTTGGGGATGCTTGTATGCTTAACTTTTGTTACATCAGTCCACTTGTTAGTTTATGCACTGAAAGCTCTAGCTTGTAAGCAAATGCATATTATATTGCATATTGCGGTGTGTACCAAATATGAGTACATGTAGCTCGTATAAACAACACCACATTGAAGTGGGAAAGGTTGTGCGTACACTAGCATCCTCCTCGTAAGCACTATAGTAGAGGAAAAGCAGTGTTCCAACGTCGTCCTCATAAGCACTAATACGTACACATGGTGCTCCACATGATGGCAAAACACATTGTGGTGCTACATATGGAAGAGCACTGCATTGGCATCAACTGTTGTGCTATAATTAGCTAAAGCATTGCATATGGATCTACGTAGTGTAGTGGTCAGTTTTGGCACCAGATCTTAAGATACTCGGTGCTTCTATAGTAGTTGTCCAACGTAACGACAAAGTTAGATTACAATAGTTCAAGCAATATCCATACAAATTAAAGTGACATCATCTATCAAGTAATAAACTTGTAATGCTTCCATAGGGGTGCTCCTCGTCTATCAGTTGTTGTTGACCTAGTCGTCGACGATCGATGAATGTGGGAACATCCATCTTGTCAATAAGTGCCTCTAGTAACATCCTGATATCACCCTCTCAAAGCAAGGAACAATCGTTGACCGAGGTGTACTTATAGGTGGTTGCTAACAGCCTTGGGTACTAGTAACCATTGGATAATATCGTACAAGTGTTACCTGAAACATGTTATCCAAACAATGGAACATCAGCATCGTGCATCCCCACCACATAATCACTGTACAGAGTTATCATCCTCTTGAAGACCAGAGCGAAATGTCAAAGTGTTCCATGCAAAACTGTATCAACTCTCGTGCCATTGGTTGGAGATACACTACAATAACGACACAATTGAAACATGCTAATATTAAATTGATATCAAACTTCAAACAACTACATGGGGATGGATGGTCATAAATGACGGCATCCAGCCTCGAAGTTCCCAACATAACATCCCCAAGATATACGATGTCCACAAGTATGTCATTCACATCGAATATTAATAACTTTCGTAGGGGAGATGCTTCATTGCTTGAATATCCACTGTATGGCCACCTGCACTCATACCAAGCAAATCATCCATATGGTTCAAGATTCTCTGCATACAATTTCTCTAACTCGGAGTACTTTGTAGCGGCGACACCACACCGATTATCCAATGTCAAAAACAGCCTCGATGCATGGACTACATCCTCCACATCCTTGTTTGGTGTCTTGTGTTCTCTACGATGTCGAGGAGTTCCACACCATAGATGTTGTGTCCTAGGTGCATTTACAAAAGGTGGGAAGATGTGCTCGAGTGACTTCGTTCTGATAGAGAAAAAATTTAAAAACTTCTTTGCTGCATGCTTTGGCCAAACCTCCAAACCTAAAACAACAACCATTTGATGTGCACAAATTTAGAATAATAAAGTACGTGCATGTGATTATCTGATGGCTCTCAAACATTCTATGACATTGTTATTCTTGCCGGCTATTGTGGATTGTTTGGTGGGCATACCCATACAAAGCTAGTCCATCAATCATCATATGTGCTTCTAACATCTATGACAAGAACCATGCCTAGTTTACCATGTAGAGAATAGTGGGGGCTTCCCTTATATTGCACACACACAAAGATTGCAAAGAAGACATTCATTTTTGGGAGGTATATCCTCCTATTGGAAGATCTGAAAAAACATGAGAAGATGTGTGACAGATTGCAGAGTCAAGTGCGAGAGTGGGATCGATAGTGCACCAAGAAAGGAGGTGGCGACACTCGCAACCCACAATGAAAGTGCTCGATGCTGATGGAGAATCCTAGTGCTCCAACTCTGGTCGATTGTTTGGAGTCACATTTTTATTTACCCCACATCATGTAACCATCAAGAATTGAGAAGCAGGAACATAATTTTTTATACGTCAACATCTATAAAAAAATAAGGCTGCATATTGTTTTGCCTACCATTGAGTAGCTCTTCAAACGACAACCATGGGCCACAGATGGTATCCCATGTATGTAGTGCTACTGCATATATGCTTGAAGAGGAAAAGAGATGTAAGAACATGATTAATGAAGTCATTTTGGAAAGGGTGAAATGTCAGGCACTATTATTGTGTACAGGTGGGAATTTCTAGCCCACTGTAGTTAATGTTGGATAACTTCACCTTTAATCTCAATTTAAAAAAAAAAAAAAACAGAACATGGGACAACACAACATGCAATGCTGCTATGCATGTAGTATCCCATAGGGTTTCCAAAGCACCGGATTTTACGGATCATAGTGTTTCGTCCAACAGTCCTCCATCTATTACCTTTCCATGGTAACCCGCACCAGAGTGGTAGTCTCTTACCATCATTAGACGCAAGCACTAGTTACCATGAATAACAGTGTTATGTGAACGTTTGCTCCTTGTAAATATGACCCTGCATCTGATATGTATGTATGTGGTGCTTGTTCACTCCATCTGATGCATACTAGATTCATCAAAAAATCCAATACCAACGTCACTATGAATTGACAATGGTCATTTAGGGAAAGCAATAATGCAACAACTAAAAGAAGGCCTACCTGAAAGTGTTTGAACTTTTCTTCAGATACACATTCTCTTACTACCCGGATCTCCAATAGCACATCATGAGGACAAAGGACCACATGTAACACCTGTTGGAAGTACCTCCTCCTATAAATATACTTTTGCACCTAGATTCTTTTATGGTGATCTAAAATTTCTAAAAATATGTAAAACATCTCTAGAACCATAACATATTTCCTAGCTCGTAAACGCAAACAATTCTCTAATAAGCTACATAAAATACCAAAAGCGTCTCATGTGATTCTCAAGTGATCAATAAGTGCTCTAGCACTCACCAACCTACTTATATACTCAACTTGTTTAGTAATTTTGTACGTAAGAGAATACCTGCACATTACCCTATATCTCACATGGTAATTTTTTCAATATAATTATATTAACACATTCATTCCAATCAAGTATTCGGTTAATACCGCCACAGCCACACTCAAGATGACATAACTCTCATGGGAAAAATTCATGTCCCCTCAACACTCCAAAAAATCAAACAAAAGAAATCCACACACATAGCACTACCTTCGTCAGTATTGGAAAATCAGCTAACACCACCACAAATGCATCGCCAGTAGACAAACCCACCAATAGCAAAAAATACAAGTACCGAAAGACCCACCCCTCTGCACCCAATGTACATGAATGTACATGAATGAGACACTGCTAGCAATTCACAATGGTTACATCTGGTTTCTGGTAGATCTATGTTCAAATTTACAATAGTGATGGTAAAATTGGGAGTTGAACACTTGTATATCCATAAATCCACACAAAAACCCACCAAAACTACCCACCTAAACGCACCTTTAGCGACATTGTTGCAGATTTCTCGTTTATGTTGTAAACCATGCCTCTATGATATTTTTCAATATACAAATTTTTCAATTTTGTTGAAATAATAACTATCATTTACATTCCAAGATATTATATTAAAAGTATAGTTACTTATAATATAAACATGTCACACGCTTTTACATTTTAAATCAGTTAGTATGATTTATAATATTTGAAAATTTGAAATAATTATTTACACATATCCAATTATCAATATAGTCATTTATATTATATTATATTATAATTTCAAATAAATATATATTTTTTATTATTTATAAAAAAATATTTTTATAAATTACATTCTAAAACATATAAAAAAATATTTTGTTATAAACAAAAAAACATCTCAATAAACATAATTTATTAAAATAAAAGACAAAAAAAAATAGAAGCAAGTGCGGTATATAACAAATACATTGTTTCCTAAATGTTGTAGTTAATGTATTTCTCCATAATAAAATAAGTTGAATGATACAATCAAAATATGATATTTCGTAAGTGTTGTTGATAATTTCTGTGTCCATATCGAAATAAATTTGGTAGGAGTGTATCAAAAATTTAAATATACGATATATGCATTATTGTTACATTGCAAATATTTTCCATTGTAATCGCTATGATACAAAGAAAAGCCAAACCATTGGTATTTACTAAAAGATTTTTTTGAGTCAGTGCTATATTGCAAATTTATCCCTCGATACTATTAATGATTTAACGATCGAATGATGATGCGTAATAAGTGCTCGAGCAAAATAATTCGTAAGAATAAAATGACATGTAACATAAGTTTTAAATAAGAAATAAACAAACATCCAAGCGTTAAACTTTATTTGCATCCAATGAATTATAATATAAGTTTCAAATAAAAAAATATACACTCAAACCAAATAACATCTACATATCAAATGTCAAAATTATGACATAGTTACAAAGAGTATTTCATAAACTATACTAAAAATAGGGTATCACAAACTGATTTTTGTGAAATGGTATGTCGCCCATTTGCATGATTCATTCACTTTTTTTTTTACCACTAATGCACATTAAATTTAGCAACTCGACATCTCTTCTGGCTCAAGAATCCCAAGCTCTTTTGCATATGCCAAGGCAAGGGTGCTTCTAGCTCGATATTGGGTACCTGTGTGTCACCCGAATCATCTCCATTTTTCAGAGCTTGGGATATATCGGGTATACTCATCTCCTTGCAGTGAAGGTGGAGAAGGACTTCTCCATCACAAATGCACCCTGCTTCAGCATTCGAGATTCTACCATGCTTTCCATATTCTGAAGCAGGGCTCAAGCCGATCGCCTTGTGCACCTTCCATCCGTACTTGTAATCCCCGACGATCGGAGTTCCCAACACCTCCGCACAATGAACTCGAAGCTGGGTTTCAGGTAAAAGGTCTAGCTGTTTCTTTGTATGATTATTCTAGTTCGCGGAAAGAAGAGGGGCAACCACCGTACCTGATGCTTTCTTCCAGTAAGAGGTGATAGTTCTAACAACGTGTAATCTGCAACGCGCACCCCCTCCATCAAAATACTATTGCAGATATCGGATTCATGAACAAAGTTTACGAAAAGAGGAACCTACCACTCGAAAAGGAATCCAAGATCCGATATTTTGTCACCGCATGTTGCGCTGATGGTGGCTGGTGACTAGTGGTAACTGTGATCCTATCAGATTTTCCATTATCAACCACCACCTTAGACCAAGGGACATAATTAACCAAGAGATTACAATAGATGCAGTGTGCCATGAAAAAAATAATGATACAATGAAGACTCTCCTGAAGAGGAATGACTAACCACCTTCATCAGTGGAACAGAAATGAGTCCTTCTTGACGTCTTGGAGAGCCAATCACAAGAGCCCAGTACTTCTTCTGCAGTGTTCTCTCGTCGCCAACAACCTGCAGGGGCATGACTGTGATCTCAAGAATACATTGGATCACATGGGAGAAAGACTAAGAGACACTGACAGATTAGCATACATATTACATTATCCATATCAAAAGAAAAACACACATTACACGAAGCTCCATGAGTTTTCTCACGAAAGATAGAATGAAGAATTGTAGCACTCAGCGTGGTCCTTCCCATCACAAGTATGCCACTGCTGTCTCTATCAAGTCTGTGAACCTGCCGGTGTGCACGCATCAAAGGAAAGTTGAAAGAATCACGAAACATACGAGATCGGCAACATACGAAACTCCAGATTCATTGTAAGAAAGGTTAAATATTACATTATACCGACAATGTTAGAGAGACTGGAAGTCAAGAAGCTCACCAGCCGAGGATACTCTCTAAAATCATATCTTAAATACTTGGCAGCCAATTCATCTAAACTTCTCCTTATCCCTAAACCACCCTAAAACAAGCCTCTTCTTCGATTAAAGTGAGTTGAAAGTTGCAACACGCTTCTAGCATTAACACCAAATGAATGAAAATATACCTGAACAGGCAATCCAGGGGGTTTATTGACTGCAATTATATGTGGATCCTACATTTTGCGACTTGGGAATTAGGAATCCCGTTAATTCATGCCTAAAGAGACCAGCATCATTGAAGAGAAACAGTATATCCAACTATCGATACCTTATGCAACACAAGACCGCGGACAAATCTAGATTCCTCTTCGTCAAAGAAGCTTTGCTTCGTACTCGCTTTTCTAGAAGACGTCTCCAAAACTGATCTAGGCAGAAATATGATATCCCCAGGTTTCATTACATCAGTAGCTCCCACCTAGGGGAACATCATGTAGAGCTCATATCAGAAGCAGGATGAAAAAGAAATCATCAGAAAAATTATATTCACCCTTTTTGGCTGCACATCTTCACTACACTCGGTGGACTTTTTTCGAATCTGGAACACATGAAATCAACATAAAAAAAATATACCATCCATCATGTTAAATGATCAGCTCCTTAAGTCACATTAGTTTGCACCAGACATTCAGTGATAAGAACCAGAAATCAATTAAGAATCTACCTTTTTGAATTACGAGGCTACATTACAAGACACCAAGTAATCTAGAATGTGTTTTCCGATTCAAATTATACATTCCACTTCTCATTTATAAATAACTTTAACACGTAAAATTACATTTTAAATTTTACTATCGGAAGATAAATCCAAAAAAAAAAAGAAACTCGGTACTTCTGCTCAAGAAGACGCTGTTACACAATAACTTACCCGCCTCAGACGAAATAACTTCTGAACGAGAGACCGGGGGAGCTGGGGGTAGCATGTGAGGACCCATTTAAGGGTCTTCATGTTCGCCCTAGGAGAGTGGCTGCACAGCTTTTTACCGATTGAAGAACCGTCGGCGGCCGTCGAAAAAGCAGGCAATACCATCCAATTACAGCTATAATGTTGCTTCTCTTTTTCCCTGCTCACATCGATGGTTTCAAGGGCGCAGAGATCGGAGTAACGTTTCTGTTCGTGAAGCAATCTTCTCGAGTTTCCCTTCTCTACGGCAGCGCTGGCGGCGGCTCTAGCCACCCATTGACGGAAAAGCATTTCTCGTAGAAAGTAGAGGAAAGTAACCACTATAATTTATCACTGCTAGCTAGAACGAGTTTGATGCCCTAGTTTTCCTTTTTGGTTTCCTCTAAAAGGAACAACACTATTTTATTCCTAAGATTAATCTTCGTTTAATATAATAAATGCGAAAATTAGAAGATTAGGCAAAGAAGCCATGGCACATACATATCTGGCCTTGTACTCGTGGAAGAGTTCCTCCTGTTGCTTCCCGAGCAATGAAACCCATCTCCTAGTTGATTGCAATAGGAAATTCCAAGAAGCACAACGTTACATCATACCATTCGTGTTATCTATAGCCTTGCCCCCATTGCATCCAATGGCCATTGCGGCTCCATTGCAAAATATAGATCATCTAGTGGTAAACACGATCAAAGTGATTGAAAAAAAATATGACAGATTGCCGCTATGGGAGGAAGAAGGATTATATGAAAGAACTCATTCCTTCATTAAAAGAATACAACAAAACTACGTATAATTCTATTTCTAAAATAAAGTTGTATATTTTCTAGTAATAATAATGTATACAAAATTGTAATTTTAATCTTAATCATGGGTTACCTCTTTGAACATGCCCCTCAAACTGCATAGGAGATTATCGTTGGGTTATCATATCGAACCAATGAACACATATACCCATGCTTGCTTGTGCATATTTATTTAATTTTATCGAGTGAGAAATTTATTTACAAATGAGAAAAATTGCTAGATTAGTATTAAAAAAAATTTGTAATATCATCAATTTGTTTATCGAACTAATACGATTGAAAGTGGTGGTGGTGTCCTTACTTGCCAAAAGATATGTACTTTAATTTCAGTTACATAGATCCTAACTTCAAATTGGCTATGCATATTTCATGTTGTTGAGTATTTGGATATTCTTAACGCTGTACATAATCGAGAATCTCATTCTAGAGATTTGATTCCTTTAAATATTAGTTCAACTCTATTTTCTTTATTTTTTTTCATTTATTTCAACTTCAATTGAAGTATGAGAAATAATAAGAGCAACAATTGAGAAAAGATGGTTGAAATGATTTCTTAAGTAAATGCTAATTTTTTGTGAGAACTATGATATTGATGTTTCAAAAATAGATGATATTTATATTTTTCTTGAAGAACGTGCACACCACCAACAAGATCATTTTACAAATGAAAGGTATTATCAAGTTGATATACTTTTAATTATTATTGATGCACAGCTTAATGGTAATTCTGTAAGTGAAAAGAAATTGTCGAAGTAGTAAAATAAGATCATATCTACAAAAAATTGTTCTTGGAATTTTATTTTCAAACAAATATTCAAAAAGATTGAAAACCAAAAATAAGTGGTGTTTTAAAAACAACATGAAAATGACTTTGAATTTAAGATCCACCTTGCTCAAAACTCATCCATAACTATATATGTAAACCTTGAGGATTGACATGATTGCATAAGTTATGGGGTCTTATTCTAAAATAGTACTACTTGATGACCATTATACTACCATCTCTCATTTAATGAGATTATAGAATCAACCATATCACCAAAGTCTTTCACTCCTTGTGATAACCCGTGTTTTCCTCATACTTAAATCTAACCTCTACACCTCAAACCCGCAGACAGATTAGATAGAATGTACCCTACCAACAATATCCAATTGAACCCTTCTCTTTAGATGCTTGAGGCCGATTCGAAATTCTCCCACATTTCCTTGAGGTTATGTGGTAATAAAGAGCACATTGGTAAAGAAAACATTGCGAACAATAGAATCAAACATTAAATTAAATGTCAAAAAACATAATAAATCAGTTACATGCATACAACTTGGACAATTAACACTTCACCGCAAATCCTTAGCCACAAGCACCTACACGCACACGCTTGAATCTAACATGAAAATAAACATGAAAATAGAAAAAATTCAAAGAAAAAGTGATCAAAAGACATGTCTAATGGTTGAGAAAGTGGGTGATGAGGGATAAAGTCGGCTGAGGTTAATCGGATTCTGAAAAGCTGCAAAAAGGGACTCTGAGGGGATAATGCCAACCGACATACCGATATCTGTCAGAAATCTGACAGGTATAGCCATATAACGCAGTTTGAAAAGCGGCTGAATTACGGCATAACAGGCGGCCGATATCTAAAAAGCGAAATCGTATAGCATATGCAGAAAGCAACTGACATTTGCAGATGTCAGGATTCTGTCAGGTTGAGCCCTTCTATAAATAGAAGGAACTATGACAAAGAGGGGGATTTTTCTTCAACTTGTATTCTCTTCTTCACCTTCTCCGTCGAGTGAAAACCTTTTCCGGCGAGCTCCGGTAGCTCCGTGGTTTTTCCGCTTTTCGGCGGTTTCCACGTAAAAATCTTTGCTCATTTTTATTTCAATTGAACCAACCGTGAAAAACACAACTAAGTGCGACATTCCCGATGGCACCTGCCACCTTAAATCAGCCTCCCACCGGATACCGATTTTACTCGTAACATTTTTGGCGCCCACCATGGGGCTGCGTTCTACAGCCCCACTTGAGAAACCCACAGGAGCCACTTGTTAATCACGGATCATGGTGGAAAATAGCACAGCCACCGACCCGGCTCAGGACGGAAGCACCGACGCGCGAGACCTCAGCCTTATGATCACCAGCAGGGAGCAACTGAAGGCCCTGCTAACGGAAATCCTCGCCGACCTCCGGGCACCTTCAGGTCTCAACTCCAACGCCCACGAGAGAACACCCGAAACTGCACCACGAACGGAGAAGCAACCTCTTATTTCGGATTACTCCCCAGATACGGAAACTGCATTCGAAACTGAGGAGGAGATGCTGCGAAGAAAGAGCTGAAGAGAGAGTTAGACCAGATCCGCGAGAGGAGAAGACTTATCGACAACCGGAGATCGACGGGAAGAAGAGAGGATAGGGGTTTTTGGGACGTTTTCGATCAGAACGTATCCACCTGTAGAGGGGACGTTCTGGCCGACATCGCTTTAGCCTTGAAGAGTGGGGTTGAGGGAGCAGCTGGGACCACAACGCTGCGTTTTGACCCCTTCTCGGACGATTTAATCAAGGAAGAACCCGAGAGAGGATTCAGGGTCCCAGACGGATTACCCATGTACGACGGGAAAGGGGATCCCATATCACAGATAACTGACTTCGATATGAGGATGTCCACGGTTCGACATTCAAAGGCCATGAAGTGTAAGCTGTTCGCTTGCTCGCTCCAGAAAGGAGCAAAGACTTGGTTCAAACAGTTAGAACCATGCAGCGTGGCATCTTATCGGGAGTTAGTGCTGCTTTTCACTACCTGATACGCTATCAACATCGAAGCTCCACCTTCAAAGGCAACATTATACTCTGTTCGGTATGACCACCGAAAAGAGAGCTTGAGAAGGTTCATCGACCGATTTAACTGCCAAGCGCAAGACGTCCAGCTGGATTTAAAGGAGAGGGTGGAAATAATGAAACGGGCCTTAGGAACGTCGAAATTGGGACAAAGTCTATCAAAGTGTCTGCCAAAGAATCTCGGAGAATTGTTAAGGAAAATCATGAAGTACATCCGAGTTGATGACGACCTCAGGGCCGAGATGAAAAGCCACGTGGAGATCCATCCGAGCCCGCAGCAAGAGACCCAACTTAACCGGGGGCCTAGGCCGAACAAGCGCTGTGAAATATATCAGGTGGAACCAACCAGAACAGATGCCTACTGCGAAATACACAAGACCAGCGGGCATGATACTACCAACTGCCGAGTAATGAAGAGAATGATCGAGCAATATCATGTTGGTGGAGGAATGAGCAATGTGATACGAAACCCCGCATCGATGACGGACCGAAAAAGAGGACGCAACGAACGAATCGGGAATGAAGGTAACCGATATCTGAAGTTCCTCCCAAAACCAATGAGGGAAGACCTGAAAGCATGTAGGGAACCGAATCCCGGAGGAGGACAAGACGTACCGGAAAGTTCACGGAATTAACACCAAATGCAAGGCAGTCCCCCCTACATTCGAGAAATCCATGTGATATCCAGAGGGACCGAAATGGATGTATCCGGAAAAGCGCGGAAGAGATATTTGGATGAAGCCAGAAGAGAAGAAGTCTTCGAGATCGGAAATGGTCCGACTGAGAAAACTGCTTGGGAAAAAGAAGAGATCAGCTTCTCCGACACAGACGTCCCAGTCGCCCCAGCTGCAAGAGATGAACCTTTGGTGGTATTGGGAATATGCGGGAGCACCAAGGTAAGAAGGATTCTTATTGATCAAGGATCCTCCTGCACCATCATGAAGAAGGAAGTAGCAGAGTTACTGGCATCATCAAACAAGGGAAACATCCGCCACGTGCGCATGGGGTTATACGCCTTCGATCAGCGAGCCGTGCAAACTATCGGGAAAATAACCCTGCTCGTAACATTCAGAGCGGCAGGGCAGAACCGAACCAAGAGGTTGGAATTCTTGATCCTGGATTTAGAGGTCTCATACAACATCATCCTCGGGCGACCCGGCATCAATCAATTCGGTATGATACCCTCCACTGTGCATTTGAAAATTAAATTCCCGACATCGAGGGGTATTTGCACGATGGGCATCGACCAACCAGCCGCTCGGTCCTGTTATGTATCTTCCTGCCGAGACCCCTACGCAAAAAAGCCGAGAGTGATGATGGTAGAAAAGGAATCCCGAGAACCCCCTAGACAAGCAATGGAACCAGTAGGGTACAAGTCAGTGCAGCTAATACCAGAAGATGCGCAGAAAGCAACCCGCATTGGTGCCAATCTGGACATCGGATTTGAGAAGAGGTTAGTTGAACTTTTGATGAAGAACGCCGATATTTTTGCCTGGACTGCTGCAGACTTTGTAGGCATTGATCGATCTGTCGCCGAGCATCACATTGATACCTACCCGGGGGCAAAACCAGTTCGGCAAAAGCAACGGCATTTCTCAGAGGAAAAGTGCCGAATTATCAAAGAAAAAACAAGGGAACTCTTGGAAGCCGATTATGTGAAGGAGATCTAGTATTCCGAGTGGGTATCCAACCCAGTCATCGTCCTGAAGCTCGGGGGAAAATGGAGGATGTGCATTGACTTCACCGACCTCAACACCTGCTACGAAAGGGACCCTTATCCTTTGCCAAATATTGACAACCTAGTAGACGCCATTGCCAGATCCCGACTCTTGAGCACCATGGATGCCTATTCGGGATACCACCAAATTTTCGTTGCCGAGAGAGACCAACTGAAAACCACCTTCTACACCAAGGATGGGGTTTACTGTTATGTGGCCATGCCCTTCGGTTTAAAGAATGCTGGGGCGACTTATCAGAGATTGGTAAATAAAATATTCTCTTCTGAAATCGGTACCTCGATGGAGGTATATGTGGACGATATGATCGTAAACTCTATGAATGAAGAAGACCACTTAGCGTATTTGGATTCTTGTTTCTCTTTGTGCCGGTCATACGGGTTAAAACTCAACCCATTGAAATGTTGCTTTGGGGTACGAAGTGGAAAATTCCTGGGGCATTACGTATCAGAGAGAGGAATCGAGGCTGACCCCGAGAAGATTAATGCAATATGCGAAATGCAACCCTCAAGGACAATCAAGGAGTACCAGAGCCTCACGGGTAAATTGGCTACCCTCAGCCGTCGATCAGCCGATAAGTCGGCATCCTTCTTCAAGGTCTTGCGAAAGGGAAACGCTCAAGAATGGAACGAGGATTGCCGGCTTGCCTTTGAAAAACTCAAGGAATATCTCTCATCATCCCCACTTCTTGTGGCTCCGAGAGCAGGAGAGCCTTTAGGACTATATTTGTCTATATCGCCCGTTGCAGTCAGCGCAGTCTTGACAACCATCTCTGCAAATAAACACCTTCTGGTGTATTATGTGAGCAAGGTTCTGTTACCGGCCGAAACCCGTTATTCGGTGACGAAAAAATTCATCTTGGCTCTGAAGATGGCGGCCACAACGCTGAGGTCATATTTCCAAGGTCGGCACATCGTGGTATTCACCAATCAGCCTCTGAAGAATATCCTATCTTGACTAGAGATTTCCGGAAGGGTTGCCAAATGGGCGGTCGAATTGAGTACAATGGATATTGAGTTTAAATCGAGAACAGCAATCAAGGCCCAACCTCTTGCCGATTTGGTGGTCGAAATGACCAGGCCTATAGACCGTTTTGAAGAAGCCAATGACCGATGGGCCATGCACGTTGATGGCTCGACGTACAACGGCGCTAGAGGAGGAATAGACATCCGAACCCAGGACGGGGAACACATTTATATCATGGTGAAATTCTTATTCCCAGCCTTCAATAATGTGGCCAAGTATGAAGCCTTGACTGAAGCAATGAAAATTGCCAAGGAACTAGGAGTGGTGGAGCTCGACGTCTACACTAATTCACGACTTCTGCAAGGACAGTTTTCGGGTGAATACGAAACCCATGACCCCCTCATGGCTTTATACCATATTTAGGTAAAGGAGCTAGCGAAAACCTTCAAGGAATTCAACATGTCGCGCGTGGCACGCGAGGAGAACGATCAGCAGATAGCCTCGCCCGATTTTTTGCAGGGTTTCATGAGCTGAGGGAAGGAAGTGTGACGATTTGGCTGCGGGATCAACCTTCAGTGACCTTGTGAGCCATGAATTATATTACCCAGCAACCAGGAAATGATATCTCTCCATAGCTGAGTCACCTCGATGATTGGACATCACCCTACGTCCGGTATCTACGAAATGGAGAAACACCATCTGATAGATCCAAAGCCCGACACTTAGAGATTAGAGCAAAGAGATATACACTGGTAAATGGAATTCTCTATCGCAAATCCTTAGATGGACCCTTCTTGAGGTGTATCGGGGCAAAGCATTCTCAAGAACTTATAACCGATCTGCATGAAGAGGAATGTGGCAGCCACGTCGGCATACGATCCTTATGCAGGAAAGCCTTGAGAACCGGGTATTATTGGCCAACTATGGAGCGGGATATTACCGCCAATACCATGCGAGTACACCAAGAAAGCTGGTAAATAACCTGACCCCTCTTCCATTCTCATGCCCGTTCGATCGATGGGGAGTGGATATTATGGGGCCATTCCCCCAAACCTCGGGCCAAAGGAAATTTGTCATCGTGGGAGTCGAGTATTTCTCCAAATGGGTGGAGGCTGAAGCCGTGGCAAAAATATCAGAGGAGACCGTTATTCAATATCTGTGGAGAAATATCTTCATCCGGTTCGGAATCCCTCAAGAACTAGTGACCAATAATGGAACCCAATTCGCTGGAGGAAGAATGGAGGCATTCCTGGATAAATATACGGTCAAGCACAACTTCACCTCGGTGTATCACCCGCAGAGCAATGGTCTCACAGAGGTGACGAATCGAATGCTCAGGCTAGGAATGAAGACTAAGCTTGAAGATTTTGGAGGATCATGGGCAGATCGCTTGGATGAATTGCTGTGGTCATATCGCAGCACCCCTCGGACCACCACGGAAGAATCTCCGTTCTTATTGGTTTACGGGTCAGAAGCCGTATGCCCTATCGAGCTAACCCTAAAAAGCTACCGGGTGGAACATTATAATGAAGAAGAAAATGCTAACCTACGAAAACTAGAGTTGGAGCTGTTGGAAGAAAAACGGCAAAGCATCTATAGCCGACTAGGGGCTCATCAGAGGAGAACGGAAAAGAGATATAACAAGTCAGTGTCCCCAAGGGAATTCTCTAAGGGAGATTTGGTGCTCCGAAGCATTCAACCACAGAGACATGTTGGAAAATTTGATCGCAAGTGGGAAGGCCCTTATCGGATTTCAAGGGTAATCGGAAAAGGAGCGTATCATCTAGAACAATTAGACGGCGTGGAATTCTCAAGGTCGTGGAATGCATCACACCTAAGGAAATTCTATACCTAACTGGCTCAATGTCAATCTCCACAGGATTGCGCAGAATTCGGTATTCTCTCCCTCAAAACACTCAAGCGCCTGTAAATTCCTCCAAAGTGGAGATGGGTAAACGAAACCATAAGCCCTGGTCGAGTCGCGTAAGCCCACGCAGACCCTGAAAGATCTAAACCACAAGCCCTGGCCAAGCAACGCAAACCCAGGCAAATCCCCTAAATCGGCACCCCCTACGGGATACGGCAAACCAACTCGGGATCTCCCCCGATATATATACATGTGATCTCCCAAAACCCAAGCATAAGTCGGTGACAAGAATAAGCCCTGGTTCCCGTAAACCGCACGCGTAAGCCCTGAAAAGCCCTTAAGTATTGACCTTATTGTCGAAATCTCGAGACGACAAGTGCACCCAAAGCAAATCCACCCATGTTCAAAACAATGGGGTTCGGCCAGAAGAGGGCCCTTCCGGATTGGGGAAGTCGCTCAACCTATGAGGGTTCCGACCTACTTCCTTAGCAGCGGTTCAGCACGCATGAAGAAATACTAAGGCAAAAAAAATCAAAAAGCCCAACCAAAGGGTTGGCGAAAAGACACCCACCCTCGGATCACAAAAGCATAGGCGAACCTTCCAAGCCTAAACACGTGATAGACATAACAAACCAACTCGAGGCTTCCCCCGAAATGTGATATCATCAAAGGCAGAAATGATGCGCAAAAAATGGAGTAAATCAGAAGGAAATCCCGAACCGGGATATAAAAAATGTTCAAGAAGCCCCACAGTAGGAGGAAAATACACCAAGTTAAAAAAGTCACTAAAGTGCGGGAGGAGATGGGGGTTAATGGGAGGATTGGCAGAGGAACCGGTATGTCGCTACATCCTGGCTCTTAACTTGGCGTCATTCTCTCGCCCTATCCTCATCCGAATCAGCGCAATCAGCCGCTCCCGATCAGCTTCGAACCCGAACTCCAAGGCTTGGAAAGTATCCGCGATAACATCAAGCATGTTCTCATCCTTCGTCAAATGGGTTTACCCTGTCGAAGCGTGGATCCATGATTGAAAGCCCCAATTCCTGGCTGAACTGTCGCCTCTGACGGTATAGAAGTAAGGCGATTAAGTCTCCTGCATAGATATCGGAGAGTTTGGAAAAACAGGCCGAGTTGACAAAATCATTCAGAAGACCCTACCGAGATGCTTGTTGATGAAGCAATTCGGCCTCTAGTGCCGAGATGCGGTCCCTGGAATGCTCTAACTCCGCTTCAGCCACCTCAAATCGAACTTTGAAGTCTTCTCTCTCCGATTTAGCGTCGTCAACCGCCTTTCCCATTTCCTCGACCACATTCCGCAATTCTTCCTCCTGGTGGGTGCGTTTCCCTTGAACGGTCTTCGGCGAACTCCCCTCCTCCTCCAACAACTTTATCTGGGCATCTTGAGCTACATCGTGGGCTTGAAGCCGAGAGACTACTGCCGACTGAGAACCAATCTCTCTAACCACTCCCCATCCAAGAGTTAAAGCCTGAAGGAATATTGCCGAGTCAAGAACCGACTACTTAGAATTTAGAAGAGAAAATGGGATGCGTACCTGCCAGATCCCTTCAAGTACCGTTTCCGGTCGAGCATCTGAGGTATTAGGCATAGCTCCATCCAGGATTCTCCTTAGTTCAGCTGGAACTGAAGGTGGGGGGAGCACCGGGTTATCCCTTACTTCCACAAGGATAGAATCCCTCTGTATCTCAACTGGGGGAGCCGATGTTGAAGCTCGAGCCGAAAAGAATCTCGCATCAGGAATGGAAGCATCATTGAGGTCGGGTGATGGAGGAATTTTCTCTTTCCCTTTTCCGGCTGAAGGACAGGGAGTCAACTCCCGAGTCTCAGAGACTTCTACTACTGGATCCTCTCCCGAGGAGAGATCGGTGGCGTCCTGCTGAGCTCCAAACGTATCAATCTGAAAGAAAAACCGAAAAAGATTATCAACGGGAATTCATGGTAACTGTTAGATAGAAGACAGACCTGTGCAGGGGAGAGATCGGGTTCCTACGCCCTCTGCATCTCGGCAGAGAACCGCGCCATCACTGAATCCTCCAGGGAGTTACTTCGAGCCATCTCTTTAGCTAAAAACGGAAGTAGGAAAAGTAATAAGGCATAATGATGATTTTGAAACTCGGGAAAGCTAAGCCCAACTACCTCTTTGCCTCTTTGAGGGTTTGTGCGCGAGTGCTTTAACCCTCTTCTTTTTCTTGGGGCCTCGGTTTGAGCAGGTGGGGGATCGGGAATGAAGCCGAAACAAGAGGAAGTGACGGAGGGGGGCCAAGAGGAAAGTTTCTCGAATCGGCGCCATCGAAAGGAATGATATCGGGCCAATGGGGATCTCGAGAACGACCGATAATACACAATCTTTTCAGGGATTCACCCGAAAACATCAAGGCACGAGACTCGTACCGGATTGAGCCTCGGCTAAGCCTCTCGTAAAGGACCTCACGGGATTCGGAAGAAGATCGATACGCGTCAAAGAGCTTAACTCTTAATGGGCTCGGAGGATCGATTGGGAAATTCCACCGAAAACCCGAAGGGGGTGCTACCCATAAAAAGGATGACCATCAATTGTGGTGGGTATCAGGGGCTTTAACAATCGTGGTGAGATCGGCCATCCCATCGGAGACTTGGCTTTACGAACGGCTATCTTGAAGAGATGACAGAAGTCCGCCATACCGGCCGAATAGAAAAGGAAAGTAGTAAAGTAGAATATGGAATTCGGGGCGAGACAGTAAATCGGGATTGCAAAGGTAAAGAGAAAACGGACTATTAAAGGATGAAGAGGGAAGTGTAAACCGCTTTCGAAATAGGCAAGCGGAATTGGGAGACTGAATGGAGGCAGGGGGTCCTCACCTACCCCCAAGGAATTTCAGTATCCTGAGCATGAGAAAGCTGTTACTCATCAGGGATCGAGTACCGAATGCGAAGGGAGGGGATGTTTAGTTCACTAGATCTCCAACCCATTTTCAAAAAAATTGAAAGAAGCCCAAAACCCTAGAACGAGGCAGGAGTCAGGAAGGGTGAAGGACTTAGAATGACAAGGGGGACCTATCAAAAATCCCAGAAGACCGAACGGAAAAGACGAAGAACCGAATGATACCTGGAAAATTGGCGGTTTCCGACGTATATCGCGACGATCGAGCGGCAGACGAGTGCGACGGAGTACGGAGGGCACAAAACTCTTGCAGGCAACAAAGAGGGCAAAGGAAAGAATTGACGCGAAGGGTGCTTATTTATACGGGAAAGGTTTGGGAGACGGAGCGTCGTGACATTTGAGGTACCCAGAATGACCGAGAAAAAACGTGGCGTGCCGATGAGCTGACGCATGGCAGAGAAAGGCATTTGGCTTATTCGGGGGAAGCGGCAGCTCAAGAATCGATATCGTAGTAGTTCTGATCCCCCGATTTACCCCGAAAGGGCTAATATCGGCGAATCAGAGGAGCTGAATGATGAGGGATAAAGTCGGCTGAGGTTAATCGGATTCTGAAAAGCTGCAAAAAGGGATTCTGAGGGATAATGCCAACCGACAGACCGATATCTGTCAGAAATCTGACAAGTATAGCCATATAACGCAGTCTGAAAAGCGGCTGAATTACGGCATAACAGGCGGCCGATATCTAAAAAGCGAAATCGTATAGCATATACAGAAAGCAACCGACATTTGCAGATGTTAGGATTCGGTCAGGTTGAACCCTTCTATAAATAGAAGGAACTATGACAAAGAGGGGGATTTTTTTCAACTTGTATTCTCTTCTTCACCTTCTCCGTCGAGTGAAAACCTTTGCTGGCGAGCTCCAGTAGCTCTGTGGTTTTTCCACTTTCCGGCGGTTTCCACGTAAAAATCTTTGCTCATTTTTATTTCAATTGAACCAACCGTGAAAAACGCAACTAAGTGCGACATTCCCGATGGCACCTGCCACCTTAAATCGGCCTCCCACTGGATACCGATTTTACCCGTAAGAGTGGGGTATTTATAGGAGAGCAAATTCAAGTATTTGTATTGAGCTTGCTTGATGGGCTTAAATGAGATTAACTATCCAAATCTTTTATCCAATTTTTTTAAGATCATCTTCAAATCTTTATCAAATCTTGGACCAAATCTTCATAGTTTGATCGAGTCTTGGTTTGAGATTCGTGGTCCATCAAGTCTATAGTTTGGTGATTCTTGATTTCTCCTCAAATTGATCCAAAAATACCATAAAAATCCAAAAAATACATTTCTTTCTAAAAAGATTAAAGCAGTGTGAAAGATACAGAATCATTTGAAAATAATGAGAAAGTAGGATTTAAGGTAATTAAAAAACATCAAGGAGTAATGGAAGAATATGTTTTGGAACGACATAAAATCACTTACCACATTAATTGAATCTCAAATTGAATGAAAAAGTTATGGATCTATTAGTCCTTATAACTACATTGATTCTCAAGAAGTTTTTTTAATTATTTCATCCAGTTGAAATATATCGAGTGGTATAGAAATATATCTAGAAGGTTTTACTGGTCAAGAGATTTTTGACTTGTATGCTCAATTAAGATATTTTATTGTAGATATTCCTCGTGATCCATAAATAAACAATATAGGTATATTATTTGAATTGTATCTATGCATAACAACAAAGAGTGGTAGAAATATGACTTATTATTGGGTTGATAGGCTTCTTCACTTGCTCATCAATCTTCTTGTTATCATTTTACAGCAGAAAGTTTATTGAAATTGCAGAAAAATATAGTTATCATGATGTTATTGAAGACTTCAAGAATGTGAAAAACGTAGAATGCATATATAAAATGTAAGTATTTTAAATATATATTCTTTACATTTTATTATATATAATTATAATTTTTGTCCCTTCTAGATTGAAGTGCAACATCTGCCTTTGCTCTTAGAAGAGTTCCTCTAGCTGTTGGGTTTCTCGTAGACATCATATGCTCAAAACCAGCGGAATTTTAAAAATTTTCAGAAACCCTCAACGCAGATCTTGGAATACGGTATACATCAGACTAAGGGATGCTGAAATACCTTTCAGATGACTCCGTTGTTCACCAACCGCCAATAGGAGACGGCCTCTATGGTATCCACACGTGGAGCACTCCGTCGATAACCTTCTCAAGGCTTTTGAATGCTGGTCGAATTTCTCAGGTGCTAGTAGAGAAAAACGCCTCCTTGTGGATTAGTCTCAGAGAGCACGAAGACCCTTGGAACATATCTCAAGATCTAAATCTTTTTCGATAGATATATGGTAACATATCAAATCATATCTCCGTAAAGATCTTATCTTGTGGAGATATGTATATGTTCCAAATCTTATCTATATATGATCTTTTATTTTGAGTTTAATCAATATTAATCTCAAAATAACTCTCAATTTAATTTATCCACTTTACAAATTACATCTCATGTAATTGTGTCATTCTATTTTATATCGTTGAGTGACTCCATTATTATGTGTGACCCTATACGCTTCTTCAATCAAGGCCGTAATAATGGATTTATTAATTAACTCTTAATTAATCAAATCCATCATTATCAATCATGAGTGATGTCTAGCAACATATCATGATCCCCAAGATGTAAGAATAATCAGGTGAACTGATTGAGTCTTTCCATGACCAGCCACCATGCAATGAACAGCTTTCATCATACTTATATCTCATTCAATACTAGAACATGGGTGTGTGTCTTTTTGATGTATCAAACTTATAATTGCATTCAAGCACTAACACTCAATGACCTACTCAAACAATTCGAGTGTCATTACCCTGGGCCCAGGACTTATTGTTAGGCTTTGATGCAATTACTTGAGATATGATCTCATCGCTAATATGAGTGATGAATGCTTTATTGATCAATCAACTATCTCCAACTTTAAGGAGTCACGTGCCTAGTCATCCATACTAGGCAATCCATGGTTAGGCTCCCATTAGTAATGAGCGAAAATGTGAGCTTAAGATCAAGATAACTTTGTTGACCTCAAGTCTAAGCTTAATTGGACGGCTGTCATATTCGAGATCTTGCTACTGACACTTGGTTAGCTTCCCATAGTAGCATCTCGAAGATGAGTCATCCAGTGAATCAATTCTCTAATCGACACTCACACATAGGTTCTAGTAATCTCATTACATCAATTGTGAGAACCATTGCCTAAACAATTTAGGGAACTCAATGTGTGCCAGCTTATCCGTATTTGTGATACCCTCATTTCACAAATACTCTAGCTAGGGAGTTTTTTAACTTGATCATGAGTGCTTGAAGAATTTCACATTATGATCTCATCATAACTTCTATAGCACATAGATCAAGTAGAGGATTTTATCAATGATATAAATTTGATCACAATTCAAAGTAAATATCATAAGATAAGATTTGCCAATGAATTGATTGTCTCTAGAACACATACACTAACACTAGCTACTTCCTGAGGAATTCAACGAAGTGATGTAAGAATCCCCCTCCTCACTCCACTTCAGCACGTCTTTGAGTTGATTGTAATATTCCAAGAAGTAGTACATTACATCATACTATTCATACCATCTATCACCTTACACTCAATTGTCATTGTGGTTCCACTACCAAATGTGGATGATCTCATGGTATACATGATCAAAGTGAAAAAAAAATTATAGACTGGAGGAAGAAGATCTACATAGAAGAACTCATTTCTTCATTGAAAGAATAAAACAAAACTAAGTAAAATCCTATTTCTATAATTGAGATGTATATTTTCTAATAATGATAATATATATAAAACTAAAATTTTAATCTCAATCATGGCTGCTTCTTTTAACATGCCCCTCAAGCTGCATGGGAGGTTGTAAATAGAGTTGTTATGTCAAGACTCAAATTTATATTTTTATGAACTTAAGTCCTGATGTTATGTTCCCAAATGAAGGAACATAAGACCTTATTATCTTATTAATTTAAATTCATATGCAAACTAAACACATTTTAATAAATATAGCATAGAGAAGGTCATTCACATGAACACAGTAAAGGATGATGTAAATGTCTTGTTTAGTTCTCCTAACACAACTCCCTACATAGTGACAAGCTTTAAAGAACTCAGATAGACAACCTAGAAGCATAAGAACTAGTTTGGAAGTGACCTTCATTCCTAAGGAATAACTTAGGACCGCAAATGAGAAATAGAAAAATGTCTAGTACTGAATCCTCTTCCCTTATGACCTAGATCACAACACGGAATTCTTCATTTTCCATTCGTTTTCTATAAAAATTAGCAGTCAAGATATTGAATGCAATACATACAATCAAGGATGACATGTAAAGCAAGCATTTAAGTATTTAAAATATAAGATCATTAGGAGACATGAAGAATATGTAAAAACATTTATCAAATCATGAGTTCCTTAGCTATGTGATCTTATCAGATCATGATCTTATCAAGTATAAGATCATTAGTACATGGTTGCATCCACTCAACATCAACAACTTCACTCTAGCCACCTTAGAAACCAAGATCAAGAAGTCCATGTGTCTTTAGCCTGATGAAATCAGTAGAGGGGTGCCAACCTCTTTATCAACTCCACACAATTGTAACCCATCTTCTTTTTTCCTTTCAATTCTTCAACATTATACCTTCCGGTGACTAAATTTCTATAAGAAGTTTTCTAAAACATGTTTGATATAAAAGAGTATGCATCCACAACTTCCTCATAAGTCTTCTAGATGAAAGAACAACACTACACCTCAATCTCATGATACACCACGATAGACATGAATATTAGGTCATATTTCATGAACTTTTTCTTGTTCAAAATTATCAAATATAAATTATTCAAAAGTTAAGGAGTTAGGAGTCCTCTAGTAATAACAATCATCAAAATGTGAGCATCTAGTAGAGAATATACAAAATTTAGATATCGTCTTGAAAACTTATTTTCGGGGCTTGGCAAATTTGAGTGTTTTTAAAAACAAATTCCTAATTCCCTGTTTCCATCCCCAAATCAATAATCTTTTTTGAGACAAAATCACGCAAAAGTCTCATTTATCATGCCTCAAGAATCATAGCCAATCAGTAAATAAAAGTTATCAAACACATATATAGTCATGCAAGTACAAAAATTTGTTTATTTATTTAATTTTATTGAACGAGAAATTTGTTCATATTTCTTTATTTAAATCAATTGGACAAAAATTTTGTTTCTGTTCATTAATTTATAGTTCATGATTATTGAGAAATACAGAATATATTTATATAATTCATGCTTAAATATCAAAATCTTATATTAATTAGTATATAATCAAATATATAAAAAATAAAACAATTGAAGATTAATTTTGGAATACATAATATTTTCATTGATCCAAAATCTTTGTTTTATTATTACAATTCTTCTTTTATTGTTAAAGTTTGATGTGATTCAATATAAAATATAGTTATTTTTAAATTAATTAATTATATATATAATGTAAAAAGTATCTTAAGAAGTAAATATTATTTATGTGTTTATTTTACGATATGAATTTTTCTCACTCGATTGCCATTATATAGTACCATTTTATATGTGTTAATCTACAAGGATGATAAAAAATCATTCATAACTTGACCTTGACTACCAACACTAAAAATAGTTATATATCATTGAAATAATCATAATGTGCTTATAATATTGGTTAAAATCATATATTTAACATTATTCAATTTATATAAACTAAATATACTCAATTTTGATGCAACATCAATATTACAATCAAACAAAATTTAGCTTAACTGAACATCAATCTCATTTGTATTCGTTCATTAAATTAATGGAATATGAATTTTATTTATGTTCATTTGCCTACTGTTAAGTGTCATTTTCTCATCATGTTTTATATTGTTTTTATGTATAAATGTTATTAAAGCTATTTAGTTAGCAGTTTATAATATAAGATTTAAATTTTTATCTAGTTCAGAGTAATTTTCCTAAATCTTGTATTTTATCTAATATTTTTGTCTAGTTTTATTTAAGTTTATTTAGAGGCAAACATGTGACTAGAGGTATGAAAAAGGAAGTATCAGATGGTGACAAAACAGATCTTTGCAAACTAACATCTCCTTGATTTCTGGAAGACTGCAGATGCCTAATGATGAGCCTTGGCATGCGGTACACAGAAGTCTCTGACAAATGAAATCATTAGCTACAAATGTCAGAATAGGAGCTTTCATGCAAGTCACTCCAATTCACAGCAGGACCAAGGGGACATGAAAACTCATACTTTCATTAGAATTAAGTTCAATTCAGACATGGAGCATTCGAATTCAAGTTTTTAGTTTTACTTTCAGTTTATCTCTCTAGAGGATTTTCCTCTAATTTTTCTCTAGAACCTGCTTTTGTTTTCCTTGTTTTGTATGACCGTTCACAGCTAGAAACTTTCGTTTTTGGGTTGGAATACTCCCAGATCTATGTTTTGTTAGTCGATCTTCATTTCTTCTTTGAATTTTATCAAGTTCCGTATGTTTTTGCATGACTATGTTATAGTCATTCTCTAACAGTCCCCTTATTTAAGCTTCATGGCTAATTGATCACTACCTGCAAGTTTTGAAGAGGAGTAAGGTAGAAAGCACCAACTCATGCCCTTTTGGTAAGAGGGAGACAATGTTTTGTCTGTGGCTATACCTCAGGATCAATGGACAGATTGTGACCCTCGTATCTGGACTCATTGAGTTATTGGCAATACTCGGGGCACATGCATGCAATTCAACCATGAGGGTATGATGACAAGATCTTTTATCTTCACATTCGTCCAAGGAGGAGCAATATCGGGCTACTCTCGTGCCTTCTTGCAAGAGAGTGTAAGGGAGTATAGACAATTCTTTACTCCTATAATCGAGTACTCGAGAAGATCAGTGAAGACATGAAGAACGTAGTTGGGTAGGATTCCAATCCCAAGAACATTCTCTTTTTTTAAGATTCATCGTTTAAGTTTATTTCCTTTGTCTGTTTGCAACCCTCTTATCCCCTTACTCAAGCTTCATCATTTACATTTCTCGTACCTTTTACTTTACAAAAGCATTTACAAATCATGATAATTGTATTCGGTGTGACTTCACCTTTCACTAAAAAACAACTCTCTGTATTCAACACCCATGCTATTCATTCTGTGTTTTATGAGTTCTAAAAATCTTTAAAATTTGTTTCTTTGAGCAATGCAGCACATGTGGACAACACAAATCCCAAGGAGCCGGATATGAATAGTGTAGTGGCATAGGATGAGGCAAAAAGTCTTACAAGGAGTACACAAAATCCAAGGAAAGAAAAAGTGGGATTTTGGACAAACAAGGGACAATATGGAGAGAGAAAAATATCTCCCCCCATTGGGAGCATGATGCGTGTCGTTTCCACAACAAATTTTAATATTTTTAAAACTCGTAAAACACAAAAGCGTAGTACGGGTGTGGAATGCAGGGAGTTGTTTTTCAGTGAATGGTGAGGTTACACCAAATACAACTGTCACGATTTGTAAATGGTTTTGGAAGTAAAGGTACGAGAAACGTAAATAATGAAGCTTAAGTAAGGGAATAAGAGGGGTTTTGAATAGACAACTGAAATAAACGTAAACGTTGAACCTTAAATAAAGTGAATGTTCCTGGGTTTGGAATCCTGTCCAGCTATTTTCTTTTGCGTCTTCACTCTTTTGTGGTCTTTTTGAATACTCGGTTATAGGAGTAACGAATTGTCTACCCTCCCTTACACTCTCTTGCAAGAAGGCACGAGAATAGCTCGATGTTGCTCCTCCTTGGACGAACATGAGAATAAGAGGTCCTACCAGCATACCCTCCCGGCTGAATCGCACGCATGTGCCCGGGTGTTGCCAATGACCCAATGAGTCTAGATACAAGGTCTCTATCTATCCATTGATCTTGAGGTACGGCCATAGACAAAACGTTGTCTCCCTCTTGCCAAAAGGGCATGAGTTGGTGCTCTCCACCTTGCACCTCTCAAAAACTCATGGGTAGTGATAAGTTAACCATGAATCATGAATCAGTTAACCATGAATCTAAAGTGAAAGTAAAACTAAACTTGTCCAAACTGAACTGAGCTGAACTATTTTGCCTGAGATTTCGTGTTCCTTTTGTTCTTCTGGGGGATGAAGGAAGGGGACAACGACCCAGAAGAATCAGTTTCTCTTTGAAGATTTTCTTTCGTTCTTGATGAATATTGAGACTAGTTTTAGATTTACTGCGTGAACAATTTCTCTTTTCTATTTTTGTTATGCACTACTTCTTGTTGTTTAACTTCGAGACCAGAATATTGCTTAGGATATGCTATAAAAACGTTTTCCTTTCCCTTGTTGTGAGTGGCTAAGCACTTAGGGGGTGCCTTGGGGCGAAAGGGGAGAAAAGTGCTAATCAATCTTTAGACCTAATCAACCATAAGTCATGCCACTTCCTTAACAAACTAGGATAGATCGAGGGGGGGGGGGGGAGTAGTGAAACCCATCTTAACAACCCTAATTAGAGGTAGACCAAAGATTAGGGGGAAAACAAGAGTCCGGGTAGACCCCCGCTTTGGGGAAGAACTGTCTGGATTACGAAACCTTGTTCTTGGTACATAAGTAAAGTTCGTGTCATCACGGTTTCGCCAGACAATTCTTACCTTTGGCATCATCTTTTTTTTTTATTTGAATGTGAGGTGTCACTGGGCTGTGAATGTACAATAGAAACGTGAGAGCTATTCTAAACAAGTCTCAACCCTAATGCATGTCATAAAAGCAAGAAATTTAGAGTAAGGAAAGATAAGTCTAAGCACCCTAATCATGAATCAGCCGTAAGGAATACATAAGCATGGATGTCATCTAACTTAGGAAGCATGATATGGGGCAGACTCAAGATAAAAATGCAAACATTGAAAATAAAACATGCGAAAAATTGTCTCAATACTTAAGAGAGTAAATAGTTCGATCGATAGAGAAGAGCTCCTCCCCCACACTTAATTCTGAGGATGTCCTCATCATCAAGCATGGTGGAGGGTACCTTAGTGATGGCGCAGTAGAGAGGTGGTCAGGGTGTCCAGTTTGGACGACAGTGTGGTGATCTGGCGCTGCAAATCTTGAAGAGCCAGAAAGAGGGTGCGTTTGTCCAGAGATGCAGGGGTAGTTGCGAGAGGAACTTTCGAGGAGTCACTGTATGTATCTACAATGGTGTGCGGCATCATGGTGGTCTTACTCTTCGTTCCTGCTTGGACAAAGACGGCACAGCCTCCAACTTCCTTGAGGTAACTGCATTGAAAAAGGTCAACCAAATCAAGGTACTGGAAATGGGCGTCTACCTTGGGTGTGTTGGCAGTGAGATCCACGTTGAGGTGCATCACGAGCTTAGTGATGAGGGATGCAAATGGGAGCACTCATTCGCTACGCGATGCCACATGATTCATGTGCATGGCGATCCACCAGCCAAGGTTGATCGGGATGTTTTTCATCATGGCCCAAAGGAAGAACACTACCACCTTGGAGACCACACTGGTGCCCTAGCGAGTGGTAGAATAGCATCCTCTGAGATACCTGTTCAAAGCTAACAGGGCAGGGGCCCTCAAGTGATGGGCCTTGGGTTTGGAGCTAATAAAGGGTGGTTCACACATAGACATGGAACCATAAGCAGTATGCACATCAAATGATGGGGGATAATCACAGCAGGATTGCGAATAATGAGCAGAAGTAAGTTCATTTTCAGACACAAAACCAAGAGCAACATTAAAATCATTAACAAAAAGTTCAAAATCTTTCCCACCCAACCGAAAAGAAATGAGAGGTTCTGCAATAGGGTTCCCTTTCACATCATCAAAAGCTAAAGTAGTGTAGAACTCGAAAACTAATTTGGGGAAAACAAGAAGTTCAATTTCTGAAAAGAGACACCATTTAGGTGAAAATTCAAACATGTGGTTAATATCATGCATCAGATTCAAATGTGCTAACATAGGAGCATGCATACAGAAAGCAAATAAGATGCGGCGACTCGTTAAAGCATTAAAAGGGCCTGAGACTATAGCAAACAATCTCGCCAGAACTTTTGTCGCCCGCGTTGTCCTTTGCCACGCTACCTACTGGTTTGGCCAGTGTTGATAGCCTGCTCTCCATCTTGGAACGTTAGTGGTGGTCCTTCGTTAGCGGCTCCATGCATTTATGCAATCCATAGATCTACTTCAGAATCAATATTATCATCCTCACCTTCCCCTTCCGCATTAGGTGCGTCTGTTTTCAGTAGCTGGTGGGCTGGATGCCTCTTCCACTTTGGTTTCTTCTTCTTTCTCCTCCAAGTTTTCCAGTCGGAAATCTTCATCGGAGCTATCGGTATGGGCTTTGGTTGCAACAGCATCTTGCTCCGGGGTGTCATCTGCAACAGATTCAAGTTGCATCTTCCTTCTCCAGGGTTGCATGCTGGTGGTTCCCGGACTGCAGAAGGTTCCTCATCTTTCCATGGGAGGTACAAAACAGGGGCAAGCTCGGGTAAAGGGACTGGGGAAAACAATGAAGAAATCTCCCAGGATGATGTTTTCGTTGAAGGCACGGACTCGGTTTGTGAGGTCTCCGTGAGGGTGAAGCAGAATGCTGTCGGTTCCTCCGTGATGTACCTTTAGTGGTGGCCTTGCATCGTACAGTAGTGCGGGGTTTCCTTACAGGGGTATGAAGAGACGACGTAGAAGAGGTTCCCTTCATGGTTGGTTGCTGTGATGGGTCGCAAGGTTGAAGAAGAAGGTAAAATGGGGGATTTGCAGAAGTGAAGGAATGTTTTACGGAAGAGTGGGGAAAGTGGGTTAGTAATGGAAGTAGTGGTGTGAATGCGGAAATGGGCAGTTATGGTGAGAGAAGAGTTCCAAAGAGGATAATCATGGGGGGAAAGGAAAGCAAAATAATAATGTTTCTCGGTAATGATGTGTGGGATAGTGTGTAATCCTAACAGAATCTTGGGGAACCTGCAACGTCAAACAAAAGCAAAAGAGGAAAGAGAAAATTAACTCATGGGTTGCCTCCTTCACACCACCAATTTAAAGTCATTGGCCAACTTGGTATGCTACTGATGGTCCTCAATTAAGAGCAAACAGCAGACTGTTTGCGGCTGAAAGTTCTCATAATACATTTTCAACCTATGGCCATTGACCTTGAAGCATTTCCCTGTCTCATAAGAACGTATAACAACAACACCATAAGGGAAAACATGTGAAACTTCATAGGGTCCTTGTCATTTTGATCTCAGTTTTCAAGGAAAAAGTTTCAAAGTGGTATTGTATAAAAGAACTTTCTGACCAACTCGAAATTTCTTCTCATGCAACTTACTATCATGGAGGTGTTTTATCTTCTCCTTGTAGATCAAGTGATTGAAGTAGGCGCTCAAGCGGATTTCTTCTAACTCGTTCAGATCCAGTAGTCTCTTTTCTTCAGCTTGATCACTAATCATGTTGCATGCTTTGACGACCCAATACGCTTTGTGATGAATCTCCACTGGAAGGTGGTAAGACTTCCCATAGATCATGCGAAAGGGAGATATTCCAATGGGATTTTTGTAAGCTGTGCGGTAGGCCCACAACGCATCATTCAACCTGAGACTCTAGTCTCTTCTGCTATGACCTTGGGACCAAAATGACCCCCACAAGGTAGTTCTTGGCAGTGAGTAAGCATGGAATGCATTTCACCTTGAGGGATACACCGACAAAGGATTTGATCAGGCCAAATCTTCCACAGGTATGGGTTGTCCCAAATGTAGTGCATGTTGTCACTCCGTAACTTCTCCTTTTGATGGTGCTGGAAATCCTCTGGGAAATGTTCTGTTACAAGAAAATTCACAATGTTTGCTTACCAGGGACTTCCATCATGGATCATGAATAAGTGCTCATCAGGGAAGTTGTCATCAATGGGACTAGATGCATCTCCAAAGGTGATGCGGCTAAGATGATCTGCCACTAAATTCTCGCATCCCTTCTTATCTCGGATTTCTATGCCAAACTCCTGGCGTAGTAGGATCCATCTGATAAGACAAGGTTTCGAATCCTTTTTGTTGAGGAGATACCTCAACGTTGTATGATCGGAGTAAACAATGATCTTGGCTCCAAGCAAGTAGGGTTTGAATTTTTCCAATGCAAAGATGATGGCCAAAAGCTCCATTTCTGTTGTCATATAATTCCGCTGTGCATCATCTAGACACTTTGAGGCATAATGGATCACATGTGATGCCTTCTCCAGCTTTTGTTCAAGGACCGCTCCTAATGCTACATCACTAGTGTCACACATTAACTCAAAAGGAAAATTCCAGTTAGGTGCCTGAATGATAGGGGCCGAAACAAGTCTTTCTTTCAAAGTATCAAAAGCTAACCGACAATGTTCATCAAAAGTGAATTCAACATCTTTGTGTAATAAGGCACAAAAGGGAGATGCAATTTTCGAAAAATCTTGGATAAACCTTCTATAGAAGCCCGCATGACTAAGAAAGGAGCGAATATCTCGAAAACAAGTAGGGTAAGGTAGTTTTTGGATTACCTCAACCTTTGCTCTGTCCACTTATATCCCTCTCTTAGAAACTACATGTCCCAAGATGATGCCTTGCTCAACCATAAAATGGCACTTCTCATAGTTAAGCACAAGGTTAGTCTCAACACATCTTTTCAAAATTAAAGACAAATTTCCTAAGCATTCATCAAAACTATTGCCATAAACAGTGAAATCATCCATGAAGACCTCGAGAATTTCTTCCACATACTCCGAAAAGATACTCACCATACATCTTTGGAAAGTCGCAAGTGCATTGCATAGTCCAAATGGCATCCTGTGATAGGCAAAAGTTCCAAAAGGGCAAACAAAAACTACCTTGGATTGATCTTCGAGAGCCACAGGAATTTGATAGAAACCGGAGTATCCATCCAAGCAATAATAGTGGCTCTTCCCTGCAAGTCGTTCAAGTATTTGGTCTATAAAAGAAAGGGGATAGTGGTCTTTCCTGGTGCTGGAATTAAGCTTACGATAGTCCACACACATCCTCCAACCATTCTACACTCTTGTGGGAATAAGTTCCCCTTGTTCATTGCTCATCACAGTGATACCAGTCTTCTTTGGGGCAACCTACACATGACTAACCCACTCACTGTCAGAGATAAGATAAATGATACTTGCGGATAACAGCTTCAAAATCTCCTTCTTGACCACTTCCACCATCGGGGGGTTCAGTCTCCTCTGTGGCTGCCGAATGGGTTTCGTCCCGTCCTCTAGGTAAATCATGTGAATGCAAATAGAAGGGCTGATTCCCTTGATGTCAGCTAAAGTTCAAGCAATTACTTGTTTATGCTCTTGAAGCACATCCTTGAGCTTCTCCTCTTGTTCCAAGGTTAGTGAACTGGAAACAATAACAGGTAGGGTCTCATCATCACCAAGAAACAAATATTTCAAATGTTTGGGCAAAGTCTTTAACTCTAATGATGGTGCTCAAATAACGGAAGGCACTAGCAGCTCGCCAGGTGTTTCCATGTTAAGAAAAGAAACATCCTGCACATGAGGTTCATCGGGTGGATCTTCAGATTGAGAAATCTCCGTGTCTAAATCAGATTCGGGCCCTTGTTCATGGATCATCGTATAGTGATTAGTGTCAGTTTCGCATGTGGAGATCACATGTATCTCACTAATCTGATCAGGATGCTTCATGGCTTTGTCAAAACTGAAGTCCAGCACCTGTCCATCGAACTAAAGACTAATGGTGCTTGCTTGAACATCAATCTTTGTACCTGCAGTAGCCATGAATGGTCGTCCCAAAATAATGGACTCCGAAACCTTAGGGTTATCAATTTCCATAGGAATAACCAAAAAGTCAGCTGGAAAAACTAAATCCTTAACATGAACAAAAACATTTTCAATTCTAATATCTGGTGTAACTTGTGATCTATTTTCTAATTGGCATACAATATTCGTCGGTTCAAGTTTTCCTAACTTAAATGCAAGAGACAAATAAAGAGATCTAGGCATAACATTGACCAAGGCACCAAGATCACACATAGCTACTGAAATCTTCGTATTTCCTATGATAATGGGAATGGAGAACGTACCGGGATCCTTACATTTACATGACATTCTTCTTTGAATGATGGCTAAAATGTTTTCGGTCAAAGGGATCACTTCTTGTTCCACCCTTGCTTTCTTCTTCGGATCACACAAGTCCTTCAACAACTTGGCATACTTGCGGACTTGTTCAATCATACCAAGAAGAGGAATAGAAACATTAACTTTTTTCATCATTTCCATGAAATTTTTCAATCCTTTCTTGTCCTTGTTCCTTCTTCGAAGCCTCATCGGGAAGGGTGGCGGTATGACCAATGGCTTGGTCTGAGGAACTTCATTTGCCTCCTTCTCCTGAACATCTTCTAGTGGCTTCAGAACATCATTGTTCTGCACTACTGAGTCATCTTGATCCTCACAAATGATTTCTTCATCGACATCCGAATCACTGTCTATGACCTCCAACTCCTTTTCTTCGGATCTATCTATCTTGTTTGTGAACCATGGGTAAGGGTCTGGTAGGTTAGTTCCACTTCTCAGCGAGATGGCATTGATGTGCTCTGGATTCTACACTGGTTGTGATGGTAGTCCTCCTTTCGTTTTCAAGCGGTTCATTGCTTGTGCAAGCTGAGTAGTCTGGCCTTGTATGCTTGTGATTTGGCCCTTCATGTCCTTCTGCTCAGCATGCATCTTAGAGGTTCTTTCAGCAAGAGATTTGACCATGGCCTCTAAACTGTGATTCGGTTGGTATGGAACCATGTGTTGTTCTAGAGGTCCAATTATCTTCAATGGTTGAGGTGGTCCAATGATAGTCTTGTGAGGAATACCTGGTGGATTCCTTAATGATGGTGCTTGATCAGGGGGTGCTGGCTGTCTCCAACGAAAACCAGGATGGTGTCTTCGAGGCATCTGATAATTTCCATAGTTATAAGTCCCTCCTTGGTTCTGATAAAAAGTATTGATTTCTTCCACTGGCATTTTAGGAACTCTCGATCCAGAGTCAACGTGAGATGGCATAGAATTTGAGGTTCCTTGATATCCTTCCTTTTGTTGAAGCAAGGCATGAAGACCAAACTTCAACATGTCACTTATTGCTGCAAGTTGAGCCAATATTTTTGAGTTGTCCACTCCAAAGACCACTTTCGCTGTTCCAATGTTTCCACCAGGTGGTCTATAGGAGTTGTCATAACGATTGGCTGTGGAGTAGGAATTAGCAGCCATTTGTTCAATGAGTCTACGAGCATCAGCACTGTGACGGTTCGCTAATAATGATCCATTACAGGCGGCATGCATCTGTCCTCGAATCATAGGAGGCAATCCTTCATAGAAGTGCTGCAAGATTTGGCCTTTAGTGAGTCCATGTTGAGGGTAGGAGTTGCAGATTTGGTTAAAACGATCATAATACTCCTGCAAGTTTTCTCCTTCACTCTGCATCATGGTAGTCAAAGCCCTCCTTCCGGCTGAAGCTCTTCCAATGGTGCATGGCGATCCAAGAATTTTTTAGCCATCTGCTCCCATGTGGCGATAGATGATGGGGGAAGTCCATAGAGCCACTCCAAAGCTCATTTAGTAAGACTGAAGGGAAATACTCTAAGCTTGACTTGATTCTCTGTAGCTCCCTTGGGGCGCATAGATGCACAAGCCGTGTGCAACTCATGTAGATGATAGTTAGGGTCGTCCTTTTCCCTTCCAGCAAACTTTGGAAGCATCTGGAATAAGTAAAGATTATGCATAAGGGGCGGTCTGAATGATTTGCAGTGATTTCTTCCTTGATGATCTGTAGTGCTGGTCCACGGTTAACCGGGAAGTAGTACTGGAAAGTTTCCATGAGGTTGTTCTCCCTAGGTCTCAGGCACTACTGGTACTCCAATAGGTACATGTGCTGCCATGATGTCTCTAGTGATTGAACAACACGTTTGCTCTCTCTTTTTAGAAAGAAAGGTTCATTCCACCTCTTGGTTCAAAGGGTATAGAACTTCTCGGTAAGATCTCAGGCTTGGACGAGTCCTTGGTGGACCTGGCTGCATAAAAAGAGAAAAACAGAGCAGAAACGGAAACAAGGGAAAGAAACAACAAGGAAAAGAAAGAAAAATAGAAAGAAAAAAGAAAAAGAAAAGAAAAAAAAGGGAAAAAGAAAATGAAACTCACACACAAAACACCAAACTAAAAAAAAAAAAAGAAATCTCAACTCCAAGGCAATGGCGCCAAAAATTTGATGCGTGTCATTTCCACAACAAATTTTAATATTTTGAAAACTCATAAAACACAAAAGCGTAGTACGGGTGTAGAACGCAGGGAGTTGTTTTTCAGTGAATGGTGAGGTTACACCAAATACAACTGTCACGATTAGTAAACGGTTTTGGAAGTAAAGGTGCGAGAAACGTAAATGATGAAGCTTGAGTAAGGGAATAAGAGGGGTTTTGAACAGACAACTGAAATAAACGTAAACATTGAACCTTAAATAAAGTGAATGTTCTTGGGTTTGGAATCTTGTCCAACTATTTTCTGTTGCGTCTTCACTCTTCTGTGGTCTTTCCGAGTACTTGGTTATAGGAGTAACGAATTGCCTACCCTCCCTTACACTCTCTTGCAAGAAGGCACGGGAATAGCTTGATGTTGCTCCTCCTTGGACGAACATGAGAATAAGAGGTCCTGCCAGCATACCCTCACGGCCGAATTGCACGCATGTGCCCGAGTGTTGCCAATGACCCAATGAGTCTAGATACAAGGTCTCTATCTGTCCATTGATCTTGAGGTACGACCACAGACAAAATGTTGTCTCCCTCCTGCCAAAAGGGCATGAGTTGGTGCTCTCCACCTTGCTCCTCTCCAAAACTCGCGGGTAGTGATCAGTTAACCATGAATGTTGAATAAGGGAGCTGTTATAGAAAGACTGCATCATAGTCGCATGAAGACATACAGAACTCGTTCGGATTCAAAGAAGAAATGAAGATAAAATAACGAAACATAGATCTGGGAGTATCCCAACCTAGAAACGGAAGTTTCTAGCCGTGAACGGCCATCCAAACTAAAGGAAATGAAGGCAAGGTTCTAGAGAGAAGCTAGAGGAAAATCCTCTAAGGATAAAAACAAAAGTCTAAACAAAACTGAAAGTACAACTAAACTTGTCCAAATTGAACTGAGCTGAACTATTTTTCCTGAGATTTCGTGTTCCTCTGGTTTTGCTGGACTGGAGTGACTTGCAAGCAAGTTCTGCTCTGACACTGGTCCACTAATGATTTCGCCTGTCAGCAATTCCCGTGTTCCACACATCAAGGCTCATGATTAGGTGTCTGACACTGGTCAGCTCTTGAAGATCCAATTTGTCGCCATCTTTTGCCCTCTTTTTCTCACTTTATGCCACGTGTGTGCCTCTAGAAAAACTCAATTAAAACTAGCAAAATTATTAGATAAAATACAAGATTTTGGATTATTACCCTAACCTAGATAAATACTTAAATCTCATATTATAGACTCCTAATTAGACATTTCTAATCACAATTAGGCATAAAAAAACCTATGAAATAGTGACAAAATGACACTTAACCGAGCACACGACACAGCTTTCTGGAGAATTCTTCTGGGGGGATGAAGGAAGGGGACAACGACCCAAAAGAATCAGTTTCTCTTTGAAGATTTTCTTTCGTTCTTGATGAATACTGAGACTAGTTTTAGATTTACTGCGTGAACAATTTCTCTTTTCTATTTATGTTATGCACTGCTTGTTGTTGTTTAACTTTGAGACTAGAATATTGCTTAGGATATGCTATAAAAACGTTTTCCTTTCCCTTGTTATGAGTGGTTGTTAAGTGTCATTTTCTAGTTATTATTTATGTATTAATTAAGTGCTAAGTCGCCCAATTAGGAGTCTTATTATTAAGTATTTGATTTTTACTAGAAAATTCCTATTTTCTCATTTTGTGTATATTTTATGCATTTTTTCTCACACTTTGACCGAGGCATGTCAGGAGACTGTCAGGAGTGTTGCAGGAGGATTGCAGGTGGTCAGACTCTGAGTTTTCGTGCCTTGTACGCGAGTTGGAATGATTGGGTGGAAGACTGACACTGGTCAAGGCCCATGACTTACGGCATGTCAGAGTCTGCAGCAATTATTGGGCGCAAACTTGCACGCAAAGAAAGTCTGTTGGCGCACGCAAGACAGAAGGAATGATGGGAAGGGGACCCAAAGGAGTTAATGCACGTGGGAAGTCATATAAAAGCCACTTGGAGCACTTAGTTTACGACTTTTGAACATTTTCTCTTGTACTTAGAACTTTTGAGTTCTTCCTCCCCTCAAGGAGGAAGAACACTTAGCCTCCTTTTCGTTTCTATTTCTATGGCCCTTTTGGGCTAAAAACCTTTAGTTTCTGAGAAGTAGATGAAGTTTCCTTCCAAGTCCTAAGCAATACACTCGGTTCTTCACTGAATTCCATTCGGATTCCGCATACTTCCACGTGTCTTGTTACAGTCTTTCTGTAACGACTCTTAGTCAAGGTCCATGAGTAGCAGGCCACTTCTCGCGGATTTTGGTGAAGATCAAGGTGAAGAGCACCAACTCCAACCCTACTGGTTCGAGGGAAGTAGCAGATTGTTTGTGGCCTAGGTACTGCAACAGTGGATAGGTTGTGACCTCGGACCTGCCACTGGCCATTGGCAACAGCTGGGCACATGCGCACAATTCGGTTTTGAAGGCAATCGAAGGCAATCCTCTTGTCTTCCTAATCGTCCAAGGGGGAATCACATGAGGCTATTCCCGTGCCTCCTTGTCAATCAGAGTGTAAGGGAGAGTAGGCTATTCCTTGCTCCTATAACCAACTATTCGGAAGAAATCAGTGAAAACCAAGGCAAGGATGGACAAAGGAAGGAGATGGAGTCTTATTCCCAGGAACTGCGTCCCATAGTCAAGGCCCATTACTTAGGTTGTATCTTTCATTTCTGCATCTTAAAAACCCCCTTTTACAAAACCGTGACATTTTGTAGAAGTTGCTTGCAAACACTTTTCACGAAAAACAACTCCCTGAGATCGATACTCGTACTACGCTTTCTAGTGTTTTACGTTTTAAAATATTTAAAATTTGTTGAGGAAACGACACGCAACAGTGGTTAAGCACTTAGGTGGTGCCTTGGGGCGAAAGGGGAAGAAATGTGCTAATCAATCTTTAGACCTAATCAACCATAAGTCATGCCACTTCCTTAACAAACCAGGATAGATCCAAGAGGGGGGAGTAGTGAAACCCATCTTAACAACCCTAATTAGAGGTAGACCAAAGATTAGGGAGAAAACAAGAGCCCGGGTAGACCTAGACTTTGTGTGTTAAGTGTTTGATTTATGGTTTGTATGATCGTGTTTAGTGATAAGCATACATCCCTAGGAGTCTCAAGGCATCACTCATTTTCATCTCAGAAACAACCGACTTCCAAATCTTGTTACTTTTCTTTACTGCATTCCATCGTAATTCTGCCTTAGTCCTAGTTAAGACCAAATCTATTAACGTGACACTGATTGCATGCATTGACTTTCACATAGCAAGCACCTAGCTCCTTGTGTTCGACCCTAGTCCACTTTGCTCATATTTTTCATATGATTTGATGTAAATTAGGTTAATAAATTTTATTTGATAGGAGAAATTCGCAATTCTAACGATGTTGCATAAATTTTTCGTTTTTCAACATCATAATATTCCTTGAGAGAAGTTCCTCCACCATATTGGTAAAACAATTCATGAAATTTAGTGGCTAGCAAATACCCAAGTAATTGTCTTACGGCAATCCAATATTCTTTAGTTGGGGCATGGACATATTGTGATAATTTCTACATTATGAATGCTAAATTTGATCAGGTGAAGATAAGATAAAACAATTTTTCAACAATTAATTTCTTAAAGATTCAATAAATTTAAAATTACGAGGCATAGGTGTGGTTGATGTCTTCAACCACTATGGTCCAACAGAGCCAATAATATCTCCTATATAACGTTTCTAGGAGAAAAATATCATCCACATAAATGATGATTGGTAAGTGTCATTTTCTATATAATTATTATGTATTATTATGTGTTAATTAAGAATTAAGTCATCCAATTTAGGAGTTATATTAATAAGTATTTTATTTTATTAGATTAATCCAATTATTATTATTTCTTTATGTTTTTGTGTTGCTTTCGTGTATTTTCACCCAAGTGTGGCAAGAAGCAATTTGGAGTGTTGCAACATACTTGTAGTAGACAAAACACTGACATTTCATGTCTTTTATGCAACTTAGATTTATTGTAGGTGGACTGACACTGTTTAGTATCCCTGACTTATGGCATGTCATAGCCTACAATAATGATTGAGTATTTGTTTACACAAAGGGAAAGCTGGTTGGACAAGCAAGACAGAATGAATGATGGAAATAGAGTAGAGGAAGTTAGAGGAACCTAGGGAGTGTGATTTAGATTAGCTTAAATTGAGTAGATGGAGTTCATAATCATTTTAGGACAGGTTGCCAGCTTAGAAAAAAAGAGAGAGAGAAAAAAAGAAGAGAAAAGCAGTACCGAAAAAAAAATTGAGATCAAAGTCTTGAAAAGCAGCACATAATAAAAAGCATGTGCGGACTCAATAAGGAGTGAATGGGTGCATAGGGATGGATTGATCCGGAGGAGTAGGAGGAGGCCTGGAGATATAAGGTATGGGTGCTTGGCAAACACTCTTTCACAAGAAAGGCCACGATGTTATAACCGGATCAGTCCTGAACAAGCTGCCCTTCACTATCAAAGAAAAAAAATCAAAACAAAAAAAAACAAAAAAGAAAGAAAGAAAAGAGTTGGCAACCATAGTCCTAAGCGGTTTTAAACGAATCAACTTGAGGAAGTAATCTTCGAAAACACTCCCCAAGAGGAATTTATTCATGTACATTTGAGTGATAAGATGATATGGACACCAACACTCCTACAGCTCATGCATCTGAATTTTATCAGAGTTGTTTATGTTTATCATTGGCGTTGATAAAGTTAGTTTCCTGCTAGTCTTAGCTAGGACTTGAGGACAAGTCTTGTGTGGTTGCAGCATAGTGTAATAACACACATTTTCTCTGAATTTTATTATACAAAATAGTTATATTTTATTGTGGTTTAGGCTAGGTAAATGTAGTTTTTCATGTTTTTGCGTGTTTAAGATAATTTTGTGTGTTTATGTTAAAAAGTGGACTAAATCCTTTCATTTAGTCCACAAACTTTGTTACTAATGTTTCAGTAAGTTCAGCAGGGAAATCAGCAGAAAAATCAAACTTGCAAATGTGTGGAACAAGTGAAAAAGGGTGCAAAATCCGGAGAAGGACAAAGAGCACTGTTCTGCCACCACCTGCAGTCTGCAAGTTTAGGTCGGGAACAGTGCTGGTAGTCAGGAACAGTGCAATGAAGTGAAGGAAAGGAGATATTTTATTTTGAAAAGGAGAGAGAGCGCGAAAAAAAACACACAAACGTGAGAGGGACAGAATGCACGAAAGGGGCTTCTTCTCCAATGTGAAAAACACCAACCAGAAGAGGGGAAGAAGGCCCTCATCGTCAAGAGCAGCACCAGAGCCTAGTCCAGTGCTACTGTTCCAGACTGTGAACAGTAGCAACCGGGAGACAGAACAATCTTTATTTGCTTTCGTTTTCTTAATGTTTCTAGTTTTTGTACCTGACTTGCTCACAATGTTTCTGTCATTTTCACCATATTATCTGAATGAAATCGTGCTTTATTTTCCAAGCATGAGTAGCTAAAGCCTTAGGGATGCCTTAAGGTGAAGTATGGTGGTGTGTGATTGGGGTTAATAATGAAATTTATGTGTATTCCTTAACTCTTGTTTCTATCAAACCATGGGTAGACCTAAGGAGGGAAACAAGTAATTTCACAACTAAGATGCTTGGTTTAGAGGTAGACCAACAAATCAAGACGGGAGCAGTAGGTGTTCATCCAGGATAGAACCAGTAGAATCGGGTAGACCTAGTTCTATATGCTTTGCATGCGGGTAGACCTAATTGCAATGTTGGTTATGATATTGGGAACTAGCTTAGCCGAAAATATGATGAATGACCTAAGTAGACTTAGGTTATTTGAAGTTGTGAGTGTAGGAACATGGTAAATTAAATTAGGAACCTTAGCATAACACCATCTACAGATCCTTAAGGCATCTTCGTGTTATTCTAAGTCAGAACCAGTACTTGTTACCTTTCGCATTGAAACTTGATATTGTTTACTGATCTTCTTTACCACACTTGTTTACTACTGTTGGTCCGAGCTTAGACTAAGACTTATTGTTAGCCCGAATTATGCATTTACTAAAACACTTAGCAAGCACAAGCTATTCGTGATCGACCCCGTTATCCACTATACAAGTTTTCTAAATTTGTATTTTGTGTAGATTAGGGCTTATAAATTTATTTGATACTGAAGTTTGCTTTAATTGCAACGATATGCTAAAATTTTTGTTTATCAGTCTGTGATTGAGATACTTCGATAATGAACAGGTAGTGACCTCGTATTCACCATTGGTCACTGGCAACATTTGGGCACACATGTAGAATTCGGTTTTGAGGGGGATCGACGGCAATCCTCTTATCCTCTCAATCATCCAAAGGGAAATCACATGTGGCTATTTTCGTGCCTCCTTGTCTATCAGAGCATAAGGGAGAATAGATTATTCCTTGTTCTTATAACTAGTTATTTGGAAGAAATTAGTGAAAGTCAAGGCAAGGATAGACAAAGAAGGAAATGGAATCTCATTCCCAAGAATCGTTTCCCTTAATCAAGGTCCATTACTTATGTTGTATTCTGTATTTCAGTATTTCAAAACTCCGTTTACAAACTCGTAACAATTTGTAAAAGTTTAACACAAAACAATTTTCCAAAAACTCAACTTCTTGAGATCGACACTAATAGTATGCTTTATTTGTGTTCCATATTTTTCAAAATTAAAATTTATTGAAAAAATAACATACAATGATGACAGCTAAGAATGGACCATGTCCATAATGCATAAATAAGCATGCATAAGAATTGATTTTCGAAAAATTTAATCTAGTGAGAAATGTAGTCAACTCTATGCTCTACTGTCATGAAGCTTCTTTTAATCCATGTAAAGATTTCTTGAGCAAGCACACATCATTATGCTTGCAAAAATAGCTTGCTGAGGGATGCACATATATTTCCTCTTCAAGAAAAGCATTATTCATGTCAACTTAATGAAGATACAATCGACACATTGTAGTTAAGGGTACAAATATTTGCATCATAATTACCTTTGCAATCGGTGCAAAACTCTCATGGAGATCAATACACATAACTTGGATATAACTCTTTATTACTAATCAAGATTTGTATTATGCAATAGAGCCACCAGTGTGTCCTCTTGATTCTGTAAACCTATTTGTACCCCACAGTGCATTTGCTCAATGGAAAGTTTGTCAATGACCATGTTTCGTTGTCACATAATGTTCCTTGCAATATAGCGAAATGACAAGCTCTTGAGTTTGATAAGTAATATAACGTACAATCCTACAAAAGATTTGTATAGATCCTGAAAACAAGGACATTCTAGATAATAAAACATTTGCTAGGGCAAAATAACGTGAAAGCTTGAATGACTTGAGAAAAAAAAGATTGTCCTTCCAATAAATAAAGCCCTTATTTGATCCTCTCAACAGTGAGTATTTCCTTAGAGTCCTGGGTCTGTAAAAGTCAATAATCATCAGAAATAACACATCGATACACATATCATCACCTAATCACATAATAGATAATAGATAGTATCAAAAAATAGAGAACCAATAAAGTTTTAAGCAACTTTTTCATGCTTGCCACATCAATTGTCCCAATCCCTCAAATGGGGCTAGTGAAACAATATGGCATGCTAAATTGTTGATTAACGACACTTTTGCCCATAGAAAAATGATCAATAGAATAGCAAACAAGAGTTGTAACACTGGAGTCTATTATCCACTTCCATAGTTTTCATATAAAATCCTATGCAATGTTGCTTGTCATAGTAACTTGAGTGGTCATTAATATTGAAGATTGTGGTAAACCTAAGAAATAAAGCCCAATGAAATTAACAGGATGATGTTGTCCAACTTTTTTGTATATATATATTTATTTAAATATACTTCCTTTATTCATAACAAATATGAGAAGCTCTAATTGAGGCCTCTCTTGTCATTGATTTTACGATCATTGCACCCTATGTGACGATATCAAAAGTTGCACCCTATGTGACGATATCAAAAGTTGAGTTATCAGTCACAAGCTTATCGAGATGATTCTCAATGTTCAATATGGTTACAAATGGCATTCCTACAGTAATATCCTTATTCATTGCAAAAATTTGATTGCAAGTAGCATTTTAAACAGTCAATGAGTCCTCTTAAAAATTGCATCAATCAACTGGTATTAGACAAGTTCAAACGTATAATCATGTTGCATTTTTAGCACTTCACTTTAGGTGTGAGAGTATCTAAATACTTCCATAGAGCATCTAACCTTGGATAATGTTGGGCCACACTCTATTATCCTTGGTTGCAAATGAAAACATCAAGTTGAGCTTGGTAGTATAAGTTGTTAATTAGCAAGCTATAGTGTTCTTCTAACATATTTTGTAGTTTATACGCACTTGATGCACCTATGAAACTAGGAAACAAATCCTTTGATATTTATTGAATTTAATATCCAAAAATATACCATATAATCATTATGTAACTACAAAGCACAAGGGGGATCATCTTTAGAAGGTATGAGAATATCACTAAACCATTCTAAGTTTGTTCTTTGCGCCAAGGGTTAATCGAATACTATGATGCCATTCAAAGAAATTCCAGGTAGAGAGAAAAATCAGTCACTAAAGAGGCGCTTGGATGATCGGAGCCATTGAGAAGGAGAAAATCAAACTTATCTTTATGATATCTAATTATTACTCTTTTGATTTTAGATACTGCATCATCAAATTTTTTGTTTCTAACCATGTTAAAAAAAAAAAAAAGAAACTCTTCTCACCAAAAGGTAATTATAACAAACATGATTCTCTTCTACTTTTATAATTGAGTTTTTTATAATTGATTCTTTTTCAATGGCAATATTTTTATAATTGAGTGTGTGTTTTTGCTAATAATGATAGTATATATAAAACTATATTTTTAGCTTCACCTTATTTGAAAAACACAACGCCGGTAACCACATTTCTCACCTCCCGTTACGATCCTGTGTACCTGCACTCAATTTAGTTTCCAATCAGCAGAATTGTTCTGCTGGAACACCCACCATATAAACTTTTGGAGGAAGCTATGGTCTGCAGTGTATACGCATCGCGGATGCCTCTCTCAAACCTGACGCCACCATTTGCGCTTGCAGCACTGTTAGCATTGGGGAATTTTCACGAGCCCCAGTCTAAGGGCGAAAATCGGTGTAGTCGACGGCGACGACTCCATCCTCCGCTGAAAAAAAAAGAGATAAACATGAGCATAGCACCAGTATGCACTGCGACTATTCATTCATTAATTTGTGGGACGCTGATGGGAATCTGTATTGTACTTAGAATCCCTCAACCGCAAAAACTTTGAACACTTCTTTGAATGATAACTACTCCTTGGAAAGACAATTGCCGAACCTTGGCTCTTGTTAATTGGGAAGTGAAATGAACTGTCAGAAACGGTCTTCCACACTGAATGAAGGATTCTACTAGTTCCAGTACTGTGTATAGGGTGATCCGAAAAGACTGATCGAGTCGTAAGCTCCGGTCATCTTATCGTTGCATTACGTCGAGATGGGTAGATATGTCTGTGGGTGTTTAGTTTTGCTCTGTTATAAACTACAGATATAAGGGTCTGTTGCTGCTGCAGATTGTCGAATTAGTGCATATACGCTTGCTAAAAAGCATGGCAAAAATTGTTACTAACACAGATGCTCAACAATGAGCTGTTGTGTATCGCTGAGTAGTTCACTTCCAGCTGTGCATCTGCAGGCCCTTTCAGCATCGTCCTTGAAGCTGCATTCTGCAGAGAGCTTACAAAACAAATTGGAAATCGGGCTGGAAGCTGGAAAAAAATCGGAACCTATACAGGAAACAGTCATAGGAAACTTGGTGGATAGTTGTAGGCATGTTAGGTGTTAAGTGTTTTCATCAGCATCCGATGCTATCTTCCGATGGCTGTAAAGCTTGGATTTTTACCATGACCTTCTTAAACGACGAACTCGACATTGTTGTACCTTGGAATCCGTAACCATATCCAATTAGAACACCACATTTGCGACAAAGAAGTTTGGATCTTGGAACATAACCTGCCCAAGCCATAGGCCAGCATTTCGTTTTGTCCTCCTGTGTAAATCTGCTGGGATCAATGGATCCAAAGGAGATGTACCCCTTGTTGATAGACCTTATATACTTGGAATCAATGGATGATGCTGTGCGGTTCGTTGAGGTTAAGTTAAGTGGATATCGACACGAACCGCAGCTGCAAACATGCAGATGGACAGATGAAAAGAGCAGATTCATTTTTATATGAAGCCACAGGATGTGGATGGTTCTTCTCCGATTTGAAAACTAAGAGAAAACTGCCCAACAAGTAGAAGCAAACACACCCCTAACCAACAAGAATGCAAGGGGACCGATCATGATTGAAGAATGGATGACAACAAACGCTGTTCCATAAAAAAACTATATTTTTACCAAATCAAAAAAAAAAAAGAAAGAAGCATAAAAAGTGTAGAAACAATAAAAGAAAACATAAAAGCACCCGATAATACGACACAAATCAAACAAAGAAAAGATTTCGGGCAGAAAACTGGTGGATGCGTAGTGGCTAGAACCAGAGTAATGCAATCGAATCACAGTTTTCACGCACCCCCATTAAACTTCCAAAATAATACCGAGCCCACAACAGATAAAGAAAAAATACAACTGAAGGGCCACACGCAGGGATCAAGATAGAAGGCAATATGGAATTGGAAGATGCAATTACCAGTAGGAGACATTGCGTTGGGACATTTTCTGGGTCTAAGGCGATGACCCCATGGAGAATACAACAGTGCCCGAGATGCGGAACCCGATAACTTCTTGGGAGTTGGGAAAGAAGAAGAAGGCGTTTCCGCAGTTGATGTAAAAGTCAGTTGAAAATAACAAAGGATTGGCGCTCTCTCGTGTCCTTTGTTCACCCGATTCGTGCTAATAAATAGTAACTTGCTACGGTCTCCAACCTAATAAGCTTTCACCTCCCTAACATTAGATTGAGTTATCGACCGAAATTTTATTTTTATTATAATTTAGGATTCTTTTCGATAAAATGATATTTAATTTGTATGTGAATATTATTGTAGCTTAATTTTTTGTATAATTGGCTGGACGGTGGTTCTATTAAACAAAAAAAATCAAATATGCATGAAACATCAAAAAGCTAATATATTATTTTTAGTAGCAATAAATGGGAGGACGCTAAATGGTGAGACTGAGACCGAGCGTAACAATTTTATCAAAAGGTATCCATTATTATAAAAAAAATAATAATAATTGTAAAAAAATAGTAATGCAACACTGTGATAATTGATTTTACTGCAAAACATGTTTTTTATTACTATTGAGTATTGTTTTTAACTACTTTACACTCCAATTTCTCATTATTTTTAATTATTTTTATATATTTTACACTAATTTAATCTTTTTGAAAAGAAAGTGTATTTTATGGATTTTTTGGACCTTTTTTAATCAATTTAAAAAGAAATCAATACCTAAAAATTTATAGGTTTGATGATACATGAATCTCGATCAAAGGATGAAGATATGATCTAAGATTTATAGATAAGATAAAGATTTTAAGATGATCTTTAAAAATCTACATAAAATATTTGAATAGAAGTTCTTATCCAAACCTATCAATCAAGTCCAATATGAAGAATAGAATTTGTTTTCCTATAAATACCCTACTCACTCAATCATTAGAGTTCATAACCAATTTTTCTGTGTATTTTTTTCCCTATTTTTGTGTTTAATTTCATGTTAGAATCAAGTATGCACATGTAGATTCTTACAGCTAAGAATTTATGGTGAAGGCTTACTTGCGCAAGTCCTGCATATGTGACTGTTTTATTATGTTTTTCGACATTTAATTTGAGATTTGTTCTATTTTTTACAATATTTTCTTTACCAATGTACTTTTTAGTACCACATAATCCAAAAGGAATATGGAAGAATCTAAGGATAGGCCTCAAACATATTAGAAGAAGAGCTCAATTGGACATTGCTGGTAAGACATATTTTATGTAATCAGTATGTGAGGTGTAGGAGATAGATTTGAGTGTGGGGAAAATATAAATTACCATAAGAGGTGAAATAACTTTAGTATTATGGTTGATTCTATAATCCTGCTAAAACAAGGGACGGTGATATAACGGTTATCGAATAATACTATTTTAGAATAACACCTTCAGAATTTACGCAAGTAGGTCAGTACCCAAGGTTTATATACACAAGTATAGGTGAGTTTAGAGAAGGGTAGATCCTAGATCCAAACCCACTTTTCATATTATTTTTAAAACCAGTCTATTAGTTTGTTTATGGTCATTTTTGAGTCATTGTTTCAAAAGAAAATTCCAAAAACAATTCCTTTTCGATACGGATCTTATTTTATTACTTCAACGATTTCTGTACACTTGTAGAATTACGATCAAGCTTTTAGTGCCATTGCCGGGGATTGAGCCTGGGTCACCAGCATGATAGATAGGTATACTCACCACTATATTACAACAACTTAAAAATTATGCATTTGGGATATAATGGACCCAGAAATTTTCATAATGGGGCATAATGGACTAATTAGTTTTGTAAATGGGCATATTTGACCTATAAGTTTAGTGAATTGGCATATTTGACCCAAATAGTTTACTGGTTCGATATATTGGACCTGCATAGTTGAACCCTGTTCAATAATATAAAAAGTATTTTAATAATATATAATTAATTATTAAAATATATAAAAATTACTGTTTTTGATATTTGACCCTAAAGTGAATTGGGGGTGGCCCTCTTTTCCTCTAGCAAGTGAAGGCAAACTATGAAGAGCTTGGGAGAAATGATTCCCGGACATCCAAAAAGGGGTGAAAATTGGATGTGTTTTTTTTTTTTCTGATTCTGTGCATGTTAAAGTTTGTTTTTTTTTTCCTATATAGAGACTAGAAAATAGTAGAAGAAGATTATAGAAGAGTAGTTGCTCTAGATCATCATTCTCTAAAGGTATAGCTTTTGTGATTTTTTTTCACTTCATTGCATTATTGCATTTATTTCTTGTTTGCCTGATTGCTATTTTTGAACTTTTGTGCAAAATTTCGTTTTTTTTGTGAATGATAGTTTTCCAAGAGATGCTGAACAATTATTGATAAAAATCCATATCAAATAAATTTATAAGCCATAATCCTCAAAAAATACAAATTAAACACAAATTTACAGTGGAATTCGGAGTCGATTACAAGGAGCTTGTGTTTCCTAAGTGTTTCAGTAGATGCATAATTCGGAATAACAGTGGGTCTTAATCTAAACTCAGACTAGCAGTTGCAAGTAAGTTCAGTAAACAAAATCAGGTTTCAATGTGAAAGGTAACAAGTACTGGTTCTAACTCAAAATAAATCAAGTATCTGAGTTGCTAAGCTACTTGTTGCCCTCCTTAGGTCTACCCATGGAATGATAGAAACAAGAATTAAGAAACAAACATAAATTATATCATTAACCCTAGACCCACATCACCATATTTCATCTTAAGACATCCCTAAAGTTTTAGCTACTCATATATGGAAGATAAAGCATGATATCATTAAGATAAACTGAAGAGAATAGCAAAGACATTGTAAAACAATAGTCAAAGTAACGAAATATTCAGCAAACTAAAGATAAAGTAGAGTGTTTTGTTTGTGATCTGCTACAGTTCACTGCCTTAAACAGTAGTGCTGAATTGGGTTTTTGATGTTGTTCTTCAAGTCTTTGGTCTTCCTTCTGGAGAAATTGCCTTCCTCTTCCTTCTTTCGTATTCGTCGTGTTCGAGTTGGGGGAGAAACCCCCTCGTGTGTGTGTTGCAAACTGCTGGTTGAACCCCCTTTTGCGACTCGCTCTCCTCCATTTTTTTTCTCTATCTCGCACTTCCCAGAGCAGGTACAATCTTTGAGAGCTCTGCTGCTCTTGCCCTTGACTTGCAGACTGCCACCGCGACAGTGTACTCATTGCTCCTTGCTGCACGGTGGCTTGCACGAAATCCTTGACTTTTCCATGATTTTGGGGTTGGTGCTAGACTCAAAATCGGATTAGAACATGGGGTGGGCAAAATCAAAGGATTTAGCCCACTAATACACCAAAAATCACATTTTTTCTAATCACATAAAAATACTTAAAATTATAAAATTAACAACTAAACATAATTAAAAATTTGTGATTGTCCTATCCTAAAACCTGAAAATTTGTGTGCTATCAATTATGTTGATCTTTATTATTTATCATTTTGAAGTTACTTTCTTTGAACTTTTTTACCTACTAAACAGAAACTTTACATGGATATGTCATGTGTTGCCTATGTGCACTTGAAGAAGATTCTTCAAGATGTTTTAGGGTTGTATATCTCTCTGCAATGTGAATTGGAACAATTTCATGCATATAACTAATTGAATACCTAGATAATCCATAATTAATTTAAACTCGTTGTAGTGATATGTGTCTTAACAATTTAAGCTTTCTATCTTCAATTAATGAATGGTATGGGTGCCACTAATATAGTTCAAATGAAGCATCATTTGCTCTCTATCTTATTGGAACTAGACCTGCAACTATGTGTTGGCTGCATACATGAATACATGTCCTCAGATGAATTGTAATAAGCTGCAACCTTGATGTTAGAAATGTAGGTATCAGTGGAGTACCACTGCCATTTCAGTTAGTAAGTATGATAATAAACAATTGCCTATGTTGGTTGCTTTGCTTAAGATGACTAACTGGGCATGCATGTTATGTAGTGGCTCCTGTTTTTTATGCTCACTTGGCTGTAACCCAGCTAGGTCAGTGGATGAAGTTTGACCAAAACTCGAAAACATCCTTTGGCCAAGGTGGTGGTTTCAATAGTGCAACTTTCGCTTTGGCTGTTCTTGTGATGCCTCCACTTGAGAAAAAAGTTAGAAACCCCATGTTCTTATGCTAATCGGAACTAATTCATCATATATAACATATCTTTTTAGAGGTAAATATCATTGATACCCAATTTTTCTACCCTATCACTTCTCTTCTTCTTGGATTCACCTACTTTGGGGGATAAAGGTGGTTATTTTTGCTAAGATCATTTGCTTGGGAAAATAGAAGCAGAAGTTAGGGCCACCAAATGAAGCCTAACTCATTTGTTGCTATCATATTTTAGGGCATGGCTTGCTTGGTCTTGCACTACTTGGATTTTTTTTACATTTTAGAACATCTAGTTTTATAGCCTTTAGGTGGATTAATCTGTAATATGTTCTTCGACAATGTATTGCATGTTATGAGATTATTAAATCTATCCCCATTATTTATCATTTTATATGGATTAGTGTTATTTCTTCTTCAAGATTATGTGCTCTTTTGTATTATGCTATCAATTCTATACATGTGACTTCTGCTCTGCTTTTGATATTGCAATTCGTGTTCAAGATTTGGCATGGGGCTGATTTAAAACCTTCCACTCGTGAGAGTCTTCATGGGTGACTTAACTAGCTTTTCTTTCACAGTTGTTGCTCTTTTCTCTTGTTTAGTATTCTAGATAACTTCTTTGTTTCGAAGAACTTCTGCATTTTTATTTTTTGAGATTTTCTTTATCATTACTTCTAGTGTGTGTGTCTTTTGCATTCAACTCACCTTTGTTAAAATTCCTTTCCAACCTGCACTTTTCACCAGAATCTATTTTGTAAGAACTTTCTTTGCCATGGGCATGGAAGTTCCTCCTTGGGGTTTGACGAGATCATGGATAATACAGATGGTCACAATGAAGATAAAGGACAGAAGATCAATAAACCTCCATTGATTTCACTTGGGTCAATCACTAGATCAAGAGCACTAATGAATTAAGAGGTGGTTAAGGGGCTATGGGTCAATGAACAAATCCATGAGGTATTTGGTATAGAATTCAACCTTCTCAAAGTGGAACAACTTGAGTAGAGGAGGCCCATCACTCTCAAGTACATTATTACTACTTTTCTTTTGAGAATGCTCAATCCTTCATCTATATAAGAAGGGCTTCACTCTTGTTTAATACAACTTTGATTGTAATGACTTTTGAGAGCAATGCTATTTCTTTGAGTTCTTGTAGAACTTTAGACTTATCAAGCCTTGCTTGTGGTGTCTAGTGTGTGGTTTATCACTCCCAATCCCTTCATTGATTTTGTGAGTATGGTACAATTTCATAGTTTGGGTTGCAGGGATTTTCAATCCTTAAGGGCCAACTTCTTTTTCTTGAAGGATTGCTTCTTTTGAACCAAGATCTAGTTTGTCAATCACTTATTGATTGGAGGGTCATATCAGGGTTTCACATACATTGCCTTTTTCCTTTTCCTTTAGTTTGCTGCTGGAGCAATGCAACTATCACCCTTGAATATTCTTGAAAAATTGTTGCTATCGGAAGAGCTATCTGCACCACCATTTTCCAAGGCCCAAATTCATATCTTATGAACTTAGGAATTGATGTCATTTTCCTAAAAAGGAACATAAGGCCCTATTATTCTATCAATTTAAACTCATAGGAAGTTTGGATACAGTTTAATAAACATCACATAGAAAGAGGTGAAACAAAAAAAGTGATTCACATAATCATAGTAAAGCATGGTGTGGATAACATGCTTAGTTTAACAACTCCCTACACAGACTCAACATTTAAAGTACTTAACAAAGACAATAGGGACCAATTTGGAGGCAAGCTCTACTCTGAAGGACCAACGTGGACCCACAAACAAGAGGCACCAAACGGGTGGTAGTGGGATCCCTTCCTCTATGACCTGGATTGCAACACCTAATCCTGCCTTTCCTGATCATTTCCATGAATAATTATAGTCAAGGCACCGGATGCAATACATAGAATCAAGAAGACCATGTAAAGAAGGTATGTAACCATTCAGATTAAAAGCTTACAAAGAAACATGAAGAATAATAACATTGAACATATCATGAGTCCCTTGGCTATGTGACCATTTACATGTATGGATGCACTCCCTTGACATTAGTAACTTTATTCTAGAAACCTTATTAACCAAGATGAAGAGGTTCTTTTGACTTTGGCCTCATGAAATTAGTAGAGGGGGGCCACCCCCTTCACCAACCATGCACTATTGTAGCCCCTCTTTCCATTCCCTTTCAATGCTTCAACCTTATACCATCTGGTGGCTAAAAGTACATAAGGAGTTGCCTCAAGCATGCTTGACATAAATGAGTGTGTGTCTACAGCTGCAGATGACTCTTATATAAGCATAGATTTGTTCCTCCAATGGATCTCCCACATTTTCTTCCTTTCAAATGTTTTTCCATTCACCTATGCTCTCTTCATAACCTTAGTCATTTTTATCCGTAATTCCTCTAAACGAGATACATGTCACCACTTGATTAAAACACGTGGCACTTTCTGATTCTACATGAAATACATATGAACACCTTATTAAAACATGTAGTGCTTTTTGATTGACCATGCTACATGTTTTATCTTTGTTTGTTTCAATCGAAACACGTCATCTTTTTAAAACACATGGCGCTTTCCGATTGGCCATGGTTGCATATCTCATCTATCTTCGTTCTACCTTTTCTTTTCCTTCAATTATAATCTTAGTTCTGAAACCTCACACCGCTGGTGTTGTTCTAGGTTTTACTAACTTATTTTTCGCTTAGTGTTTTGTTGCTGTTTGTTTCACCTTTTCCATGCTAGTGCTCGTCCAACTAGAGGGTAGTTATCAGCCATTGGAAGAGTAGAATGTGGATAGCGATTCCTTCACCCCTTGTCATAGTGATAGAGTTTTGACTACTCAAACTTTAATTCTCTTTTGATTGGGGTAGTAACTTTCAACAAAAACGAAATTTTTGGACCTAACTTGCCTCCATCTAAAGTAGAGACTAGCTTGCAGTCATGTAGTGAAATGTTTTGAAAAAATACAGTAAAATAAAAATAGTAAACAAAAATAAAATGAATGAAATGAGGTCTCGGTATCTCGTCACAGTGCTCTTTGGTTCGTAAAATGAATGAATGGCAAGATCTTTGTATAATCTTTCAGGTATTTTCATCACTACAAGGGTGACGTTATCAAATGCTTAGCAACTGGACATTTATCAAATAATTTCTTCTAGCCATTTTGTTCATAGATTTTACAACAAATGGCCCTTCCCATTTCAACTTCAATTTTCCTAGGTGAAGTTGAAACCTGGAATGATACAAAAGTACGTTCTACCTTGCCTCAAATTCCTTCTTTTCAATCATGGTATCATGATAAAATTTGGTCAATTCCTTGAAACTACAAGAATTATTAATTCAATCGAACTCAAATATTATTGAAAGAGAGTAATAGCTTCATTTCAACTAAGGACTGAAAGTCTCTAAAGACACCAATGACCTTGGATTTATGATGTAGAAAATATATCCAAGTATTATGGCTATAATCATCAACAAATATGACACAATATCTAGTGTGAGATAGAGATGAACAAGGAACATTACTGAAAACATCTAAATGCATCAAGCCTAAGGGATGTGAAAGGCGCTTTACGATAGTGAGGGTAAAGAGGATGCTTAGTGTGTTTTGCAAGCTCCCAAGAACAAATGGGAAAACTTGAAGAAGAAGAATTCAATAATTTATTGGAAACAAGGTTCTATAGAAAATGATGTCCATAATGACCCAAATGGTTGTGTCAAACTGCACCATGAAAAATTTTATTAAAATATGAACTCCACAAAGAGGAAGCCTCGAGAAAAACAATGACCAAGGCGTTGAAGAAGAAGATGGCAAGGGTTGGAAATGATCATTACCCTTCAAATAATATAAATGTCCATGAAGCTTCTCCTCAATAGTGGTTAATACCTACTTTCACTCTCAACATAGGAACTAATAGGGTTAATACCTGCTTTCACTCTCAATAGAGCTTCATATAATGACTTTTATTTCTTTTTCTTTTGATACTAAACAATTCACAAATGAAAATGCATGAGAACTAAATTTTACTAAAATAAATCCAAAATCTCAAATAACTAATGATAAACAAAAATTTTTGAATATCATTGCAAGAAAATCAAATTCGCGTATCAAATAAATTTAGAAACCCTAATCTAAAAAAAATACAAATTCAGAAAACTTGTATAGTAGATTTTGGGGTCAATCAAGGAATAGGTACTTGCAAAGTGCTTTTCGAAATGCAAAATTTGAAATAAATTTTACTCTTGGTCCATGGTCAAACTAATAGCCGTAACAAGTTTAGTAACTAAAATTGAATCATAATGTAGAAGGTAACAAGTATAGCTTTTGTCCATAAAGTAATACTATGATGCCTAAAGGTGGTCTAGGTGATGTGATACTAAGGTTTCTAATTTAATATATAATGTTTCTATATTCACAACTCCAAACAACTTAAGTCTATCTAGGTCATTTCCCATGGTTTCAGTTAAGATAGCCCTCAATGTCATCACCCATTCCACACTTAGGTCTACCCATATGCGCAATATGTAGAACTAGGTCTTCTTATCTCTATTGGTTCTACCCAAGACTAAAAGCTACTATCTCCACCTTGATTTGTTGGTCTACCTCTAAATCAAGCATCTAAGTTATGAAGATGTTCGTTGTCCCCTCCACCCTTAGGTCTACTTGAGGAATGATAGAAATGAAAGCTAAGGCGCAATGATCAATTATCTTATGAACCCTAATCCACATCACCTATCCACACCTTAAGGCATCCCTAAAGTTTAGGTACTCATGTGTGATATGCAAAAAATGATTTCATAGCTAAACTAATGAAAATGTCAAGAATATCTTGAGAAAATTAGCCTCGCAAACCAAACACATTTAGGAAACTAAAACAAAGTAGAAATAGTTCTGGTTCTTGTCTACTACTATTCACAACCTAGAACGGTAGCCTAAATTGGGTTCTTGAGCTTGTTCTTCACGTTCAAGGCTTTTCTTCTAGAAAAATCATCTTCTCCTTCCTTCTCGTTTGTTGTTGTTTCTCAAAGGAGCTCTCTATGTGTTCTTCATTGAGGCTCCTTTTTTTTTCTCTCTTCCCCCCAAAAAAATTTTCTGCCTCCATTTCTCTAAGCAAGTACGATTCTCTGATAGTGCTGCTGCACCTAACCCTTACTTGCAGTCTACATAGTTGAAGTGCACTCATTGTCCCCTCTTTTTATGTTGCCCAGTCTGCTAAATGGTTGCTTGCAAGAAATTTCGATCTTCTCCCCTGATTTTTTGAACTTGCTGCTGGACTTGAAATGGGTTAATTATATCCTCAATTGAGCCCATATGCACACAAATACATTCCCTAAATTTTGGAAAATATTTGAAACTATAAAATAAACAACTAAAACATAATTAAAAGGTTATAATTTGTATATCATAAAAACAAGAATATTTTTGTGTTATGAAATAAGCTCAATATCATTCTAGATAGGAGACCTTTCTAGTGTAATGTAATAAGCGATCTATCCCAAGAGAAAATCCTTAAATAAGAATGCAAATCATAGAAACAATCTAAGTATGATTGGACTCCAGCATCATCTCTTCTTCCTCATTGCTAAGCATTTCTATCTCAACCATAAAATGCATATGTAATTGCCAAGCCCATTGGTGTATAACATTGATAATTACTAAAAATATGAATAGTAGCTCAAATTTCTTTTTTTAACAAAGACAACTTCACACAACTAGAAAGAAAAGCAAAAAGACAACAAATTAATGCTTATCAAGAGACCTATGTCAAATATGGCAACAAGAGTGATCAAAATCATGAATGTTCAACCATCCACCAAATAGCAAGGAGACAAGAGTCAAAGAGACCAAGCTATAGTCAATTGAGAAGCAGCCCCTTGAAACTACTCATTTGTTGTTTTTGTAGTCCATTGCATTTTATCTTCTTAGAATAAGTAGAGGCCAGTAGTGAGGCTTAATTCTAATGAAGTTAGTTGATGTGTTCTAGAGACAATCAACTTATTAGAAAATCTTATCATTTGATATTAACCTTGAATTATGATCAAATTTATATCACTGATAAAATCTTTTACTTGATCTATATGTCGTAAAAATTATGATGAGATCATAATGTCAGATTCTTCAAGCATTTATGTTCAAGTAAAAAACTCCTTGGTTAAAGAATTTGTGAAATGAAGATATCACAAATGTGGATAAACATGGGAGCTTGTTGGAGGAAGAGGTGCATATAGATCCCTTTTGGTTAGGGATCTATATGTTGATTAATGTTAAAATAAGGAAAACAAATAATATCAGTAAAGTTAGACTAACCTATGGCCAAGAAATAGATAAGTCAAACTCCTTCACACAATCCTCATCCCAACCATTTATTTTAAAAATGTAGTCCAGTAATTGATAAATCATGCATAACAAAAAGATTAATAGAGATTAATAATAAAGCACAATATAACACAAGATATGAAAATACATTATTTACATCTGAAGATCACTTGTTATATGAGTGGACATGGTATGCATCGAATCCTAGATGAGGACACACCGTTAGTATTTCTCTTCGAGATTGCACAATATGACAAGGGTATAGTGACCACAACTAGATATAGAGACAATTCAAAGTGATACATATTCTGATGTCAAATGTGGAAAATATATATATATGAAAGCTTACTTCATATTAATTGGCAAGAAGATGTAGCGAATGTTGCATGGATGTTACACACCACTTTTTAATTATTTCCAAGTCAAACTTTTTATCCACGGCATGTTGCATTCATAGGTTGTGGATGAATGCAACCTCCATTAGATGACTTAGTGGCTGCAATGCCATGGTTTTCCTACATGTAAAAACAATAATCATCAATAAAAATTCCAAAAAAACATAATTTATACTCTATTAGTTTCATATCCAATGACTTACTCAATGGTGTCGTCCAATACATCATCCATCAACTCGCCATACACACATTGATGGGGAGCCTTACACCTTCTTTTATTTTTTGGAACCGGTGGAATACCGAAAGCATCCAAATCGCTGCTGACTTCCACCTGCATATTCACACAACTATTGAAGATGAATCCTTTGTTGTAGGTTTGACTATATAGCATGTTATACACCACGCTTTTTGGGACTGTCTTTGGAGATATTTCTAGATGCAGTTTATCATTTTCTTTCTTCACTTTCACAGGGCTTTGAAGAGAAGTCTCACCAACTTCCTCATTGCCCATGTTGGTCCTACATGGCTCCAGTGACGTGAGTGTTTCATCCTCTTCCATTCGTTGAACCCTGTCCTTATTTAATTCACCCTCTTTGCAATCTTTTTTCTTGTAGCCTTTCTTGCCATATGTGGAACATGATACCGGCCTAGAAATTACATTTAATCAACCATAAATCCAAAACTAATCCATACAAAAAAAAGTGTGATTGACAAAACCTGGAGAATCTGCACTTCTGTGAAGTAGATGACCAACCAGGTTTCTTACGTTTCCATTCAGGTGGAAGCAGTGGTAAGTCAGAAATAGAAGGCCATTTTTCATCTCTCAAAAGCCTGAACACATCACCATCATAAATTCTTTGATAGGTTGTAAGCATATATTTAAAGTCTATGTATTCGACAGAACTATGGCCTTCCAAAATGATAGCAATGGACACATGTTGGCAAGGTATGCCTAAACATATAATAGACAAAAATATGAAACACATAATTGCAAATTCTAACCATAAAATAAACTATTAAATATCCAAAATATTGAAATTAACAAAATGCTACATATATAACATCAATCTTATAATAAAACTAAGAATAGAGTAACAAAATAGTTATACTAAAAAATATTACATGCATAATATCAATCTTATAAAAATATTACATTGCTGGAACAATGTATCAATTGTTGGCCAACTTAGTTCACTAGAAGCCGAAAAGAGCATAGTGAAATTGCACAGGATGTGGACAAAAAGCTAAAGGAAGTACAACAAAATCCCAAAGAAGAGAAAAACTGGATTTTTGGAAATGATGGGAGAGAGAAGAAAATGTCTTGCCCTTGAACATCATGCCAGACAATTCTGGGGAGGAGGGGATTAGAGGAAAATCGCAAGAACCAGAAAGAAGAATGAGGAAGACGATCTAGGAAAACAAGTTCCCTTTTGAAGATTTCTTCTGTTCTTGAAGAACACTACTCCTAGCTGAGACAAGTTTTTAGTTTTTCTACGTGAATAATTTATTGTTTATGCTTTGTTATGCATTCTCTACTGTTATTTAACTTTGAGACCAAAATAGTGATTATGATATGTCACCAAAAGGTTTTGTTTTTCCTTATGATGAGTAGCTAAAGCACCTAGTGGTGCTTTGAGGTAAAGGGTTAACAAGTTTGTTATTCACTAAACTACATTAACCACATATCACATTATTTATTTACAAACTACGATAGATCCAGGAGGAGGAAGTAATGAAGCTCACTAGAACACCCTAGTTAGAGGTTGATCAAAAATTAGGGAAAACAAAGGTTTGGGTAGACTTAGACCTTTGCTTGTTATGTGAATGATCTATGGTTTAAATGGGATAGTGGTAGCAATTTGCATGTTAACCCTACAAGTCCCAACGCATCACCCATCTCATCTTAGGTACAATCGAGTTCAAAAATTTGCTGCTTTTTTATACTGTATTTTATTATAATTTTCCTTGGTTCTAGTTTAAACTAAATCTATCAATATGACACTAATTGTATCCATTGATAATCACATGACAAGCATATGCTCTTTGTGTTCGACCCTAATCACTATGCTTATATTTGTTATATGATTGGATGTGAATTAGAATTATAAATTTATTTGACAAGAAAATTTGTATTTTAATGATGTCCTAAAATTTTTCGTTTATCACCTAGCATCCTTGAGAGCCAAATTAAGGGACTATGAGTTGTTGTTCATCAAAATAGCGTACTTGTTGCCTTGATCAAAAAATGCTTGCCACTATTGGGATGGTGGGATATAATCCCATATACTCATATGCTTTTGGATTACATTCCGTAAGGGCTTCCATGGCATGCCTAAATTGACTAGGCATTGTAGCTTGAGCGACAGCCCACACATGTCAACTATTATTAAAAAAATGCATCAAAAAATTATTACATAATCCAACAAATCAACTATTTTTAAATGTCAAACTTATCATTACATAATAAATAAAACATACTTCTAACATACAATATTTAACAATAAACTATTTGAAAATATATAGGAAGAAATGCTATATAATTGAAAAAAAATTCACAAATATGTAACAAAAATGCTTCAATAATGTATACCTTCTCAAAAAAGTAAACTCCTTTGCCACCATCTACCTCCAAAATTGACACTGTAGCACATTCATTTGATACCTGATATTGTTCACAGTAACTTTGATGTCGCTTGAAATCGTTCTTCATGCTTCTCGCCACCATCTTCCTTGTGTTTTCTATTGCTCTCCTCACCTTGTGGGGAGTCACTTCCACATGTCAATCACACTTTATATCCGTAAGTAGATTTGCAGCTTTTCAATAGACAATCAATGAATCTATCCATGTACATCTTGCCAAGCCAACATGCATTCATCAATTTCTTGTTCACGTGTGTTTGACAATGGTCTCGTGGGGAAGTAACTCCATGAACATTTCAAGTCATCATCGGTGTTACTTTCATGTACACCTTCCATGGGCATGTTACCCCTATACTAGCTCTATAATGAGTGTTGCGTATCGTCTTGTCAACAAATTTTAATTTAGAAAAATGTAAAACACAATAAAACATAGTACAAGTGTTGATCTCACGGAATTGAGTTTTACGAAAAATGTTTTGTACTAAACTTTTACAAATTGTCATGGGTTCGTAAAAGGGGGTTTTTGAAATAAAGAAACAAAAGATACAATGCAAGTAATGGACCTTGACTACGAGAAGCAGTTCCTGAGAATTGGATTCCTTTTTCTTCTTTTGTCTATCCTTACCTCGCCTTTCACTGATTCCTTTTGAATAACTGGTTATAGGAGTAAGAATAGCCCACTTTGCCTTACACTCTGATTGACAAGAAGGCACGAGAATAACCTCCTGTGATTCGCCTTTGGATGATTGAGAGGACAAGAGGATTGCCATCCATTATTCTCAAAACCGAATTATGCATGTGTACGAGGTCACTGCCCATCCACTATCATGGTACCTTGGTCATGTTAGTGTATGTGTTCTAGAGACAATCAACTCATTGGAAAATCTTATCTTTTGATATTTACTTTGAATTGTGATCAAATTTATATCATTGATAAAATCCTCTACTTGATCTATGTGCTATGGAAATTATGATGAGATCATAATGTGAGATTCTTCAAGCACTCGTGATCAAGTTAAAAACTCCCTGGCTAGAGTGTTTGTGAAATGAGGATATCACAAATACGGATAAGCTAGCACACATTGAGTTCCCTAAACTGTTTAGGCAATGGTTCTCACAATTGATGTAATGAGATTACTAGAACCTATTTGTGGGTGTCGATTAGAGAATCGATTCACTGGATGACTCATTTTCGAGATGCTACTATGGGAGGCTAACTATGTGTCAGTAGCAAGATCTCGAATATGACAGCCGTGCAAGTAAGCTTAGACTTGAGCTCAACAAAGTTATCTTGATCTTAAGCTCACATTTTCGCTCATTACTAATGGGAGCCTAACCATGGCTTGCCTAGTATGGATGAGTAGGGATGTGACTCCTTAAGGTTGGAGATAGTTGATTGATCAATAAAGAATTCATAACTCATGTTAGCGATGAGATCATATCTCAAGTAATTGCATCAAAGTCTAACAGTAAGTCCTGGGCCCAGGGTAATGACACTCGAATTGTTTGAGTAGGTCATTCAGTGTTAGTGCTTGAATGCAATTATAAGTTCGATACATCAGAAAGACACACACCCATGTTCTAGTATCGAATGAGATATAAGTATGATGAAAGCTGTTCATTGCATGGTGGTTGGTCATGGAAAGGCTCAATCAGTTCACCTGATTATTCTTTAATCTTGGGGATTATGATATGTTGCTAGACATCACTCATGATCGATAATGATGGATTTGATTAATTAAGAGTTAATTAATAAATCCATTATTACGGCCTTGATTGAGGAAGCCTATAAGGTCACACACAATAGTGGAGTCACTCATCGATGTAAAATAGAATGACACAATTAAATGAGATATAATTGGTAAAGTGGATAAATTAAATAGAGAGTTATTTTGAGATTAATATTAATTAAACTCAAAATAAAAGATCTCATATAGATATGATTTGATATGTTACAAAATATCTATAAAAAAGATTTAGATCTTGAGATCTGCTCCAAAGTCTTCGTGCTCTCTGAGACTGATCCACAAGGAGGCGTTTTTCTCTACTAGCACCTGAGGAATTCGACCAGCATTCAAGAGCCTTGAGAAGGTTATCGACGGAGTGCTCCATGTGTGGATACCATAGAGACTGTTTGCTATTGGCGGTTGGTGATCAACGGAGTCATCTGAAAGGTATTTTCAGCATTCCTTTGTCTGACGTATATCGTATTCCAAGATCTGCGTTGGGGGTTTCTCAAAATTTTTAAAATTTCACTGCTTTTGAGACATACGATGTCTATGAGAAACCCAACAGGTCACAAATAATTCGCCATCTCCCTTGAAACAATAGGGTTGGAGATAGTGCTATTCACCTTGCTCTTCATCAAAATTCACGAGAAGTGGCCTGCTACTTGATAAACGGAAATTTTAGCAATGTCGTTGCAATAAAAGAGAATTTCCATATCAAATAAATTTATAGTCTCTAATCCTCATAAAATACAAATTAAACTCAAAGTGTATAGTAGAATTCGAGGTCGATCACACGTAGCTTGTGCTTGCTAAGTGTTTTAATAGATGCATAATTCGGGGTAACAATAGGTCTTAGTCTAAGCTTGGACTAGCAGTGGCAAGTAAGTTCAATAAAAAAAATCAAGTTTAAATGCGAAAGGTAACAAGTACTTGTTCTAACTCAAAATAATACAAAGATGCCTTAAGGGTCTGCAGGTGATGTGGTGCTAAAATACTTAATTTAATTTACCATGTTCCTACACTCACAACTTCAAATAACCTAAGTCTACCCAGTTTATTCATCAAATTTTCGGCAAAGCTAGTCTCCCATATCATCACCAACATTGCAATTAGGCCTACCCGTATGCAAAATATATAGAACTAGGTCTATCCAATTCTATTGGTTCTACCACGTACTAACACCTACTGCTCCCGTCTTAATTTGTTGGTCTACCTCTAAATCAAGCATCTAATTTGTGAAGCTACTTGTTCCCCTCCTTAGGTCTACCCATGGATTGATAGAAACAAGAGCTAAGGAGCAATGATGAATTTTATTAAGACTCCTAGGTCTATACCACCATGCTTTACCTTAAGGCATCTCTAAAGTTCTAGCTACTCATATTTTGAAGGTAAAAAGTAATGATGTTAACATAATACAACGAAAATGTCAAGAACATCGTGCAGAAGTTGGTTGCAGAAACTGAAAACGTCAAAAAACTAAAGTAAAGTAGTATGAGTTTTGGTTCCCGTCTGCTATTGTTCATAGGTCAGAACACTAGCGCTGGACTGGGTCTTGATTTTCTTCCTTCACGCTGGAAGTTCTTCTCTAGAAAAAATCGCCTTTCTTTCTCCTTCTCCTTAAGTATTCTTCGTGTTCGAGTTGGCGGAGAACCCCGTGTGTGTTTTGCAAACTGTGCTGGTCGAACCCCTCTATTGCGATTCTCTCTCCTCTCACTTCCCAAGGCAGGTATAGGTTCTGAAAGCTCTGTAACTCCTGCCCCTGACTTGCAGACTACCGCCGCAACAGTATACTCATTGCTCCCTGCTGCACGGTGACTTGCCCAAAATCCTTGTTCTTTTCCATGATTTTCCGGTTGATGCTAGACTCAAAATTGTGTTAGAACATGGGTGGACTAAATCCTTTTATTTAGCCCACTAACATACCAAAAATCACATTTTCCTAAATTATATATAAAAATACTTAAAACTATGAAATAAATAACTAAAGATAATTAAAAACCTGTAATTTTTATATCATAAAAGCATGAAAATTTGTGTGCTATCACTACTCATGAATTGTGACTAGGAGACATTATAGAAAGACTGCAAACATGATGCGTGGAAATATGTGGAATTCGAAAGAATCTCAGTAAAGAACCAAGATTGGTGCTCAAGATATGAAATGAAACTCCATCTATTTCTCGAAACTAAAAAGGTTTAGTCTCGAATGGCCATGAAAATAGAAAATGGAACATAAAGCTAAGATGTCTTCCTCCCTTAGTGGAGAGGAAGAATCAAAAGTTCTTGTGCGAGAACAAGTACGAGTAAAGGTCTGAAAAAGAGTCTACATCCAAATTGTTCCAAGTTTCTTTTAAGTCACTTCCATGTGCATTAACTTCCTCTACTCACCTTCCATGATTCTTTCTATCTTGCATGCGCCACAAGCTTTCCCATACGTGGAAGTAAGTGTCCAATCATTGCTGCACACTTTGACATGCCATAAGACAGAGGCCTTGACTAGTGTCAGTCTTCCATCCAAAATTGATCTACTTCACGTACAAGTCACAAAACGTCAATGTCTGGTCTCCTGTAAGTCTCTTGCAACAGTTAAAGACTATCTCTTGCCACCTTTCGGTCAAAGTGCAAGAAAAAGATAACAAAATATATATACAAAATAAAAAAATAGTATTTTTCTAATAAAATAAAATACTTATCAATATAACTTATAATTTAGGCGACTCAATACCTAATTAACACATAATAATATATAATAAAAAAGCAAAAAATGACACTTAACAACGAGCAATCAAACAACGCTTATCATTCTTCTTGAACAAAAACGGACGCTGATAAGTGATTTTGTGTCATTCCAAAACATGTTCTTCCACTACTCTTGAGTGTTGTTTTTAAATATCTTAGACCCCACTTTCTCATTATTCTCAATTGATTTTGCATCTTTCACACTACTTTGGTCTTTTTGGAGAGAAAGTGTATTTCGTGGATTTTTAGGGTACTTTTGGATCAATTTGAGGAGAAATCAAGACCCACCAAATTATGGACTTGATGGACCACGAATCTCAACCCAAGACTCGGTCAACCGATGAAGATTTGGTCCAAGATTCGTGGATAAGACAGAGATATGAAGATGATCTTCGAAGATTTGAATAAAAGATTTGGATAGAAGATCTTCTCCAAGCTCATCAAATAAGCTGAATACGAAGACTTGGATTGACTCACATATAAATACCCCACCCTCTCAACCATTAGAAACGTCTTTGACCACTTTTCCTTTGTACTTTTCCTATTTTCGTGTCTATTTTCATGTTAGAGTCAAGTTTGCGCGTGTAGGTGCTTGCGGCTGAGGATCTGCGATGAAGCCTTGCTTGCGCAAGTCCTGCGCGTGTGACTGTTTTACTATATTTTTCGACATTTAAATTGAGGTTTGCTTTTGTTTTTCGCAACGTTTTCTTTATCAACGTGCTCTTTAGTATCACATAACCCGAAGGGAGTGTGAGAGAATCAAAGGTTGGCCTCAAGCACCTAAGGAGAAGGGCTCAATCGGACATCGTTGGTAAGGCACATTCTGTCTAATCTGTCTGCGAGGTGTGAGGTGTAGGAGTTAGATTTGGGTGTGGGGAAAACACGGGTCATCAAAAGAGATGAAATGGCTCTGGTGGCGTGGTTGATTCCATAATCCCACAAAACAAGAGATGGTGTTATAACGGTCACCAAGTAGCACTATTTTAGAATAACACCCCCAGAGCTTGCGCAAGCAAGTCAGTCTTCAAGGTTTGCACACACGCAAGGGCGAGTTTCAAGTAAGGTGAGTCCTGGATCCAAAGCCAATTTTCTTATTGTTTTTAAAACCAAATCTTTCTTTTATTTTCGTCCTTTTTTCAGTCTTTATTTGTAAAGAAAATTCCAATAACAATTCCCTATGGATATGATCTTATTTTATTACTTCGACGGTTTCTGTACACTTGCAGAATCACCATCAGACGCAGTACTCTTCAAGTGCATATTTAGTTTCGACTTTGGATTGAAACACTATCCCTTCCCTATAAATAAAATACAATTTAAATACTAAAAATATCAATAATACAATTTAATCAAAAGAAACTATACTTACACAAGTTCTTGTATTCAAACACTATTGCATTCTGTCCTGACAATATTCAAAGGGCCTTCACTTGTTTTATTGTGAGGAGCTTCCAATTTTATTCCTTCAGACACGGGAATTTCCAAAGCTTGCCCATAATCATCATTCTCGGTGGGAAATCGGTCGTCAAGAATTTCATAGTCTCCCTCTTCGCTTCCATAGTCGAATATGAAGTTGCTTTCATACTCCATGTGAGTATACATACCTACAAATACGTTGCCAACTAGGAAATTAACTACAAAATTAATGAGGAAAACTGACAGCTGAAAACCCCTGAGATAAGACCTGTACCTAAAAACTCAAATAAAACTATTGTTTAAAAAACAAGAATTTTGAAGAAGAATGTAGAATCTAGCAAAAAGCCTGCATCAGTCCAATTAATAAAAGGAAAAAGAAAAGGTGAGATGAGTCTTTTCCAACCCCTAAGAAGTAGTAAGAAGGTAAGGGTTGAGTTGTAAGATCTAAACCTATGATTGTAGAAGACGAAAAGCTAGTGAATGAGGATTTAATGATAAGAAGTTGGAATGGATAGTGAACCTACACAAATGCTTGAGACAAAGGTGGAGATGGAGGTAGAAGAAGAAGAAGCAATCTCAGAAGAAGTGGAGGAGGATAGCCTTGGTGATAAAGAAGAAGAATTTGAGTTGGAATCAGAAAAGTTACCGAAAGATTCAAAACCAAAAGCAAGGTGAGAACCTAAGTTGCTATGGTAGCCATGCTATAGAAAGCTATTTCAAAGCTAGGGAATCTTATTGTGAAGCTTAGGAGTGATCATAGGAGGTAACTAACTCACCCTTGATTGCATTAAATTAGTTTAAGGTGCGTGGATATTTCTTTTTTATGTAAATTTATTTTCTTTTTTCCTTTTTCATTTTGCTTGTTTTTGTTTATGTTGTTTTTCAAGTAACTTTCTTTTCAATAGTTGCATCACTTTCATTACTTGAATTTCCTAGGTTTCTCAAATTGAAGTGATGCAGTGGAGCATACTATCCACATGTGAGGTCTAGATCATTTCTAATTTCATGCCTTCATATCAATTCTCAAAAGATTAATGTGACAGAATTGTATATAACTCCTAGAATGCATGGTAAATCTCTGAACATTAGGTCACTAGGCTCACTTTTAGACTAGACTAACACCACCTTGCATTTTGCTGTGTTCAATAGCCAAAAACGGAACTATGAGAAGCTAAAAAAAGATAGGCACATATGAATTCATTTACAAAAAAATGCTAGAAGAGGGAACTCTAGGCAAAAGTGTTAGATGCTTGTAGTGAGAAAGGAGTTGGAGGTATATAAAGTTGTGGAGCAATCATTCAATCATACCAAACTTTCTTGTGGGGTCCCCAATCTTTTAAACAAGAAATTCTCTGGTAGCAGACTATAAGTTGGATATAAGTTTGGGTAAAGTCTAATTTAAAAGAGAGATGAATTTGGCATGCTAGGATTTCTACTGCGACCCCACAAGATCAATGTCCCAATATTTTACAACTTCTGCACGCTATATCTCATGCTTCACTATTGAGCTGGGTACTTGGAAAACAATGTCGATATAGCATGTGTTAGATTTAGAGTTAGACTTGAGGATGAGTCTATTGTTGACATAGGATAATGTGATATTGTATTTATTTTGATGTTTTAATGTTTAGATTTTAGTACTATTGGAATGAAAATACTTGAATTACAAGGGAAAATGACCCAAAGCATATGGACTCAAATTATGCGTAAGGAAAATTAGAATTGGTCCAATTTTTCTCTAATCTAATGTCAAAGTGGGTTTATTATTCCATTGAGTATATAAAGGTCCAGCTCATTTGGGCTACACTATGCAATTTAACTAGTGTGTGAGATTGTTTTAGAAAATGAGGAAAATTGAAAGTACAAGTCCTTGTAGAAGTTAAAATAAGAGAGAGAATGCAAAAAGAGGGCTAGCTACAAACTAGGGGGACACCTCTCAAGGGGTGAAAGGGATATATTTTTTTCCAATTTCAAGAGGAAATGTAGGATAGAAGGAAAGAGCAAATTTCTGTAGAGGAGTCGGGGTATGCAATCTGATCTATGTTCATGGATAGAAGAGAAGCAAAGACAAAAACAAAGATAGTTAGCGAGTGAGAGTTTGAAAATAGAGTAGTTAGTACCATCCATATATTAGAGGAAAGGACAATCTGAAGAAGAAAAACACAATTTAAAATGATTTCTAGATTTTCTCAACTTTTATTAACCACTTTCTGACTTCATGATATCAATATTTTTACCGTTTTCAATGTTCATTTGAGTTAGTTGCTACATGTTTACCATTGGAGATGAAATGATAATAAATACTTTTTTTATTCTCAAAAATTGCTGACCCTATTTATCTTTTAGTTACTGTTTTCATTCTTTTTAGATTGGATAATGTTTTGATCATTTCTACACTTGTAGCTTACACAACAAATGCTTCTTTTTACAAATACTCTGTCAAACCTTCTAATTTAATCTAACTTATATATAGAAATTACAATTAAAAACCATTGTTCTCTATGGATGAACCTACATTTGTTGCTTATTTATTTTCCTATAGTATATTTTTGGATTGCCTATTTAGCTTATAAAGATGATAAAAATCTTTAGATCTACGACACTACATAATTCACCTTTCATGAAGTGTCGCCTACCAGCGATGTCCATAACCAAAGTATGATGCTCACATGCCGCGATTCTTGTGGTATATCATCCTTAACTATCCTCATGATAAGTGCAAACATTAAATAAAGTAGAGTGTTCCGTGAATAGGGTAAAACCTCATTTAGATGGCTCTAATAACCTTAGTGACGTATGGGTTGGAGAATATAGAAGAACCATAATAACAACCTCCTTATGCAACATTGGTGATTGATAAACGAAAATTTTAGCATGTCATTGCAATAAAACCAAATATCCGTATCAAATAAATTTATAATCCCTAATCCACACAAAATACACATTTAGAAAACTTGTGTAGTGGATATCGGGGTCGTTCACGAAGAGCTTGTGCTTGCTAAGTGTTTTAGTACATGCATAATTTCGGATAACAGTAGGTCTTAGTCTAAACTCGGACCAACAATGGTAAACAAGTTTAGTAAACAAGGTAGGTAAGCAATATCAAGTTTGAACGCTAAAGTGATAGGTACTATTTCTAACTTAGAATAACACGAAGATGCCTTAAGGATCTGTAGGTAGTGCTATGCTAAGATGTCTAATTTAATTTACCATATTCCTACACTCACAACTTCAAATAACCTAAGTCTACCTAGGTCATTCATCATATTTTCGGCTAAGCTAGTCCCAAAAATCTAACCAACATTGCAATTAGGTCTACCCGCATGCAAAGCATATAGAACTAGGTCTACCTGGTTCTACTGGTTCTACCCTAGACTAACACCGACTACTCCGTCTTGGTTTGTTGGTCTACCTCTAAACCAAGCATCTAATTTTGAAACTACTTGTTTCTCACATTAGGTCTACCCATGGTTTGTTAGAAACAAGAGTTAAGGAACACACATAAATTTCATCATCAACCCTAAGCACACACCACCCCACTTCACCTTAAGGCATCCCTCAGACTTTAGCCACTCATGCTTGGGAAATAAAACACGATTTCATTCATATAAGCTGGCGAAAATAACAGAAACATTGTAAGCTAGTCTAGTACAAAAACTAGAAATGTTCATAAAACTAGAAGAAAGTAAAGATTGTTCTTTTGTCGAGTTGCTACTGTTCATAGCCCCAGTAGCACTAGACTGGGCTCTGGTGCTGTTCTTGACGATGGAGGCCTTCTTTTCTCTTTTTGGTTGGTGTTTTTTGCGTTGGGGAAGAAGCCCCCTTGCGTGCATTCTACACTCCCCGTGTCTCTCTTCTTTTCGAAATAAATTTTCCCTTTCCTTCACTCCATGGCACTGTTCCTCACCGACAGTACTGCTCCCGACCGCCAGCACTATTCTCGGCCTGAACTTGCAGACTGCAGGTGGCGGAAAAATAGTGCTCTTTGTCCTTCTCCGGATTTTGCGCCCTTTTTCACTTGTTCCACACGTTTGTGATAAGTGATTTTGTGTCGTTCCAAAACATGTTCTTGCACTACTCTTGAGTGTTGTTTTTACTTATCTTAGACTCCACTTTCTCATTATTCTCAATTGATTTTGCATCTTTCACACTACTTTGATCTTTTTGGAGAGAAAGTGTATTTTGTGGATTTTTAGGGTACTTTTGAATCAATTTGAGGAGAAATCAAGACCCACCAAATTATGGACTTGATGGGCCATGAATCTCAGCCCAAGACTCAGTCAAATGATGAAGATTTGATCCAAGATTCGTGCATAAGATAGAGACGTCTCAATATGAAAACTTGGATCTACTCTCCTATAAATACCCCACCCTCTCAACCATTAGAGACGTCTTTGACCATTTTTCCTTTGTACTTTTCCTATTTTTGTGTCTATTTTCATGTTAGAGTCAAGTCTGCGCGTGTAGGTGCTTGCGGCTGAGGATCTGTGGTGAAGCCTTGCTTGCGCAAGTCCTGCGCGTGTGACTGTTTTACTATGTTTTTCGACATTTAAATTGAGGTTTGATTCCGTTTTTTGCAACGTTTTCTTTACCAACGTGATCTTTAGTACCATATAACCCTAAGGGAGTGTGGAAGAATCAAAGGTTGGGCTCAAGCACCTAAGGAGAAGGGCTCAATCGGACATCGTTGGTAAGGCACATTCTGTCTAATCTGTCTACGAGATGTGAGGTGTACGGGTTAGATTTGGGTGTGGGGAAAACGTGGGTTATCATAAAAGTTGAAATGGCTCTTGTGGCGTGGTTGATTCCATAATCCCACTAAACAAGGGACGGTGCTATAACGGTCACCAAGTAGCACTATTTTAAAATAACACCCCCAAAACTTGCGCAAGTAGGTCAGTTTTCAAGGTTTACACACACAAGTTTGGGCAAGTTTTGAGCAAGATGGATCCCAGGTCCAATGCCACTTTTCTTCTTGTTTTTAAAACCAAATCTTTCTTTTGTTTTCGGTCTTTTTGAGTCTTTGTTTTGAAAAGAAAATTCCAATAACAATTCCCTGTGGATACGACCTTATTTTATTACTTCAACGGTTTCTGTTTAACTTGCATTTCTTTTGTGAAAGTCAGGTATCGGGTGTTCAACATATCTGCATGATGCTTGAAGTATGGTATCTCCTTGCACGTCATTTGCCTCTGAAATTTCTCCTTTTCTTGTGCAAACTTCCCTGCTTTCACATATAGAGGTACCAATTTAAGTAAAAATTTATTTCTTTTAATGGTACCTTCATTTTCCTTTTCTGTTGTGCTCCCAAATGACTGCTCCTCTGCTTCCTGAATTTCCTTGTTCTGATTCTCTTCATTTTTGCCGTCATTTCTGTCCATTAAATCTTCTTCTTCAGCAACCTGTTCTTCGAGTTCCTCCACTTCATCTCTTGATTTTTCAGCATTTGTCTCTGGAACAGGTATTGCTGGTTCCTAGGGGATGACATTTTCTTCTTCGGGGACAGGTTAGTCCAGTGGTGTCTTTTGCTTTTTCTTCCTACCCTTCCCTTTCTTCTTCTTAGTCAAGACTTGTGGTTTTGAGGGTGGTTCTTCCACTGATGCTCTTCCCTTCCTGTAACTTTTCTGCATGTTCCTCAATCTTTTTTGGAGGCTCACATGCTCTAAGCTAGGGTTGTCAGATGGTTCTCCCATTTCAGCCGCCTGGAGGATCACGTCCACTCCCTGGAAATTTTCTGTGGCAGCAACAGATGGAAAATCCCCTTCTTCTAGGGCTGGAACAACAGTAATTTCTTCTTCAGTGCCTCCAGCAACTTCCTTTGGCTGCTCTGTTTGCATTTTCTTCCGATTGGGTCTCTCCTTTGCGGCTTTTCTTCCACTTATTGTTGAAGGAATTTTGTTTCTACCACTGTAATTTCACAGAAAAATCACAGAAGAAACGGTTGAAGTGAGGAACAAAGAAACGGCTCCCCCTTTCGCTTCAAGCACCAGGGGCTTTTTTATCATTTCCTTGGGTTCGACTTCCCACTTCCCTCAACGGTCGAATTTTTGTGTAACTCCTCATGCTTAATTTCCCTTGAGTTAAGCATCCATCCTTGCCCAGCAGCACAAAACATGGCAAAAATCCTAAAAGAAAAACATTAAAATAGAAATAAATATTCATAAATTAAAAGAGTTAACCATGGGTTGCCTCCCATAAGCGCCCTTGTTTAAAGTCTTGGACTCAACTTCTTATGTGGTTACGTTTTTTGCGAATCCATCAGCTTGATCATCTCCACCTTTCCTGTGATCATGTTAGCATTTTCATAAAAATTTTTTAACCTATGCCCATTTACCAAAAATCCCTTGTTTGAGTCTCTATCAAATATCTCTATAGCACCATTTGGAAAAATTTCCTTCACAACAAAAGGCCCTATCCATCTTGATTTCAGCTTTCCAGGATGCAATTTCAACCTAGATTGGAATAATAAAACTTTCTGGCCAATCTTGAAATTTCTCCTGGAAATATGTGCATCATGATAACTCTTAGTCCGAGCCTTGAATAGTTTTGCACTCTCGTACGCGTCATTTCTCAACTCTTCTAGTTCTGAAAGCTGGAGCTTTCTATGGCATGCACTAAGGTTTCTATCTAAGTTCAACTTCTTCACAGCCCACCAGGCCTTGTGCTCAAGAGCTGCTGGTAATCTACAAGGCTTCCCATAGACCAACCGAAAGGGTGAGGTCCCAATGGGAGTCTTGTATGCTGTTCGTATAGCCCAAAGTGCGTCTTTCAACCTCATGCTCCAGTCCTTCCTGCTCGGATTCACAACTTTCTCCAGTATTTGTTGGATTTCCCTGTTGGAGACTTCGGTTTGTCCATTGGTTTGTGGATGGTACGCTGTAGAAGGCTTGTACAAAACATTAAAATGCTTCAAAACACTCCTTAAGGCCTGACTGTAAAAATGGGTTCCCCTATCACTGATTAGGGCCTTAGGGGTTCCATATCTCGTGAAGATGTTGTTGCATAAGAAATTAATCACAGTCTTTGCATCATCGGTCCGTGTAGGGATTGCCTCAATCCATTTGGACACATAATCAACCGCAACCAAAATATAATTGTAACTTGCTTAAGTAGGAAATGGTCCAATAAAATTTATACCCAACACATCAAATAATTCACATATCAGGATTCCTTGCTGAGGCATTTCGCTTCGGTTTGATAAATTTCCTACCCTTTGGAATGGTTCACAATCTTTACAATAGGCGTAACAATCTCTGAAAATATGTGCCCAATAAAATCCGCAATCTAGAATTTTTCTTGCTGTTCTATTTGGTCCATGATGGCCACCAAAAGGTCCTGCATGACAAGAATAAATTATTTTTGGAATTTCATTTTCATGAACGCACCTTCTAATGACGCCATCATTGCAATATGTAGTATTTGACATCACTCTTAAGCTTGTTCCTCGCATGATAGTCCATTGCAGGTGGTATCACTCCTGTAGAAACAAAATTTGTAAGGTCAGCAAACCACGATTCACTTATACTAGTCCGAACTGAGAATAGCTGTTCGTCCAAAAGCGTTTCAGTGATGATTCCATCTCCTTCACTTCCTTCAATTCTGCTGAGATGATCAACCACAAGGTTCTCCCTTCCAGGCCTGTCCTTTATCTCAACATCAAACTCTTGAACAAGAAGGACCCATCTAATAAGTCTTGGTTTGGAGTCCTTCTTCTCCATCAAGTGCTTCACTGCTGAATGATCAGTGTATACCACCACTTTGCTACCTAAAAGATAAGAACGAAATTTTTCCAAGGCAAAAATAACAGCAAGGAATTCCCTTTCAATGATGGTATAATTTTTTTGGGCTTCATCCAAAGTGAAGCATAAGAGATAACATGGTGCTTTCCTTCAATTTTCTGTCCCAAAAAAGCACCCACAACATGATTACTTGCATCACACATGATCTCAAAATTATATTTCCAATTAGGTGGTTGCATCAAAGGTGTGGTAGTAACAGCCTTTTTCAAAGAATTAAAAGCATGCTTACATGAGTCATCAAAATCAAAGGTACCATCATTATGCAACAACCTACTAAGAGGCAAGGCAATTTTCGAAAAATTCTTAATAAACCTCCTATAAAAACCAACATGTCCTAAAAATGATCTAATACCTTTCACATCAATGGGATAAGGAAGCTCAGATAGAATCTTAATTTTTGCCTTATCTACCTCAATCCCTTTTTTAGAAATCACATGTCCTAAAGCAATTCCATGATCCACCATAAAATTACATTTTTCAGAATTTAAAACCAAATTTTTCTCAATACATTTCTTCAAAACTTGATCTAAATGGTCTAAGCATGACTCAAAATTTTCTCCATATACCGTAAAATCATCCATAAATATTTCAATAAAATCATCACCAAAATTAGAGAAAATACTGGTCATACACCTCTGAAAGGTGGCTTGGGCATTACACAATCCGAAAGGCATCCTCCTATAAGCATAAGTTCCGAATGGGCACGTGAAGGTTGTCTTGTCTTGGTCCTGCCCTGAAATAGGAACTTGATTATATCTAGAATATCCATCTAAAAAACAATAAAACGATTTTCCAGCCAATTTTTCCAACATTTGATCAATAAAAGGCAAAGGATAATGGTCTTTCTTTGTCACTTCATTTAATTTTCAATAATCAATGCAAACGCGCCATCCATTTTGCACCCTTTGTGGAACAAGCTCGCCTTTCTCATTTTCTCATTCACTATCTGTGATAGAGTAAATAATCCCTGCATCATGGAGTTTAACAATTTCTTTTCTTACCACCTCCATCATGTTCAGGTTGAGGCGTCTTTGAGGTTGACGAACTGGTTTTGCACCATCCTCTAGAAATAATCTGTGCATTCATATGGATTGACAGATCCCCTCAATGTCATCCAGCATCCAACCTATCGCTTTCTTGTTTCTATTCTGGACGTCGAGCAGTTGCGACTCTTGGTCTGAGCTTAGACAAGTGGAGATGATAACCGGGTTTCTGAACTCTGCGTCAAGAAAAACATATTTTAAATGGTAAGGCAGCGGTTTCAATTCAGCTAACCTCTCTTCGTGAGTCTTGGCTTGCACCACATTTAACTGCTCAAATTTTTCTTCAGCTTCAAATTTTGCAAATAAAGATTCTTCATGAGCCTCTTCTTTTTCTTGAATTTCCTTCTTCAAGTGCTCCTCAATTAGTCCATCCATGACATCCACAGCACAAATGCTCTCAAAATCACTAGGATAATTCTTCACATCCTTCATGTCCAGTGTGATTTTTTCTTTATCAAAAGAAAGCTCAATGGTTCCCATCTTCACGTTGACGATAGCATTTGAAGTGCTCAAGAATGGTCTCCCTAAAATTTATGTCGTGTCTTTTGATCCTCCAGTGGGCATGTTCACCACATAAAAATCAGCTGGGAATACAAGATGCTCAATTTTCACCAAAACATCCTCTACCAAGCCTTTGGGAGAGATCACTCTCCTATTCGCTAGCTCAATTTGCACACCTGATGCTTTCAAAGGTCCCAACCTGAGTGTCTCATAAACAGAATTCAAAATGACATTTATAGAAGCCCTAAGGTCTACCATAGCTCTCCTGATGCACAAATCTCCTATTTTGCAAGGGATAAAAAATGTACCCGAATCCTTACGCTTTTCGGGTAGTTTCCATGTAAGAAGTGCTGAGCAGCTTTCATTCAATTTCACCTTCCCCTTCTCTTTCAGCTTGGGTTTAGACATGCATAACTGCTTCAGATACTTGACACTCTTTGGCACAAGATCAATATACTCCAAGAGAGTTAAATTCAATTGAGTGTTTCCCAATGCCTTCAACATTTTCTCTTTCTCGGTTTGCTCTTCTTTCGGCTTCAGCCTTCCTGGAAAAGGAGGCTGGGTCACCTTCACCGTGACAGGTTATGGAAGTACTTCAACTTCATCCTCACTTTGCACAATAGCTTCGTACTCCTCTGTCTCATTCTCCTTAGTCTCAGGCTAGACTAATTCTCGTCCAGGCTTCTCTTTTCCACTCCTAAGTGTCATGGCGCTGATGTTCGGTCCTCCACTGGAATTTGGGTTTAGCTTGGGTTGAGATGGTAAACTCCCTTTTTGTTTTAGGTCTCCAAGCTCTGCTGCTAACTAACTCACTTGAACCTCCAAATTCCGGATTGCTTGCTGATTCTGAACTTGATTTTGAATTGATTGCGCCATGAATGTCTTCAACATTTCTTCCAATGAATTTCCAGAATTTCCTCCAGCATTGCCTTGATTTGAGGCTTGAAATGGCTGCTGGTTCTGTTGATTTTACCTTCGAAATGGAGGCGCTTGATAAGATCTTTGCTCCTGAAAATTTTGCTGCCCCATGGTTGAGCCTTCTCCTTTGTAAGAATTTTCGTTGGAGCAACAACGAAAATTTGGATGATCCCTCCAGCCTGGGTTGTAAGTGTTAGAATAAGAGTCATATTTCTTCCTTTGCTGGGGCTCCAAAATCCCATGGCCTTGACATGCTCCTCCTCAAATAAATCTGGGCCTTTTCCGCGACATGCCCTGTTTTTGTGAGAGTTTCCGCACAACATGTTCTTAGCCTGAAATAAGAACAGCTCCTTCATCATTTCTGACATAGCAGCAAAATCTTTCTTGAGTTCATTCTCTGAAACTGCCACTCATGCTTGGGAAATAAAACACGATTTCATTCATATAAGCTGGAGAAAATAACAGAAACATTGTAAGCTAGTCTGGTACAAAAACTAGAAATGTTCAGAAAACTGGAAGCAAGTAAAGATTGTTCTTTTGCCTGGTTGCTACTGTTCACAGCCCGGAACAGTAGCGCTGGATTGGGCTCTGGTGTTGTTCTTGACGATGGAGGCCTTCTTTTCTCCTTCTGGTTGGTGTTTTTCACGTTGGGGAAGAAGCCCCTTGCGTGCGTTCTACACTCGCCGCGTCTCTCTTCTTTTCAAAATAAATTTCCCCTTTCCTTCACTCCATTGCACTGTTCCTGACCGACAATACTGTTCCCGACCGGCAGCATTTTTCCTGCCCTGAACTTGTAGACTGCAGGTGGCGGCAAAATAGTGCTCTTTGTCCTTCTCCGGATTTTGCGCACTTTTTCACTTGTTCCACACGTTTGCAAGTCTGATTTTCTGCTAATTTCCCTGCTGAACTTATTGAAATATTAGTAACAAAAGTTGTGGACTAAATCAAAGGATTTAGTCCACTTTTTAACATAATCACATAAGATTAACATAAACACCACTTAAACATGAAAAATCACATTTATCTAACCTAAACCATAATAAAATATAACCATTTTGTATTATGAAATTCAGAAAAAATGTGTGTCATCAGTGATATGTGTAGTACTATCCACATTGTCAACATCTCCATTAGGATATGCACCTATTGATTTTTGCAAACATTCTAGCTTCTATGCAACCATGTGCAATAGGTTTTTCTGTATTTTGTATCTCTTATTATAACCGCACATGCGATTATCAATAAACTATACAATGAACACATTGGCGGCTACTTTACATGAACTACTTTAACACCTTTGAGATGAAGTCCATTGGGACAATGCTTCCATCTTGTTAATGCGATTATCACTTTGGATGACATCTAATGACTCAAGCACATAAAATCCTAGACCATCATGCACAACATTCCTCATATATAGTGGGCCCCCTCTAATGCTAGATATGATGAAGCATTATAGGAAGAATTAATGAAATAATTAAATGATTTCTTGTACATATGAGAAAAACAAAGGGTACAAGAAAGACAAAAGGAATGAAGAAAGAGGATGCAGAGGGAATTGAAGACTACTCACTTTTTTTGCTACAAAGCACGTATATGTGTACTTAATGCTTTTGACCTATTGTGTACGTACTTGATACACGGGTACATGGATACATTCTGATACTATGATATTAATAAAAAAATTAAAAAATATATTAAATGGTTTTATTATTTCGGAAAGTGCCTTCAAGGACAACTCCCATACAATTCTTGTGAGAGCTAGATAAGCATGTACGGTAAGCACACAATGAAAGGGCTTTACAAACAGCATTACACTTCTTCACTCATGTGATATTGATGGATCAGGCTTTCGCCCATTGGAATAGACTTCTAATTTTTGAATTAGTTAACCATTTTATTTAGAGTTTTGTTTTAGGGTTTTTAAGGAATGCATAGATTTGCTTCTTCATCATATCTATTATTTTTTTTTCAGAAATCATGACTCAAGAGAATAGAGATTCAGATTTTATAAACTTGGAAGAAATTGCCATTGAATCTGGAAAAAATATTGATGACAATGATGATGATAACTCGCCTTTATGGGCATACGTTGAAAGAGAAAAGAAGGAAGGGGATAAAGGTGGAAATTTCACCGTGAAGTGTTATTTGTGCTCTAAGGTTTTTCACAGGATCATATTCTAGAGTAAAAGCACATTTGATGAAGTTACCTTGCAATGGGGTTTCTATTTGAAAAAAAATTATGGGACCACTAATTGAAGAACTGCAAAAGATGGATAAAGAAGCTGTAAAAAATAGGCAAACACCCAGAACTAGTACAATGGAAATTGTTAGTAGCTCGCCTACAACTGAAGCCTCTTTTAATTTGTATTGATCACCATCTAGTTCCTTGAGAGGACATAAAAGAAAGACATCCACACAGTTGAGGATAGATGATAGTTTTAATATAATGATATTAAATGCAAAGTAATTGGATGTCATTATTGTCGGAATGTTTTACTCAATAGGTCTTCTATTTCATCTTGCAAGGAATCTGTACTATGTTAAGGCTTTTTCTATTGCAACATCAAGAACAATTCCAGATGAACTATATCTTTCTTAAAATAAGATTATTTTATATTATATATTTTTTATGATATTCATCTTTTGAATTGTAGGTTACAAGCCACCTGGATATAATAAGTTGAGGACTACTTTTTAAAAAAAAAAATGAAAGCGCACATATTGAGAAAGCATTAGCCACTACACAAAACACTTGGAACTCTTTAGGAGTAACCTTGACATTGGATGGATCCCCAAGGCCTTTGATAAATTTTCTAGCTTTGAATGAGGGTTGAGCAATGTTCATTAAAGCTATACATTGTGAATCAAAATTCAAGAATAGTGCGTATGCTGCTTCATTAATTGAAGATACTATTAAACAAATTGGCTCATCAAGGGTAATACAAGTTGTTACGGACAATACAAAGGTGTGTAGAGCTGCTGGTCGAATTATTGAGACAAAATATCCTAAGGTTTTTTTTATTTTATTAATTATTATTTGATTTTGTTGTGCGTCATTTTATCAACAAATTTTAAATATGTAAAACGTAAAACACAAAAGAGTGTAGTACGAGTATCGATCTTAAGGAGTTGAGTTTTGCGAAGAGTGTTTTGTTGAAAACTTTCACAAATTGTCATGGATTTACAAAAGGGGTTTTTGAAGTACAAGAAATAAAGATACAACCTAAGTAACAAACCTTGACTAAAGATTGCAGTTCATGGGAACGAACTGCAAGGAATAGCCTACTATCCCTTACACTCTGATTGACAAGGAGGCATGGGAATAGGCTCATGTGATTCCCTCTTGGATGATTAAGAAGACGAGGATTGCCGTCGATTGCCTTCAAAACTGAATTGTGCGCGTGTGCCCAACTATTGCCAATGATCAGTAGCGAGTACGAGGTCACTACTCGTCCACTGTCACAGTACCTCGGTCACAATCAATTTGCTACTTCCCTCGAACTGGTAGGGTTGGTCTGCTACTCATGGACCGTGACTAAGAGTCGTTACAGAAAGACTGCAACAAGACGCGTGGAAGTATGCAAAATCCGGAGTGAATTAGTGAAGAACCATGTTTAACGCTCAAGAATTGGAAGGAAACTTCATCTACTCCCAAGATCTAAGAGAGTTTAGCCACAAAGGGCCATGAAAACAACAACGAAAATGAAAGCTAAGTGTTCTTCCTCCTTGGAGGAGAGGAAGAGCCCAAAAGTTCTAAATGTGAAAAGTAAGTGTCAAAAGTCCCAAAATAAGTGTTCCAAGTTGCTTTTATCTCACTCCCATGTACATTAACTCCTTCTGGTCCTCTTCTCATCATTCCTTCTGTCTTGCGTGCACCACCACCTTTCCCTTGCGTGCAAGTTAATGCCCAATCATTTCTGCAGATTTTCAAATGCCGTAAGTCAGGGGCCTTGACTAGTGTTAGTCTTTCGCTCACAATTGTTCCAAGTTGCGAGCAAGGCACGAAAAGTCAGAGTCTGACCTCCTGCAACACTCCATACTGCCTCCTGATAAAGAAAATATATACAAAATAGAAAAATAGGATTTTTTTAAGAAAATCAATTACTTATCAATATAATTCCTAAATTGGGTGACTTAACATTAGATTAACATATAATAATACCTAAATATAAACTAGAAAATGACACTTAACAGATTTGATGATTTGTTTTAATATTTTTTACTTTTGTTTTTTAAATTATTTATATTCGTTTTCCTTTTTACATCTTTTAAACTCCTTGTATTGTGCACACTTTAAATCTTGTTCTCAAAGATATTTGTGTACCAAAAAAAAAAGGATCCAATCAATTATGATGCATGCAAATGGATTTCTGATATCACAAATAGAATGATGATGATTAAGAGTTTTATTACTAATCATCGCATGTGGTTGTTCTTATTCAAGAAATATTCAAAGCTTAAGCTTTTGAATGTTGGTGAAACAAGGTTTGCCTTGGTTGTAATTGTGATTAGAAGATTTGTTTGGCTTAAAAAAGAGCTGAAGGCTTTGGTGATTAGTGAGAATTAGTATGAGTATCAAAATGATAATGCTGCAAAAGCTAAAGAAGTGGGAGAAGTTTTGTTGAGTTATTCTTTTTGGGATTCTATTGAGTATATACTCTTTCACAAATCCTATTTATGAGATATTGAGATTATGTGATACAAATGAAGCAAGTTTACGTCTAGTTATTGGGATGTGGGACTCCATTTGTATGAAAGTTAAAGAAGCAATATACACTTATGAGCAAAAGCATTCAGATGAGGAAAGTTCTTTTTGGCGTGTTGTGGAGTTGGTGCTATTAGAAAGAGGAGGTGATAGTTTGATAGCATTGCATGCATTGGCTCACACTTTGAATCCAATTATGCTTTGGATATTCAAATTTATATTTAATAGATATGTTCAAAGTTGTTTAAAAATTAATGACAACTTTGTTTGATATTATGATTATTTTTTTATAGAGTTTATACAGAAGAATGGAAGAATGAGCATCCTTATTTTCCAGATGTTGCAAAAGATAAAGACTTAACAGGTTCAAGACGAGAATTTTGTTGAGCATTATTTCCCAACGCAAGAAAAATGATTGGATGCATATGGTGAGATTGCTAACTTTGTGGCGTGCTTATCTGATTTTGGTACCACTGATGCCATGGCTGGAAGGTTAAAGATGAAAGCAATTGTGTGGTGGGTTACTTTTTGGATAGAAAGACCTATCATTCAAGCCTTAGCAATGAAAATATTTGGTCATGTTTCATCTTCTTTTGCTTGTGAGAGAAACTGGAATACCTACTACAAGTTCATACATTCAGCAAAAAGACACAAATTAGCAGATGAAAGAGCTAAAGATCTTGTGTTTATTCACAGTAATTGGCATCTTCTATCAAGATTTTTCAGATAAAAATCATGTTGGTGAGAGTAAATTATGGGATATTATGGGAGATGTATTTGAAGTAGGTAATGTTGGCATTTTGGAGAATGCAACTCTTTAATTGGATGAACCTGAATTTGAAATGGAGGAATTGGAATTGAATGTTCAAGAGATATGAGTGGGTATTGAAGGAGTTGATCTGAAAAAAACCATTATAACTTTGTTATGTATTTGATCATTTTAAGGTTGTCTTTGAATTAAGTATGTTTTAATTATTGATATTTTTGTAAGATTTTTTTTTGTATTAATAAAAAAATTAATGTTAAATAAACGTATCTAAGTCGTATCCTAATATGATACTTTTAAATTTTTCGTATTCCTATCTTCGTATCGGTATCCATACTAATACGCACCCATATCCATGCTTTGTAGCTTTTTTTCAAATTGGAATACTTTTAGGTAGTATCTTTTGTTCTTCCACTCCATTTGAATGAGGAAGAAGTCATACTTTCACTTGAGCTTTATTTGTATTTTTTGATGGTCATATGTGGCTAGATATTTAGTTTATAGGAATTGATGAAGTCTCTTTCAATATCATAAGTATAAAATCTTGGTTGTTCATTGGATTTTTTTCGGATTTTGTATAACTCCACACACATGTTGTAGTCTTTCTATAGTATCTTTTAATCATGATTCATGAGTAAGTAACCATTGCTTGCAGATTTTGATCTGGAGTAGAATGAAGAGCACTGCCTCATTCTCTTCTAGTTTGAGAGAAATAGCAAAATTTTTTTGATTGAGATACTTTTTTCAAGAAGGAAAAGTGATGTCATACCCAAGCTATTGGTCATGGCTAATAGTGGGCACATATGCAGAATTCTATTTTCAGAACAATTGATCACAATCCTGTTGTTTTCTCAAATGTCCAAGGAGGAGTAACATGAGATGAATTCCACGACAAGGGGAGACAAAGAATAAAATACATTCTCCTCCTAGAAACATCTTCCCTTAGTCAAGGTCCTACATGTAAGTTTTATTTCCTATTTTCTATCTTTCAACCTTTCTTAAAAAATGACAGTTACCATTTTTCCAACTTCTTATGATCAACACTAGTAATACATTTAATTGTGTCTTACATTTTTCTATTTAAAATTTGTTGAGTAAGCAATATGCAATAATATAAAAAATTATTCATTTTCCCAATTATCGTGATTGCCATTGTTGCTAACAGCCGATGAATGGGCATGTGCACATATGTTTGGAACAACATAGTGAGGTAGCATATGGGTACTCCCACAGCATAGCATGTCACAAGGCACACATGTTGGGTATAGGTTTTCTTCTTTATAAAATTTATAAAAATTCGCATTCGATTACATGATTCATTTTCATGCTCTTTTGAATCTATAACCACAAATAACTTATATGCATATATAGTTCATTAATATTTTAAATAATAGGATTTCCAATTGAATATTAAACTAATGTATTTAAGTTTAGATCCAATTTTTGTATACTTTATGTTATAAATGTAATTAGTTATTTTTATTTAACGAAATACAATTCTATATTGTATATAGTGCTATTTAGGAACTAAATACGTAAAATAAGATAAATTGATCAATGATTTTTCAGTAAAACTATTGGATAAATAACTTTTTTTTGTAGAGATCTATTTTCATAAAAATCTCAAGTGTGGTGATTCAAGTCAAATCATTCGAAGTTGAAAATGTATTAGAAAACAAGATTGCTAAAATCAAGAAAACTTCTCTAGATTATGATGTGCTTCTCATAATTTCACCTAGGAGCAACAAAAGGCATACTGCATCTTCACTCAATAGGAGGTTCAAAATTCTACGATGGGAAAATAAAATCCTAATAAATTATACTAAATCAAAAACTCAGTGCATCCATCTCTAATTTTGTATTAGCCATTTGAATGAACTATCCTTTGACATCATTTTACTATGTAGGAGTTTACGTTGTTGAAGTAATCGAGATAAGGAAACTGATGTGTGTCGTTTCCACAACAAATTCTAATATTTTAAAAACTCGTAAAACACAAAAGCATAGTACGGGTGTCAAACGTAGGGAGTTGTTTTTTAGTGAAAGGTGAAATTACACCAAATACAACTGTCACAATTTGTAATTGGCTTTGTAAGTAAAAGGTGCAAGAAATGTAAATGATGAAGCTTGAGTAAGGGGATAAGAGGGTTGTAAACAAACAACAAGAATAAACATAAGCGATGAACCTTAAATAAAGAAAATGTTCCTGGGTGTTGAATCTTTCCCATTTATGTTTGTCACATCTTCACTCTTCTCTGATCTTCTTCAATACTCGATTATAGGAGTAAGTAATTGTCTACCCTCTCTTACACTCTCTTGCAAGAAGGCATGAAAATAGCTTGGTGTTGCTCCTCCTTGGACGAACATGAAGATAAGAGGTCTTGCCAACGTACCCTCACGGTTGAATTGTGCGCGTATGCCCGAGTGTTACCAATGACCCAATGAGTCCAAATACGAGGTCACTATCTATCCATGGATCCTGAGATACGGCGACAAACAAAACGTTGTCTCCCTCCTACCAAAAGGGCATGAGTTCGTGCTCTCCACCTTGCTCATCTTCAAAACTTGCAAGTAGTGATAAGCTAACCATGAATCTTGAATAAGAGAACTGTTACAAAAAGACTGTAACATAGCCGCCCGAAGACATATGAAACCCAATCAAATTCAATGAAGAGATGAAGATAAACTAACAAAACATAGATCTGGGAGTGTCCTAACCTAGAAATGGAAGTTTCTAGCTGCGAACGTCCATACAAACTACAAAAACGAAAACAAGGTTCTAGAGAGAAGCTAGAGGAATATCCTCTAGAGAGATAAACAAAAGTCTAAACAAAACTATCCAAAAGTGAATTCTAAATGTTGGAACAAAACTAAACTTCAATGAGAGTCTGAGTTTTCTTGTCCCCTTGGTTCTGTTGTGAATTGGCATCCTTCTTTTTTTTTTTTTGAACATGAGGTGTCATTGGGCCGTGGATATACAACAAAAACATGAGAGCAATCCTAAACATGTCTCATCCCTAATGCATATCATAAAAGCAAGAAATTCGGTGTATGGAAAAATCTAGAAGGTTTCCTAGCAGCTAGATAAGTCTAAGCACCCTAATCATGGATGAGTCATAAGGAATACCTAGGCATGGATGTGTTTGTCAAGGGATGTAGGGGCAGTCGCTAGAGGAACTTCAGATGAGTCGCCATATGGATCTACAATGGTGTGCGGCATCACGGTGGTCTTACTCTTGGTTCCCGCTTGGACAAAAACAACACGTTCTCCAGCCTCCTTTAGGTAGCTGCACTGAAAAAGGTCAACCAAATCTAGGTACTGGAAATGAGCATCTACCTTGGGTGTGTTGGCTATGAGATCCACGTTGAGGTGCATCGTGAGCTTAGTGATGAGGGATGCGAATGGAAGCACTCATTCACTAAGCGATGCCACACAATTCATGTGCGTGGCAATCCACCAGCCAAGGTTGATCGAGATCTTCTTCATCATGGCCCAAAAGAAGAACACTACCACTTTGGAGAGCACACTGGTGCTCTAGCGAGTGGCAGAATAGCATCCTCCGAGATACATGTTCAAAAATAACAACGCAGGGGCCCTCAAATGATGGGCCTTGAGTTTGGAACTTAGGAAAGGTGGTTCACACACAGACATGGAACCATAAGCAGAATGAACATCAAAAGATGGCAGATAGTCACAACATGATTGCAAATAATGAGCAGAAGTCAATTCATCCTCAGACACAAAATCAAGAGCAACATTAAAATCATTCACAGAAAGTTAAAAATCCTTCCCACCTAACCGAAAAGAAATGAGAGGTTCTGCAATAGGGTTCCCTTCCACACCATAAAAAAAAAGTAGCATAGAACGCAAAAACTATTTTCGAAAAACAAGAAGTTCAACTTCTGAAAAACGATGCCATTCATGTGAAAATTCAAACATACAGTTAATATCATATGTCAGATTCAAATGTACTAACGTAGGAGCATGTAGACGAAAGGCAAATAAAATGCGGTGACTAGTTATAGCATTGAAAATGGCCTGAGATTTCTTTTGGGGAAACCTGACAGTGTACTAGATTTGAGTCCAGGCAGGAGATTCCAGTCAAGAACGATCTCTCCAGAACTTTTGACACCCATGTTGTCCTTTGCCACGCTGCCTACTGGAATGTTAGTGGAATGTTGTCCTTTTGACACCCATATTGATGGCCTACTCCCCATCTTGGAATGTTAGTGGTGGTCCTTCATTAGTGGCTCCCTTTATTTCTACAATCCATAAATCCACTTCAAAATCAATGTTATCATCCTCACCTTCTCCTTCCAAATGGGGTGAGTGTCTGCGTTCAGTAGCTGGTGGGCTGGCTGCCTCTTCTACTTCAATTTCCTCTTCTTCCTCCCCCAAGTCATCCAATTGGAAATCTTCATCAGAGCTATCGGTATGAGCTTTGGTAGCAACAGCAACTTGCTCCAGTGTGTCATTTGCAATAGGGTATGGTGTGGCCTCTTTTTCTGGGGTTGCATCCTGCATTTCTTGGGTTGCTTGAAGTGCCTCGTCCTTCCATGGGAGGTACAAATCAGGAGGATGTTTGGCTAAAGGGGCTGGAGAAAATAGCGGAGAAATCTCCCAAGCGGAAGTTTTCAGTGAAGGCATAGATTGATGTTTGTGAGGCCTTGGCGAGGGTGAAGTAGAACGGCGTCGGTTCCTCCGTGATGGACCTTCAGTGGTGGCCTTGCGTCACCCAGCTATGCAAAGTTTCCTAACAGAAGTGCAAAGAGATGAAGCAGAGGAAGAAGGTAGAATGAGAGTTTACAGAAGTGAAGGAATGTCTTACAAAAGAGTGGGGAAAGTGGGTTAGTGGTGGAAGTAGTGGTGTGAATGGGGAAATGGGAAGTTGTGGTGAGAGAAGAGTTCCAAGAATGATAATCATGAGGGGAAAAGAAAGTAAAATAATCAATCTCTCTCGGTAATGATGTGTGGGATAGTGTGTAATCCCAACAGAATCTTGGGGAACCTGAACGTCAAAAAAAAGTAAAAGAGGAAAGAGAAAATTAACTCTCGGGTTGTCTCCTGTGCAATGCCAAATTAAAGTCGTTGGCCGACTTGGTACACTACTAATGGTCCTCAAGTAAGAGCAAACAGCAGACTATTTGCGGCTCAAAGTTCTCATAATATGGTTTCAACATATGGCCATTGACCTTGAAATATTTCCCTGTCTCATAAGAATGTATAACAACAGCAAATAAGGGAAAACATGTGAAACTTCATAGGTCCTTGTCATTTGGATCTCAGTTTTCTAGGAAAAAATCTCAAAGTGGTATCATATAAAAGAACTTCCTAGCCAACTCGAAATTTCTTCTCATGTAACTTACTGTAATGGAAGTGTTTTACCTTCTCTTTTCTCATACTTGATCACTAACCATGTTGCATGTTTTCATGACCCAGTATGCTTTGTGATGAATCTCTACTGAGAGATGGCAAGACTTGCCATAGATCATGCGAAAGGGAGACATTCCAATAGAATTTTTATAAGCGGTACGGTAGGCCCACAACTCATCTTCAACCTGAGACATTAGTCTCTTCTAATTGGATTCACTGTTCGTTCTAGAATGCATTTAATCTCCCGATTTGAGTTCTCAGCCTGCCCATTAGTCTGAGATGCCTACCTATAGAAAGAGAATGATGAACTCCGAATTTTGTTAGCATGGCCCTTATGACATGGTTCATGAAGTGGGTACCTCTATCCCAAATAAGAATCTTAAGATAACCAAACCTGGGAAAATGTGGGAAGTCAAGAAATAATTTAATAGTTCTCATGTCATCTTTCTCACATGCCATGACTTCAACCCACTTAGAAACGTAATCAACAGCAAGAAGGATATAGGTCTTCCCCTTTGATGAAGGGAAAGGTCCCATGAAGTCAATACCTCAAGCATCAAAAATCTCGCAATGGTATGCATCTCGAAAAAGTGTGGGTCAATAGAAGCCAGCCTCTAGGACCTTGTTAGCTATGACCCTTGGACCAGAATGACCCTCACAAGGTAATTCATGACAATGAGTAAGATTCAAATTTACTTCACCTTAACGGATGCACTAATGAAGGATTTGGTAAGGTCCAATCTTCCACAGGTATGGGTCATCCCAAAAGTAGTGCATGTTGTCAATTCGCAACTCCTCCTTTTGATGATGTTGGAAGTCCTCTGGAAAATGTCCTATTACAAGAAAATTCACAATGTTTGTGTATCAGAGACTTGATGACACACATTTTTCCTGAAATTCATAATATAAAATAGTTATATTTTATTATGGTTTAGGTTAGATAAATGTGGTTTTTCATGTTTTAGTGGTGTTTATGTTAATCTTATGTGATTATGCTGAAAAGTGGACTAAATCCTTTGATTTAGTTCACAACTTTTGTTACTCATGCTTCAGTAAGTTCAACAGGGAGATCAGCAGAAAAATCAGACTTGCAAGCATGTGAAACAAGTGAAAAAGGGTGCAAAATCCGGAGAAGGACAAAGAGCATTATTCTGCCGCCACCGCAGTCTGCAAGTTCAGGTTAGGAATAGTGCTGGCGGCCAGGAACAGTACTAGCAGTCAGAAATAGTGCAATGGAGTGAAGGAAAAGGGAAATTTATTTCGAAAAAGAGGGAGAGCGGGGATAGCCAGAGAGGAGACGCAAGGGGGCTTCTTCCCCAACACGAAAAACACCAACCAGAAGGCGGAAAGAAGGCCTTCGTTGTCAAGAGCACCATCGGAGCGCAGTCCAGCGCTACTGTTCTGTGCTATGAACAGTAGCAACCAGGCGATAGAACAATCTTTATTTGCTTTCCATTTTCTGAACATTTTGAGTTTTTGCATTTGAGTTGTTTACAATGTTTCTGCCATTTTGGCCAACTTATATGATTGAAATCGTGTATTATTTCCCAAGCATGAGTGGTTAAAGTCTTAGGGATGTCTTAAGGTGAAGTGGGGTGGTGTGTGCTTAAGGTTGATGATGAAATTTATGTGTGTTCCTTAACTCTTGTTTCTAACAAACCATGGGTAGACCTAATGTGGGAAACAAGTAGTTTAACAAATTAGATGCTTGGTTTAGAGGTAGACCAACAAACCAAGACGGAGCAGTCGGTGTTAGTCTAGGGTAGAATCAGTAGAACCAGGTAGACCTAGTTCTATATGCTTTGCATGCGGGTAGATCTAATTGCAATGTTGGTTATGATTTTTGGGACTAGCTTAGCTGAAAATATGATGAATGACCTAGGTAAACTTAGGTTATTTGAAGTTGTGAGTGTAGGAACATGGTAAATTAAATTAGGCATCTTAGCATAGCACTACCTACAGATCCTTAAGGCATCTTCGTGTTATTCTAAGTTAGAAATAGTACCTGTTACTTTTAGCGTTGAGACCTGATATTGCCTACCTACCTTGTTTACTGAACTTGTTTACCACTGTTAGTACGAGCTTAGACCAAGACTTACTGTTATTCCGAATTATGCATTTACTAAAAAACTTAACAAGCACAAGCTCTTCGTGATCGACCCCAATATCCACTATGCAAGTTTTCTAAATTTGTATTTTGTGTAGATTAGGGATTATAAATTAATTTAATAACGAATTTTCTATTTTCGCAACGAAATTAGGAATTTTCGTTTATCAGCACTTCCATCATGGATCATATATAAGTGATTGTCAAGGAAGTTGTCCTCAATGGGGCTGGATGCTTCTCCAGAGGTGATGTGGCTAAGGTGATCTTGTTAGTATATGTGTTCTACAGACAATCAACTCATTGGAAAATCTTATCTTATGATATTTACTTTGAATTGTGATCAAATTTATATCATTGATAAAATCCTCTACTTGATCTATGTGGTATAGAAATTATGATGAGATCATAATGTGAGATTCTTCAAGCACTCATGATCAAGTTAAAAAGTCCCTAGCTAGAGTATTTGTGAAATGAGGATATCACAAATACGGATAAGTTGGCACACATTGAGTTCCCTAAATTGTTTAGGCAATTGTTCTCACAATTGATGTAATGAGATTACTAGAATCTATGTGTGGATGTCGATTAGAGAATCGATTCACTGGATGACTCATCTTCGAGATGCTACTATGGGAAGCTAACCAAGTGTCAGTAGCAAGATCTCGAATATGACAGCCGTGCAATTAAGCTTAGACTTGAGGTCAACAAAGTTATCTTGATCTTAAGCTCACATTTTCGCTCATTACTAATGGGAGCCTAACCATGGCTCGCCTAGTATGGATGGGTAGGGATGTGACTCCTTAAGGTTGGAGATAGTTGATTGATCAATAAATGATTCATCACTCATGTTAGCGATGAGATCATATCTCAAGTAATTGCATCAAAGCCTAACAGTAAGTCCTGGGCCCAAGGTAATGACACTCGAATTGTTTGAGTAGGTCATTGAGTGTTAGTGCTTGAATGCAATTATAAGTTTGATACATCAAAAAGACACACACCCATGTTCTAGTATCGAATGAGATATAAGTATGATGAAAGCTGTTCATTGCATGGTGGCTGGTCATGGAAAGGCTCAATCAGTTCACCTAATTATTCTTACATCTTGGGGATCATGATATGTTGCTAGACATCACTCATGATCGATAATGATGGATTTGATTAATTAAGAGTTAATTAATAAATCCATTATTACGGCCTTGGTTGAAGAAGCCTATAGGGTCACACACAATAGTGGAGTCACTCAACGATATAAAATAGAATGGCACAATTACATGAGATGTAATTGGTAAAGTGGATAAATTAAATTGAGAGTTATTTTGAGATTAATATTGATTAAACTCAAAATAAAAGATCATATATAGATAAGATTTGGAATATATACATATCTTCACAAGATAAGATCTTTACGGAGATATGATTTGATTTTACCATATATCTATCGAAAAAGATTTAGATCTAGAGATCGGCTCCGAAGGTCTTCGTGCTCTCTGAGACTAATCCACAAGGAGGCGTTTTTATCTACTAGCACCTGAGGAATTCGACCAGCATTCAAGAGCCTTGAGAAGGTTATCAACGGAGTGCTCCGCGTGCGGATACCATAGAGGTCGTCTGCTATTGGCGGTTCGTGAACAAAGGAGTCATCTGAAAGTTATTTTAGAATCCCTTTGTCTAATGTATACCGTATTCCAAGATCTGCGTTGGGGGTTTTTGAAAATTTTTAAAATTCCGCTGCTTTTGAGACATACGATATCTATGAGAAACCCAACAGATCTACCACAAAATTCTGGCATCCCTTCTTGTCTCAGATTTCTATGTCGAACTCCTAGGGCAGTAGGATCCATCTAATAAGACGAGGTTTTGAATCCTTTTTGTTCAAGAGATACCTGAATGCTGCATGATCGGAGTAAATAATTTTTCCAAGCAAGTGGGTTCTCAATTTTTCCAATGCAAAGATGATGGCCAAAAGCTCTCTCTATTGTTGTATAATTCCTTTTTGCATCATCCAAACACTTTGAGGCATAGTGGATCACATTTGATGCCTTCTCCAGCTTTTGTTTGAGGACCGCTCCTAGAGCTACATCACTAGCATCACACAATAGCTCAAAAGGAAAATTTCAATTAGGTGCCTAAATGATAGAGGCCGAAACAAGTCTTTCCTTCAAAGTATCAAAGGCTAACCGACAATTCTCATCAAAAGTGAAATCAACATCTTTGTGTAACAGATACATAAGGAGCGAATGTCTCAAACACAAGTAGGGTAAGGCAGTTTTTGGATTACCTCAACCTTTGCTTTGTCCACTTCAATTCCTCTCTTGGAAACCACATGTCCCAAGATAATGCCTTGCTCAACCATCAAATGACAGTCCTCATAGTTTAGCACAAGGTTAGTCTCAACACATCTTTTCAAAATCAAAGACAAATTTCCTAAGCATTCATCAAACTATTTCCCTAAACAATGAAATCATTCATGATGACCTCAATAATTTCTTCCACATACGCCGAAAAGATACTCACCATACATCTTTCAAAAGTGGTAGGTGCATCGCATAGTCCAAATGGCATCCTATGATAGGAAAAGGTTCCAAAATTGCAAACAAAAACTATCTTGGATTGATCTTCGAGAGCCACGGGAATTTGGTGGAAACTGGAGTATCCATCCAAGCAACAATAGTGGCTCTTCCCTACAAGTCGTTCAAGCATTTGGTCTATAAAAGGAAGGGGATAGTGGTCTTTCCTGGTGGTGGAATTAAGCTTGTGATAGTCCACACACATCCTCCAACCATTCTACACTCTTGTGGGAATGAGTTCCCCTTGTTCATTGCTCATCACTGTGATACCAGTCTTCTTTGGGACAACTTGCACATGACTATCCCACTCACTGTTAGAGATAGGATAAATGATACCTACGGATAACAGCTTCAAAATCTCCTTCTTGACCACTTCCACCATCGGGGGGGGGGGGGGGGGGGGTTCAGTCTCCTCTGTGGCTGCCGATTGGGTTTCGTCCCATCCTCTAGGTAAATCCTGTGAGTGCAAATAGAAGGGCGTGTTTAGTGAACTGGAAATAGTAATAGGCAGAGTCTCATCATCACCAAGAATCAATTATTTCAAATGTTCAGGCAAAGTCTTTAACTTTAAAGATTGTGCTCAAATAATGGAAAGCACTAGTGGTTTGCTAGGTGTTTCCAAGCTAAGAAAAGAAATATCTTGAACATCAAGTTCATCGGTTGGATCGCTTGAATGATGGAAAACCTCAAGATCAGAAAGAGGAAAATCTTTCAGATTGAGAAATTTCCGTGTTGGATTCAGATTCGTGCTCTTGCTCATAGATCATCGCATAGTGATCAGTGTCAGTTTCGCATGTGGAGATTACATATATCTCACTAATCTGATCAGGATGCTTCATGGCTTTTTCGAGATGGCAGCCACTTACTGACAAAACGAGAAAATCATGTTTTCTTAGTGGGACAGTGTCCCATTTCACTCATCTCCACCTTAACTGTAGCCCACAAGCTTTAATGAATGAAACAGTAGTCATCTCATGCCAATCGTATCTCTCATAAAACAATTGTATTATTGAGTCTCTTGGTGTATGTGTTCTATAAACAATCAACTTATTGGCAAATCTTATCTTTTGATATTTACTTTAAATTGTGATCAAATTTATATCATTGATAAAATCCTCTACTTGATCTATGTGCTATAGAAATTATGATGAGATCATAATGTGAGATTCTTCAAGCACTCATGCTCAAGTTAAAAACTCCCTAGCTAGAGTGTTTGTGAAATGAGGATATCACAAATACGAATAGGCTGGCACACATTGAGTTCCATAAATTGTTTAGGCAATGGTCACAATTGATGTAATGTGATTACTAGAACCTATGTGTGGGTGACAATTAGAGAATCGATTCACCGGATGACTCATCTTCGAGATGCTACTATGGGAAGCTAACCAAGTGTCAGTTGCAAGATCTCGAATATGACAACCGTGCAAGTAAGCTTAGACTTGACGTCAACAAAGTTGTCTTGATCTTAAGCTCACATTTTTGCTCATTACTAATGGGAGCCTAACCATGGCTTGCCTAGTATAGATGAGTAGGGATGTGACTCCTTAAGGTTGGAGATAGTTGATTGATCAATAAAGGATTCATCACTCATGTTAGCTATGAGATCATATCTCAAGTAATTGCATCAAAGCCTAACAATTGTCTTGAGCCCAGGGTAATGACACTCGAATTGTTTGAGTAGGTCATTCAGTGTTATTGCTTCAATGCAATTATAAGTTCGATTCATCTTTTTCGATAGATATTTTGTGACATATCAAATCATATCTATATGAGATCTTTTATTTTTGAGTTTAATCAATATTAATCTCAAAATAGCTCTCTATTTAATTTATCTACTTTACCAATTACATCTCATGTAATTGTGTAATTCTATTTTATATCGATGAGTGGCTCCACTATTGTGTGTGACCCTATAGGCTTCTTCAATCAAGGCCGTAATAACGGATTTATTAATTAACTCTTAATTAATCAAATCCATCATTATCGATCAAGAGTGATGTTTAGCAACATATCATAATCCCCAAGATGTAAGAATAATCAGGTGAACTGATTGAGCCTTTCCATGACCAGCCACCATGCAATGAACAGCTTTCATCATACTTATATCTCATTCGATACTAGAACATGGGTGTGTGTCTTTTTGATGTATCAAACTTATAATTGCATTCAAGCACTAACACTCAATGACCTACTCAAACAATTCGAGTGTCATTACCTTGGGCCCAGGACTTACTGTTAGGCTTTGATGCAATTACTTGAGATATGATCTCATCGCTAACATGAGTTATGAATCCTTTATTGATCAATCAACTATCTCCAACCTTAAGGAGTCACATCCCTACTCATCCATACTAGGCAAGCCATGGTTAGGCTCCCATTAGTAATGAGCGAAAATGTGAGCTTAAGATCAAGATAACTTTGTTGACCTCAAGTCTAAGCTTAATTGCACGGCTGTCATATTCGAGATCTTGCTACTGACACCTGGTTAGCTTCCCATAGTAGCATCTCGAAGATGAGTCATCCTGTGAATCGATTCTCTAATCGACACCCACACATAGGTTCTAGTAATCTCATTACATCAATTGTGAGAACTATTGCCTAAATAGCTTATCCGTATTTGTGATATCCTCATTTCACAAATACTCTAGTCAGGGAGTTTTTAACTTGAACATAAATGCTTGTAGAATCTCACATTATGATCTCATCATAATTTCTATAGCATATAGATCAAGTAGAGGATTTTTTCAATGATATGAATTTGATCACAATTCAAAGTAAATATCAAAGATAAGATTTGCCAATGAGTTGATTGTCTCTAAAACACATATACTAATAAGTTGTTCATTGCATGGTGGCTGGTCATGGAAAGGCTCAATCAACTCACTTGATTATTCTTTAATCTTGGAGATCATGATATGTTACTAGACATCACTCATGATCGATAATAATGAATTTGATTGATTAAGAGTTAATTAAGAAATCCATTATTATTGTCTTGATTGAAGAAGCCTATAGGGTCACACACAATAGTGGAGTCACTCATCGATATAAAATAGAATAATACAATTCCATGAGATGTAATTGGTAAAGTAGATACATTAAATAGAGAGTTATTTTGAGATTAATATTGATTAAGCTCAAAATAAAGATCTTATGTAGATAAGATTTGGAACATATACATATCTCTACAAGATAAGATCTTTATGGAGACATGATTTGATATGTTACCAAATATCTATAAAAAAGATTCAGATCTACATATCTCCTTCGCACATCTTCATTCTTACAAAAACATCATATTAGCTGAAAAATTCACAAAGTTTATGGAGGAAAGAGATGAAATCTTCTAAAAGTTGGCAAAATGTACAAACTTGACTAAAATAGGAGGCAAAAAGAAAGAGATAATTTTGCAACCCCCAAGGTACTTTTAAAAGAGTAGAAAGAATTTTTACTTGGGGAGGGAGGTTGAGGGATTGTACATATTGCATACAATATCCCTAAAAGGGTAAGAAGACAAACAACAACAATGGAAATGAAAGAATCTTGATCCAACTAAAAAACTCAACTCTATTTCAAGATTTCCTACTCCTAATAGGAGTAGTGCTATGGAAATCGAATCAACTATTTAACCTTCAAGATTAGATTGTATTTTTTGTTTCTATTTTTATTTTAGCATTATGACAATCAAAATGCTTTAATTTTTATTTTTATGAAGATGTTTTACTCATATCTAGTGTGAGTACTTGAATTAGAAGTGATGCCTTAGAAAGAAAGGGGAATCTTCATTTTAGTCTAGTTCCAAAAATAATAATGTGCTAGTGTAAATCTTCCTAATAAGTCACGATAGATCCATGAAGGGAAAAGAAAAATACACCTAACTTAGTAAAATCAACCTAGAGGTAGATCAATGTGTTTGGAATGCAGTTATGTAGATGATTCTCTTGAGTAGAGATTAATCAGATTGAGTAAACTAATCTTATTAATCTTGCAAAATAATTGACCTAAGTATAAGGTGATCTAGGAAAGCTGTATAAATGGAAACTAAAAAAATAATAATTTGCACATTAAAATTTTGAGGCCACGAGTTGAATGGGTATTCTATCCTTGAAACCTGAGACATTGCATTTTGTGTTTTTTACATTAGAGTTAGAATCCTCATGTCACTTTATTTTTCATTTTTTAAGTGCCTATTAAATCCTTGATAATTTTAGTTAAAAGTAAAATTTGCATTTGACACTGGAATGTATGAATTATAGTACAACAAACTCTCAATTCCTTGAGTTTGAACTTGAACAATTTACTTCATTTGTAGATTTTTTGCATCAGGGTTTTATAAACTTTATTTAATTTTAAAATCCCAATATTTCATAATGACTAGAAATTTTTGTTTATGAAGTTGAGAGGGAAAATGGATTCTAAAACATAAAATTGTTTAATCACTACAAAAATCTAGTTGTATTAAGTTGGGATGTGATCGTTCATGAAACTGCAAGTTGGAGTTAAAAGGTATTTTTCAAGATGGAAGAGGAAAGTCAACACAATGTAGCACAAAATAATAGATGCAATACTCAATCTACTTTAAGGATTGTAAATGTTGGGAAATCTTCTGATAACACATATTTTTGAGTAATTGAATACCGGGAATTGACTCATATTGTGCTACAAAAATTAAGTTTTACAGTCTAGTTGTATATTTTTTCACATAGTACTGTAGTTGTGTTATTTTAGTCTTAAATGGGACTAAATCGTCAACCTTACTTCTAATAGTTTTCTTTGAGCAATGTAGCACAGGTCACAACAAAAATCCCAAGGTGCCAGATATGAACAATGTAGTGGTAGAGGATGAGCCAGAAGTCTGAAAAGGAGTATACACAAAATCCAAGGAAGGAAAAGTAGGATTTTGGACAAAAAGGGGGACAAGATGGAGAGAGAAAAATATCTCCACCATTGGAGACACATGACATTTTTTCTAGAAAAGGTTTACTAGAGGGGAAGAAGGAGGAAGACGAACCAGGAACGAAGCTGATATTTGAAGACTATTTTCTATTTCGAAGGAATATTACTCATAGCTAAGAGTAGCTAGCAACTTTTCTAGCTTTCTGTTGAACTTTTAATTTTTCTGCTTGTTTATTTTCTTGTAGTTGACTGTGTGATGAATACAATGCGTAATGATGTTTTCTTTTCTATTTTCATTTACCTTAAGCATGAGTGGCTAAGCATTTTGGGGTGCCTTGGGGTGAAAAGGGGAGAATTGTGCTAATCAATCTTTAGACCTAATAAACCATAAGTCACGCCACTTCCTTAACAAACTAGGATAGATCCAGGAGGGGAAAGTAGTGAAACCTAGCTTAACAACCCTAATTAGAGGTAGACCAAAGATTAGGTGGAAAATAAGAGTCCGGATATACCTAGACTTTGTGTGTTAGTTATTTGATTTACGGTTTGTGTGAGCTTGTTTAGTGATAAGCATACATCCCCTAGGAGTCCCAAAGCATCACCCATTTCATTCCAGGAACAACCGAATTCAGAAGCTTGTTACTTTTCTTTACGGTATTTTATCGCAATTCTTTCTTAGTCTTAGTTAAGACCAAATCTATCAATGTGACACTGAGTGCATGCATTGACTTTCACATGAAAAGCACCTACACATATCTTCGTGTTCGACCCTAATCACTATGCTCATAATTGTATTATGCTTGAATGTGTGTTAGGTTATAAATTTATTGATAGGGGAAAATTGCAATTTGACGACATTGCTAAATTTTTTGTTTATCATCTTTCAATCAAAGGGCCTTAATTATTATATTGTTGATTACCATAAGCACCATCTCCAAGAACTAATGAGATTTGGTAGAAAAGATCAACTATTTTTCTTGTTTTTATCTATCTGTAGATAAGGAGTCATTATCCTATGAGAAGTTAGAAGGATTCTTTAATGCAGGTAAGTAATGATTCAAGAGATAGGGTATATTGAGAAAAATAAGTTATAGAAATGTTTTCAAGAATAGGCTTGTGGTCAAAGTCTACAAACGAAAGGAAGGAATTTCTGATAAAGAAGTTTTTGTATGCATTGCAAGAATTGAAACAATCAGATTATTGAGTGCTTTGACATGAATGAATTCATAGAAGATCTACCAAATGGATGTTAAGATTGCTTTCTTAAATCGGATTCTAGAAGAGAAGGTCTATATAAAACAACCACATGAGTATATGATTAAAGGTTTAGATCATAGTAATAAAATAATTGAAGATCAACTATATAGTGGTTCACTTGAAGTCATCATTTAAAATTCAAAAATGAGAAGATCAACTATAGACACTTCTTGTAAGTCTTCATAGATCGTACAAGCTATCTTTTCAGTTTTTTGTTTTCCTTGTACTGATTTTCCTTTTTTGTTACAATAAACCTTTCCAATATATCCTTTATTACATTTATAAGAAAGACTATCGAGATATCACCAACATTCTTTGAGTTTATGAAATTATTTTCCAGAATAGTGACATACATTTTTGCTTTTAGTCAAGCATCTCTAGGTTTTGTGACTCATTTTTTCCACATTCTTGGCATTTTTTCTCACCTTCAAGATTGCTTTATGCTGATACCCCAAATAAGGGTTCTTGAGATCCTCCTTGAAATTGCATTTACATCAGTTGAATTTTCATATGTTCTTCACTTTCATATTTATATGCTTTTGAAATGCCTATAAATCTCCAATAAATGACATAAAGATTTTGGTCTCTATAATGTTCAAGATTCGTTTTACTTGCTCTAGACTCTCCATCAGACATAAGTTGGACTCAAAGTTATGAGTAAGCTCATAATAGTTGCTATCTCCAAATTTCTCATATGATAGGAGTTTTGCATGAGCTTTCAATTCATTTGCCAATCTAATTGTTCTTTCATGATATGTATGTAGCTTTTCATTTGATTAACATGTTTCTCTCAAACTCTACAAGTTTGTTGTGTATCTGAATTTTTCTCATATTTTCATCCTATATGGAGAGTGCCTTAAGTTTATCCCAAATAACTTAAAGACTTTCATAGTTGGTGAAATATTGGAATATTGAAAGAGCCATAACATGGTGTAGAGTTGTCATAGTCGCATGCTTTGATAAGTGATTTTGTGTCACTCATATTTATGCTTTTGTGCTTTTTAGGACTCACTTGGATTGGTTTTCAATTTTTTTTATCTCACTTTCCCTATGTTTTTAGATGAATTTTATATCTTTCATATCCCTTTGACCGTTTTCAAGAGAAAGTATGTTTTATGATTTTTAGGAACAATTTTGGCATAATTTGGAGGATTTTCGAGCTGATTTTTATGAAGGTGATAGCATTTTTTTATTGTGTTTTTTATATATGTTTTTAGGTGTGTTTTATAGGGTTGAATGTTATTTAGTGTGCTAAATTGTCTCATTGTGTATTTAGTTTGCTGAAACGTGTATTTAGTATGAGTTAGTACTCGCAGTGCTTTTCCACATTGACAAGTCAAAAGGGAGCATAAAAGCTGAGAAAAAGCCACTTTTTACCGAAAGAAGAGAGAGAAGAGAGTGAGCAAGGAGAACGGTGGTTCTCCGGTGAATAGCTCCGGCCAGCCTCAGATCTACGACCGAGAGCCACCGCTAGACATTTTATTTTTATTTTCTGCACTTTCATTTCTGTTGTTGAATTTTCTACTATTACTTCCTGCGTTTTCATGCTTTCTATTATGTTTCTGGTTCTTCGCTGTGAATAAGAAATCTCCTGTAGACTTTCTTTCAATTTATGAACTTGTTTATGTTTGAGTTTTTTTTTAGTCTTTAGTTCTTGAGTTTAACATGTTTACTGTTCTTGCAACCCTTTGCCTTGTTTTTAAGTCTTTTAAAACTGGGTTTAAGCCTATGGGCTCTCTTGAGTGACACAAGAGTTAGACCTAGGTGTAAAACCCAGCCAAGATACCTTCACTTTATATTTTCTTCGCATCCCTATTATTTTCTTTGCTTCTTCACCCTTGTAACTTGTTCGTTTTAACTACTGTTGTTTGATGTCTTGCGTGTAGGAGAGCTAAACCCCCAGAAAAACCCCTGTTTGAAATAAATGTAAAGCACTTCAGGAAATTGCCACCATTCCTTTTGATGAGTTGAATGTTCTAGGCCGCGACATTGAGCAAACAAATTCAAACATTCATCAGGAGGAAAGGATTTGGTCTATCCGGATGAAGACCCAATTAAAGATTCTTGTGGGTTTTGAAAAGTTAGAAGTAACGATCAAATAGCATATATTTTTATCAGGCCAATGAAGACATCAACTTTTCAAAATCTAAGTTTTCAAAATGGATTTTGGGAAGTATTGATAAGTGATTTTGTGTTTTTTCAAAACATGTTCTTTACTTACTCTTAAGTGTTGTTTTTACCTACCTTACTGATATCCATTGCTGGAGTTTAGCATAATACCTCTCTAATGATCATAGTTATGTATGAAATCAATAAAGGATGGGGCCCACACCAATATGGAGGTTGTTTTTATCAATCAATGGAAATGAAGCAGGTGCTATCTAAAGGAAGGGCCACATGGCAACCTCAAGATAAGGGGAATGCTGACTCATGGTGTCTCTTAGGTTCAGATGGATGGAGTCATTTTGGAAAAAGCCTGGAGAATCATAGTTGAAGAGGAGGAGGAGGGTAGGAAATACAGCTAGTGAGAAGGGGAAGTTCTTGATTCTAGTTGTAGGAAAGGGATTACTTCTGTAGGGGATAAGGTAAGTGGGATGAGTGCTACTGCTTTTTAGAAGCATGTTTTGATGCTTCTCTGGAACATATGTGATTGATTGCCTATGTGTTATTATATGTTGTTTTGGAAAGAGTTCTTCCTTGTTTTCATTAACCTGTTTTTCCTCCCTGTTCTTCATTGTCTGAAGAGTCCAGCAGGGCACATCCTTCTAGTCTTGGTGTCTCAAATCTATTTAGAGTCCCTAAAATTCTCCTTTCAAATCCTAAATTGTTTTCTTCCAAGGACTAGGTGCCCTTGTTGGTCGATTTCCAAACAAGTGGTCCCTTTCTAAGTGTATAAAGTGCTCAATGTTCCTTCTCTATATGCTATGTGAATATATGTTAGCAAATGGAGAGGAGTGTGGACCCACACTCCTAGCAACATGGTTTTAACCATGGGATTCATGGTTTTAACCATGGGGTAAGCCAATCAAGAAAGGCCAGGGTACACGTTATAAGCATGCTATGGTTTGAATTTGGAGGTGGTGTTCGGTTGGTGGCTCTTCTAAACACTTCTAAAGGACTTAGGCAATACATGACCCATTTCCTAAGATCTGGAGGTGATGCCTAAGTTTAAGGATCAAGGGGATTGGGCAAAGATAGACAATGGGACTCACTACTTGGATATGTGCTTGACTTTGAGTCTTTATGCTCAAACACTCTTTCTTCACTTCATACATGTTTATCTTTTACCAAACCTCAGTAGCATGACCACTCTATGTTTTAACTTGTTCTAGGTGTAGAAGGGAATGGCTGAAGGTCTGGTGATCAACCAAAGTAGGGGTTTAGTTGTAGAAGTTGTGGTAGGTCAAGAATAGCTTTTGGAGCCTTAACTATGTTGTGTGGAATATGTGTAATAGGCTGGACGTAGTTCCTTTTGCATCTTTGAACGGTTGTGAGTTAATATATATGTAGTCATCTTAATGTTATTTCTCCATGCTACAAAGGGGTTAAGTCGCCTTTAGTCCTAACGTTTGATGGGACTTGGCAATCATGCCTCATGCCTCTTGGGCCCTAGGCATGGGTCCTGACACTTACACTCCACTTTCTCATTATTTTAAATTGATTTTGCATCTTTTACACTATTTTGCTTTTTTTGGAAAGAAAGTGTATTTCGTGGATTTTTAGGGCATTTTTAGGTCTATTTGAGGAGAAATCAAGATCCAACAATTTATGGGTTTGATGGACCACAAATCTCAGCCCAAAAATTGGTCAAAGGATGAAGATTTGGTTGACCACAAATCCTAGCCCGTCAAACAAGCCCAATATGAAGATTCGAAGCTACTCCCCTATAAACACATCATTCATTCAACCATTAGAGATATATGTTGACCACTTTTCCTTCTATTTTTCCTTATTTTCATGTTGATTTTTTGTGTTAGAGTCGGACTAAGTGCTTGCGGCTAAGGATGTACAGTGAAGTCTTGCTTGCACAAGTTCCACACTGGTGATTATTTCACTTTGCTTTGCAACATTTAATTTGAGGTTTGATTTTGTTTTTTCGCAATGTTTCCTTTACCAACATGCTTTTTAGGATCACATAACCCCAAGGGAGTGTGAAAGAGTCTCAGATAAATGGTTCAATCGGATATCATTAGTAAGACATATTCTACCTAATTTTTCTACGAGGTCTAAGGTGTAGGGGTTAGATTTGGATGTGGGGAAAACACGGCTTATTACAGCAGGTAAAATGGCTCTAGTGGCGAGGTTGATTCAATAATCCCATTAAATGAGGGATGGTACTATAACAGTTACCAAGTATTACTACTTTAGAATAACACCCCAAGAACTTATGCAAGTAGACCAATCCTCAAGATTTGTACACACACATAAGTACAAGTTTTAAGCAAGGTGGATCTTAGATCCGAAGCCACTTTTCTTATTGTTTTAAAATCAGTCTTTTGCTTTTTTTTTTAGTCTTTTTTAGTCATTTTTTTAAAAGAAAATTCCAATAACAATTACACATGGATACAATCTTATTTTATTACTTTGATAGTTTATGTGTACATTTAGAATTACCATCAAGGATAAACCTCATTGAAGCATAATTATAGCTTTTATCCATGTAGGAGAATAAATGCTAGATAGTAATTCTAGAAAAAAAAAAGAAAGTTCAAATTGTTACTAAAAAGTTATCAAAATGCATAAGAATGATGTAGACACTATGTAGCGAAAATTTGGCATACCATTTTTCGTTAGCATGATATGATTTATTTTCTCTCTATCTGTAATAAACACGTCCATTTGTATTCCTTGAAGTGATTAATTCTGGCTTTTGAGGGTTTGGGTTTTTTTTGTTGGATTTATTGATCTTTGAGATGTGGGGATCAATATGAAATTGATTAATGGAGAAATCTGAAAGGAAAGCTTGATGATGTGCAAGAAAAAGACACAAGTTGAATGGAAAGCTACTAGTATAGTTCACAAGTCCCACAGGGAAGTCATGGTACATCTCACACTCCTCAACATGAGTTTTGAGGAAACCAAAGTAGGGATCAACACCATGGATTCGAAAGAAAGGAGCAAGGGGCAATTGGACTTGATATCCGATCCTCATCAAGAAGATGATGTGCTTGGGTAGCATCTGTGATGAGCTTGACGATGCTGCTAATCTCCCTATGTCAACATACCCTTAGAAAATCGCAAATATAGTTTTTTTATATTATTGTCATTTATTCAGAATTTTAGTGGAAAAACAACATACCTTTTTAACATGCTTGAGAGAAATCAATTTAGATGGACTGTAAAAGCTGAAAGTGAATTCAAAGAGATGAAAAGAGAGTTAACCCAAGCACTTGTGCTGATATCTCCAGATTTTTTGAAGGAATTTATTGTGGAATGTGATGCTTTGCACAAGGGAATCGACAGATCATCAAAGTTTGAAGTTCTTATAAGAACAAAAGCTAATAGATGCTTTATCATGACAGGATCAAGAAAGCTTTGAATTGACTGCTATGTCTATTCCACAACCTAAATTACTTAATCAGATCAGGAACAAGCAGGATTATTCTCAAGAGTCCTCAACCCTCAAGGATGCAATTTTATAGAGTACTAAAGATCCTAAATAGCTGCTGGAAGATGGAATGATATATTACAAAAACAGACTGTTAATACCTCATGATACCTTCTTTGTGATGGCCCACCCTTATCTTGCATGATATTGTCCCCTTCGCACACCCAACCCCCACAGTTTTACACTCTACCCTTCATCACAAGACCTCTGGCCTTACATTCTTTTCTGCTTAAACACCCGGTGTCATCGCATAGTGCCACCTCATCCCGCCATTGGCACGAGCCTGATTGATATCAAATGTCATGAGCCACCCTCGCCTTGCACAATATTATCCGCTTTGAGCACCCAATCCTTAGAGTTTTACGTTCTTCCCTTCAAGGGAAAAAGCCTCATGCAAGATTAAGAGAGGTCAAACACATTCTCTCCCCCATACGTAACCAATGTGGGATACCATAGCTGTCACAAAGCTCCTGATCTTACATTCTTACTATCATAGATAATAGCTATCATTCATAATGCTTATCATGAGGGCTGCACTAAGACAATTAACAGATTACTTCAGAATTTTATTGGCCTAGAACGAAGATGCATGCTCAAGAGTTTATTAAGAAAGTTTGTCAAAAGAATAAAATAGGTTATTATGGTGATTGATAGACTATCGAAATATACATATTTTGTAGTTTTATCTCACACTTTTAGTGCTGCTGAGTTTGCCAAATATTTTTTTCGAAGAGATCTTCAAGCTTCATGGTTTGCCTGACTTTGTTGTAAATGATAGGGATTGGATTTTTACTGGCCATTTTTTAAAGGAATTGCTAGGCTTACTGGGCACTCAGTTATGTTACTCTACTACCCATCACCTACAAATCGATGGTCGAACCGAGATCATCAACAAGGTGATAGAAACTTTCTCTAGTGTTTCATAAGTGAGAAACCGACCAAATGGAAAACTAGCTCCAATGGGCGGAATATGCTTATAATACAAGCTTCCATAGTAGTACCGGAATGGCCTCGTATGAGGTGGTGTATCGATGTTTGTTCCAAAAATGATTCCATATGACAAAGGATCCTCTAAAGTTGCTACAATGGACTTAGAGTTAAAAGCATAGGAGGAAACTCTCAAGCTCCTCAAGGATAGGTTGAATCATAGTCAATAATTGATGAAATCGTATTATGATATCATCACTCGTGCCTTAGAGTTCCAGGTTGGTGAGTGAGTGGGTTGAAACTACTTGTCAATTACAAGAGGAAGATGGTTGTTGGAGTCAAGTTAGCTCCAAAATTTTGTGGACCTCCTAAATTACTCAAGAAGGTTGGAAACCTAGCTTATTAGCTGGATTCATTCTATTTTTAAAGTGGGATACTTGAAGAGATATCACAGAAGCAATCTAGAGCAGACCAATCCCCTTCCAAAGATCGAAATGGAAGAGGAATCTATTCTATTCCCGCAAGCCATTCTGGATGCGAGGAAGTAAGAAATATCCTAGGAGATATTGGTGCATTGGAAAGGACTTTCCGATGCCACTTGGGAGGAATTGCGTATAATGATGGATCGCTTCCCAGAGTTGTCTTCTACATTGGAAGAATTAGTGGAAGCAAGGTGGGATGTGAGACTACCAACAAGGATCCTATATGGTGTTCAAGGAGATCAACTTGTAGGAATTAGGAATATTTGGGTGGGAGTGAAGTTCAATAGTATTTATTTAGTTGTTATCTTCTGTTTTAGTTGTCCTTTTAGATGATAGCTTTGGGCTTGAGTGAGACCCAAATTTTGTATGGAATGAGTATATGTGGAACATCCCATGTGTATGCAACCAACATTTGGAATCAATTGATTTTGTTGATACCTACACAATAGGTAAAAAGAAGAAGGCTGCATTGAGACCCTTTATAGTAGAAGATTTCCTGTTCAGCCGACCAATGACTCGAGCTCAACGGTCAACTTCATCAAAGTTTCCTAACATATTCAAGGGGAGAGCTGAGATATTAAGGTCGTCAAAAAGTGAAGAGTGATCAGTTACATGTAGATGTAACTAGATCTCAACGACTTCATATTTACACAAGTTTTCCAAAAGACTGCTACCTTGCAATGTGCTCTTGATGTCGACCTCACACCTTGGATGGAGCCCATAACCTATAATAAGAAGAATAAGCCCAACCAAACTTCTGAAACGTAGGAGTGCACGCCCTACCGCCAATCAGGACAGAATAAAACTTGGACTTGAGCCTGGTGGCTAGAGAAGGAGCGACGCCTGGAGGCTGAGCTTCCTTGTTCTTCCTTTTGTTTCTGTTCCATTGGAGTGCTTATCTCTGCTACTTCTTATTTTTTTCGAGACTATCTTCTTTTGTGTGAAACTGGGTCCTATTACCTATTCGAAATCTAAGGCCTTATCATCTTTGGAGCTAGGGGAAGGGCACTCACCCGGAAACAACGCCATGCCTAATGTCCAAGAGGGTGTTGAAGTTCCCGGTGAGGATACGACTATCAGCCACCTTGATAGCTGATTGAATACTACGGAGGAAAGCTCCTCTACTATGCGAGCCATGATGGCAGATGTGTCGGCAAGGCTGGAGGCTCTCTTCACCCAACAAATACATCCACCCTCACCTGACCCACCATCTTTCGCCAATGTTCCCACGGGAAGTATCTTTCCCCTAGGTCAAGTTTCTCCACCGGTTTACCCTGCTGTCCCTGATAAGATGGAACTAACCTGATTTTGATGGGACTTCTGACCCTACTTCTTGGCTCAGCCGTTGCGAATTTGTCTTCCAACTCCATGGGATCCCAGAATTTCGAAAGATGTACTACATACCATGCCACTCGTCGAGAAAGACTCAAGCTTGGTATTTAATGCTCCTGTGCCACAACCCCACTATCTCATGGGTGGACTTCCGAAATGCTTGCATCTAGCGCTACTCAGACGCTACTGCATCCCCCGAACTAAGAGATCTATTATAGATTCAGAATACATCTGGTGATCTGAACTCATACAATCAGTCCTTTGAAAAAATAGCCTCCATGATGAACCTAGTGAATGAACCCGATCTAGTGCAGATATACATACATGGGCTGTTGGAACCTTTGTGACGAGAGGTGGGATGCCTGAAGCCCGCATCTTTGAATGAGGTGATGGGTGTTGCCTGTATCCACCAAGACATATACAATATGACCATCGATCTTTCCCTCAAGGACCAGTTGTTCGGGTTCCTCAGAACCCTCCTAAGGGCCAAGTACGGCATTCTTGATGGTTGTATCTTCTGGTGGGTCGTCGTATATGGCAACATAGAAGAGTTGCTTACACTAATGGCCTGGACGATATTGCTCATCACAGTGGAGCCAAGGTCATTGTCTCTGAGAGTGCGAATGGTGTTATGGTGCAGCTAGGTGAATTCCAGGAGTGTTTCGATCTCACTATTATTGATAAACTGCACTATGATGTCATCCTTGATATAAACTGGCTGATGAAACTAGGTGATGTGATTTTAAATTTTCGATCGAAGCAGATGGTGTTTGAACACAATGGGCGAGATATAATCTAGTCGGACTACAACACTCTCCTCCCAAACCGTCATGCTTCTCTCTTACTCTAGTCTCTGAGCTGATGCAGAAATATGACGATATTTTTTAAGAACCAAAGACTCTACTACCCTCTCGTGCTTGTGATCACCATATCATACTTGAACCCGGATCCTCCCCTATGGCTCTACGACCCTATCGGACTGCCTATCACATGAAGATAGAGATCGAGAAACAGTGCCAAGAGATGCTAGCGTAGGGCATTATCAGGCCCTCATCCTCTCCTTTTGCATCACCCATCACCCTAGTGGCCAAGGCAGAGGGTACCTGGAGGTTGTGTGGAGATTATCGCCATTTAAATAAGATCACTGTACCTGTTATGTTTCCCATACCTATTACTCTTGGAGGAACTTGGGGAACTAAATGTTTCTCCAAGCTTGATCTTCGCACAGGGTTCAATCAAGTCCACATGGTGTTTCGGATGGAGGTCGAGAACCAGCTTGAGCGTTCCATTAAGAAACTTCGATCAGATCGTGGTGGGGAATACTTGAGTAATGAATTCAAGAATCATCTGAAGGACAATGGTATTGTCTCAGAAAGAACTCCTCCTGATACACCTGAGCACAATGGTGTTTCTGAGAGGAGAAATCGAACTTTGCTTGACATGGTTCGATCCATGATGAGTTTTGCAGAACTACCAAAGTCCATGTGGGGATATGCTTTAGAGGCAGCGGCTCATGTTTTGAACAAAGCCCCATCGAAATCGGTTGAAACCACTCCTTATGAGATTTGAACTGGTAGAAAACCGAGTTTCTCCTACCTAAAAGCTTGGGGATGCCCTGCTTATGTAAGAAAGTTGAAGTCAGATAAGTTGGAGAACAAATCTGACAAGTGTCTCTTACTGGGATATCCACAAGAAACTATGGGATACTACTTCTATAATCCTCAAGAGGGAAAGGTTTTCATCTCGAGGAATGCTGTCTTTTTGGAGAAAGAGTTTCTCCTCAAAGAAGCAAGTGGGAGTCGTTTTGAACTTGAGGAGATGTTTAAGAACGAGCCAGTGACACCTATAGAGACGCCAGTGGGTGACTCAAAAGGTAATCTAGGCTCACCATCTCGAAATTGTGTCCCAGAAGCTTGTAATGTACCAGTGAGCAATCAACCTGAGCAATCTGACTTGCCAAATGTATCAAGCACGTTTTCTGTCAGAAGATCAGTCCGACAACGTAACCCTATTGTGAGATATGGTTTCATTGTTGATGCCGAAGGCATGGGAGACCTCATATTAGATGAGGAAACTCGGACTTATGACAAAGCAATCAATAGTGCTGAGTCAAGTAAATGGCTTGTTACCATGGGGCAGAAATGGATTCCATGTATGAGAACAATGTTTGGACATTGGTCAATGCTCCAGAGGGAGTAAATCCTATTGGATGCAAATGGGTATTCAAAAGGAAAACTGACATGGATGGAAATATATCTACCTATAAGGCACGACTTGTGGCAAAAGGATATCGTCAAAAACAAGGTGTTGATTATGACGAAACCTTCTCGCCTGTTGCTATGCTGAAGTCCATTCTAAATTTACTTGCCATTGTTGCTCATTTTGATTATGAGATATGGCAGATGGATGTGAAAACAGCCTTCCTAAATGAAAATTTTGCTGAGGAAGTGTACATGACACAACGTGAAGGTTTCACTCAAGATACTAGTAAAGTGTGTAAACTGAACAAATCCATCTATGGGCTAAAGCAAGCTTCAAGAAGTTGGAACATCAAATTTGATGAGACAATCAAAGAGTTTGGTTTCTCTCAAAATGAAGATGAACCTTGTGTATACAAGAAGGTAGATGGCTTGGCAATCGTATTTCTCATACTACATGTGGATGACATATTAGTAATGGGAAATGATGTTGCAACAATGCAATCAGTAAAAATCTGGTTATCCAAGAGCTTTTCAATGAAAGATCTTGGAGATGTGGCTTATATATTGGGCATAAAGATCTATAGAGATAGATCAAAGAGACTGATTGGATTATCACAATCGACCTACATCGATAAAGTGTTAAAGAGGTTTAACATGGCTGATTCCAAAAGAGGTTTATTGCCCATGACACATAGAGCACTATCAAAAGTGATGTGCCCCAAAATAGAAGAAGATAGGGATTAGATGGCTCGAATCCCACATGCTTCTCCTATTTGGTCAATAATGTTTACCACGTTGTGTACTAGACCAGATGTGTCATATGCTTTAAGTGTTACAAGCAGATATGAGTCGAACCCTAGAATGGATCATTGAACTGCACTCAAAAGCATTCTTATGTACTTAAGAAGTACTAAAGACATGTTCCTGATTTATGGTGGTCAAGATCTCGAAATGGGAGAATATGTTTCCAATCTCATTTGACTTGACGTCTCAATCAAGATACATATTCACCCTAAATGGAGGTGCAGTCACTTAGAAAAGTTCTAAGCAAGACTGCTCATTCACAATGGAACCAGGACATCCATGGAGTACATAGAGTCCATTGGTATAAGATACATGATTGATTGGCTCTAGTACAAGTGGGAGATTGTTGATGTATGTGTTCTAGAGACAATCAACTCATTGGCAAATCTTATCCTTTGATGTTTACCTTGAATTGTGATCAAGTTTACATCATTGATAAAATCCTCCACTTGATCTATGTGCTATAGAAATTTTGATGAGATTATAATGTGAGATTCTTCAAGCATTTATGTTCAAGTTAAAAACTCCCTGGCTAAAGTATTTGTGAAATGAGAATATCACAAATACGGATAAGCTGGCACACATTGAGTTCCCTAAATTGTTTAGGCAATGGTTCTCACAATTGATGTAATGAGATTACTAGAACCTATGTGTGGGTGTCGATTAGAGAATCGATTCACTGGATGACTCATTTTCGAGATGCTACTATGGGAAGCTAACCAGGTGTCAGTAGCAAGATCTCGAATATGACAGCCGTGCAATTAAGCTTAGACTTGAGATCAACAAAGTTATCTTGATCTTAAGCTCACATTTTCGCTCATTACTAATGGGAGCCTAACCATGGCTTGCCTAGTATGGATGAGTAGGGATGTGACTCCTTAAGGTTGGAGATAGTTGATTGATCAATAAAGGATTCATCACTCATGTTAGCGATGAGATCATATCTCAAGTAATTGCATCAAAGCCTAGCAGTAAGTCCTGGGCCCAGGGTAATGACACTCGAATTGTTTGAGTAGGTCATTGAGTGTTAGTGCTTGAATGCAATTATAAGTTCGATACATCAGAAAGACACACACCCATGTTCTAGTATCGAATGAGATATAAGTATGATGAAAGCTGTTCATTGCATGGTGGCTGATCATGGAAAGGCTCAATCAGTTCACCTGATTATTCTTACATCTTGGGATCATGATATGTTGCTAGACATCACTCATGATCGATAATGATGGATTTGATTAATTAAGAGTTAATTAATAAATCCATTATTACGGCCTTGGTTGAAGAAGCCTATAGGGTCACACACAATAGTGGAGTCACTCAACGATATAAAATAGAATGACACAATTACATGAGATGTAATTGGTAAAGTGGATAAATTAAATTGAGAGTTATTTTGAGATTAATATTGATTAAACTCAAAATAAAAGATCATATATAGATAAGATTTGGAACATATACATATCTCCACAAGATAAGATCTTTACGGAGATATGATTTGATATGTTACCATATATCTATAAAAAAGATTTAGATCTTTAGATCTGCTCCAAAGATCTTCGTGCTCTCTGAGACTGATCCACAAGAAGGCGTTTTTCTCTACTAGCACCTGAGGAATTCGATCAGCATTCAAGAGCCTTGAGAAGGTTATCGACGGAGTGCTCCACGTGTGGATACCATAGAGGCCGTCTGCTATTGGCGGTTGGTGAACAACGGAGTCATCTGAAAGGTACTTTGAACATCCATATGTCTGATGTATATTCCAAGATCTACGTTGGGGATTTCTCAAAATTTTTAAAATTCCACTGCTTTTGAGACATACGATGTCTACGAGAAACCCAACACTTGGGTCACATTGCATCTGCCAAGGGAGTAGAGACCGACCCTTCCAAGTTAGAGGTTGTCATCACTTGGCCTCTTCCCCAGAACCCATCTAAACTCAAATCTTTTTTGGGTTTGGCCAGCTACTATCGCTGCTTCATTAAAGATTATGGATCTGTGACTTCATTGCTTACCGCGTTGTTACGCCGAAATAATTTTATGTGGACTCTAGAGGCTACCCGATCTTTCTCAAAGTTGAAGGAACTCTTGGTATCTACTCCGGTTCTGGCATTACCTGACTTCAACCATCCCTTTGTTATTGAATGTGATGCGTCCAGTGTGGGGATCGGCGTCGTATTGATGCAGGACGAACACCCCATCTCCTACTTCAGCCGATCATTATTCGAATCCCAGAAAAGACTGCCGGCTTATGAGAAAGAACTTATAGCCCTAGCTAAGTCTATACATCATTGGTGTTCCTTCTTGTCGGGTACGACATTTATTGTGAGAACCAACCATTGTCCGTTGAAGTACCTCCTTGAACAACAGTTGCACACTTTGCCGCAACAACACTGGGTTGCTAAGCTCTTGGGATATTCATTCATGGTGGAGTACAAGACTGGGAGGACTAATCGCGTCGTTGATGCGCTGTCCCGAAAAGATGAAGCTCTCAAACTTTCCATGGCTGCCCTCTCACTTGTTCTTCCTGATGCCCTATGTGTTGCACAGGAAGAACAGCAGAAACATCTTGAGTTCTTGGCTCTTTTTCGAGATTGCCCTCATTGGGAGTTGATCCCTATGATGGTGACACAAACTCTTGGCTAATGGGATATTGTATTTCAAGCACCGAGTCACCCTACCTCCCCACTCTGAGTTGATCCCTATGATGGTGACACAAACTCACAATCTATTTCACGAGGGTGTCGGTAAAATGCTACAAAGGCTCAAGCAAGACTATTATTGGAGTGGAATGAAGAGGTCAGTTATTGAAGTAGTGAAAGTGTGTAGAAATTGTCAACAAAGCAAGGTAGAGACCCTCCAGCCTACTGGACTCTTACAACCCTTACCGGTTCCGTTAGCCATTTGGTCCAGTTTGTCTCTAGATTTCATCGTTGCGCTACTTGAATCTCAAGGCTTTTCAGTGATCATGGTGGTAATTGACAGGCTATCGAAGTACGCTCATTTTATCTCCCTAAAACGAGCATTCACTGCTAAGAAAGTTGCCAAGTTTTTCTTTAATAATATTTTCAAGCTACATGGCCTTCCACAAGACATTGTGAGTGACCGGGATCCGCTATTTACTAGCCAATTTTGGCACGAACTTTTTAGGCTCAGCGGCACCCGACTCCTCTTTAGCTTTGCTTATCACCCACAGACAGACAGCCAAAGGGAAGTTACCAACCGTATTCTGGAATCATATCTCCGCCCCTTCTTTGGTTGCCACCCGCACAACTGGTCATCCTCGCTATCTTGGGCTGAATACGCCTATAACTCTAGCTATCATTCCTCCATCTGTATGTCACCTTTTGAGGCAGTTTATGGTAGACCCCCTCCATCCCTCCGCCAATATCACCCATAGGAAGTGACTGTTGCTGATTTGGATGTGTTGTTGTGCACGAGAATTGATATGTTGGTTACCTAAAGGAACCACATGTGAGCATCTCAGGAGCGTATGAAGTCTTACCATGATCGCCACCACCGTGAAGTCACCTTTGTACCAGGGGACTGGGTCTGGCTCTAGCTTTGCCACTTGTGCCAGATCTCTGCTAGAGAACAAGCTCCCTCAAAATTGGGACCTCGCTATTGCGGACATTTCCAAGTGGAGAAACGTATTGGTGCTGCTGCTTATCGTCTCAACCTGCCCTCATCTAGCCGCATCCACCTTGTCTTCCATGTATCCAAACTCAAGAGATTCTCAGGTATACCCCAGAAGATCCAACAGCAACAGACCCACTTGATGTGTATTGCCCTAAAGCCATCCTCGATGCATGTCGACAAGGATCCCAAATCACATTGTTGGTGCAATGGTGTGGATATCCCATCCAGGAGGCAACTTGGGAAGGTTTCTCTATTTTCCTCAATAGATTCCCCTCTTTTGTAGAAGTTGCCACTCTATACTTTAAGCGCCGAGGAGTTGATGTGAAGCTCACACCTTGGATGGACCCCATCACATATAACAAGAAGAATAAGCCCAACCCAACTTATGGAACCTAGGAGTGCACACCCTACCGCCAATCAGGACATAACATAACTTGGACTTGAGCCTGGTGGCTAGAGGAGGAGCAATGCCTTGAGGCTGAGCTTCCCTGTTCTTCCTTTTGTTTCTGTTCTATTGGAGTGCTTATCTCTGCTACTTCTTATTATGTTCGAAACTATCTTCTTTTGTGTGAAACTGGGTCCTATTACCCATTCGAAATCTAAGGCCTTAGTAGCTCTCGCAGCTTGTATTTTCCTGGATGTCTTTTTGGTTCCTTTATAAATCAAGGGGTACACGATACCCATTTGAGATTTTACTTCATCCTTTCCATGCATTTTCAATTGACAAGATATTCATATTACATTTTTAGCCAGTCTATCTGAGTTGATCTGCGTTCTATGCTCTTCAAATCTACGCATGTTACGATTCTTGATTCCATTTCTAAACCGAGAGCTTCCTGGACCCTGGGTTGAAGCGCTACAGGCCAACTGATGTAACCTCTGCACGGCATTTTTTCCATTCAGGTATGCAGCTGCTAGGGCCTGAACTGAATCGTTACATGAATCGCCCTGTTGTGAGGTAAAGCATGTAATCAAGAAAATCATAGAGCATCATAGGCCACATCTATATGCACCAGATCCAGAATTTCCTGGATCCTCACCAGAGTTTGCAGGTCAATGAGCTTGCCATCCATTTTGGTGTTAACCCCATTTTTCTCCTTTGAGCTCACAACCATCGCCTTTGAAAATGCCTTCGATGCAGAGAAATAGCAACTTGAAATGAAGCATCCAAATAGTCCAATAAATCTCATTACAAAAGGACTAAAATGGCTTCAAGTATTTTCCCTTATTTGTATTGAAAGGAAAGCAGGCATGCCATGATCTATTAGAGAAGCAAAACAGGCCAAATTTCAGACTACACGTCAGATGCACATGATAATTCACCTGGCTCGCAATGATAGGCAATCCATGTTCCAGTGAATGCTCAGTAAACGCGGTCCATTCATCACAGGAAACCTTAAGCCCAGGGAAACGAACCGTGTTTTCTTCTCTCATAGCCAGAGCTTCATACCTCAACGCCATACAGCTCTATCAAAAGTAAAATGCAGATTTATCAGTATAGAAAGTTGGGATTGAAGTTGCTCTGCAACGATTTCTAGCTTTAAAATTCAAGCCAAGGATTATAACAATGCAAGAGATGTGAAAAGTCGTAAGCTAAAAATAAATGATCCATACACGAGCATTAAACTGAACATTACGACAACACTATTCATATTCATCCACGATCCAGAGACCTTTCTTGATTCTGGTAAAGGAGGATGAGATTCACGCGAAACTAACAATTATAAATTCAGAAATCCCGAAAAATTTGTAGAAAAATATCGATACCTCCACGTCGCCGATCATCGCGAAAACAGTAATTAGAAAATCAGCGCATAAAAGCTTGAGTTCAACAGACTCTTCCATAATTTCCCGCAAGACAAGCATTGCTTCATCTCTCATGAACTCCTTCAGTACATATCTGATTCCGATCAAAAGATTCACATCAGTGGACGCCAAAATTGAATCCAGAGCCCGAAGAGTGACGTCATCAAAACTAGCCCAATCAATATGGAAGAAAGAAAACCCCAAGTCATCTTGGCGCGATGAAAAATCAGAATGCAAACAGATACTCTAGACAAGAATCTCACCTTCTACTCCAAATCCTGGCGCGAAAAAGTGATATTCGCGGCGACGAGTAATTTTCGGCCAGCATTTCATTCAACAGATTATCTGCATTGAGGGTTTGAGAGTGGGCGAGAAAATAGGCAAAATAAGCTTAGCAAAAAAGAAAATGGTGCAATTGGGGATTGCTGTTTGTTAATTACAAAATACCTAATTTTTATACTAAAATTTATAAAATAATTTAATTTATACATAAATGTATCTATAACAAGATTGCATTTGATAGCACTACTTCATCAGTATCAAATATGATTTTTTTAATATTTTCAAAAAATTTCATAAAATATGTAAAAAAAATATCGTATTACTTAATAACAAAAAAAGTTTTTAGTGCAAATATTAATTTTTATTAACTTGGATTGAAAATCAACAAATGATTATCAAGCATTGGATGACTAATATTATATGATTGAAGTTTTTTAAAATTAAAAGAGTTGATGATACTCCCATGTATGATGAATTCTCAAATATTAAACCTTGATCGATCTAATCATCGATAGATAGAAGATTTACATTCTACTTCATATCCACCATACTTGAAAGATGTTGAGTTGAATAACATTGTCATGTTATTTGACTATCATATGCATATATGTTGAATCTTGTACATCATAACAATAATAACAAGCATGAGGTGCATGCATTCAAGTTGATTGAGATCATTTTGGATCTTGTATAGAGACATCATAAAGATTTGCATTTATTGTGGTTGATTCTAATTTGATATCCATGTGATACTAACCTTCAAACAAAAAGTATTTGATAAAAATGAATATACTTGTAATCTAAACTATGAAAATTGTGTTTCATTAACAAAATAAAGAAGAAGATGGTGATGAACTACACTAAATACTACAAACAAAGTTTGATAAATTTAAAATTCTACAATACCTAGAAGCTGGAGCATTGATTTCAAAATATATTACAATCAGAATTATTCTTAAATAAGAATGAAACATTTTTTATATAGATAGAGAAATGAACTTATTCAAAAGAATAGTAGTAGTGAATTAGGAAGTGATGATTGAATTTTATTCTACATGCTCCACTTTAAATAGGATAAACTCAATAGTAGATGTTTTATTATTTTATTGATTGATCTATAATACCTTCAAAATCTTTTAATTCTTTCATGTTCTTGATCTAGTAATGAACCCAAGTAAAATTATTGGAGGATTAGTAACCTTCTTTACTTTATATTCATTATTTGTTTTCTTTAACATCCATATCTCATAGCCATATCTCCATTTGTTTCAAATTAAGCAATTGGATCTTTTTATTTCAAGGAGGTAGAACATCTAACTCAAAAAAATAGTTATACACTTTTCAAGATCTAGTTTGAATTCGTTCAATTGCTAATACATTAACATAAAAATGTGTAAATGCGTAAGTACACTAGACATAAGACTATGTTCAAGTGTTTTTGTCTAATATAGTTCATAAGTTTATAATCAAATACTTTCAGGATATAATATATGTATTGCATGTATATATACCATAGTCATCCAAACCTAGCAAACAAGCTATGATACTACGTATACATTGATACGACTCATGAAAACTTGGTTGATCACTAGATATTTACTATTTCTCTTCATCCACTAAAATAAATAAAAGAGTGGTCATGTTTTTGAGTTTTAAAATAAGTCAAAACCATAAAATATAGAAGGATAGAATATAAGAATTTATAAAAAAAAACTTGAAGCATATTGTGAGTCATTATAACTATTTTTTTCCACTTATCATGATAGTCCAGCTTTGACATTTGATAGCACATAGTTTTTCCTATTTTTATTATATGAAAATCACAAATTTTTAATTATTTTTAGTTGTTTATTTTATAGTTTTAAGTATTTTTATGTGATTTAGGAAAAATGTGATTTTTGTGTATTACTGGGCTAAATCCCCACCACATGTTCTAATCCAATTTTGAATTTAGCAGCAACCCGAAAATCATGAAAGAAATCAGGATGTCGTGCAAGTCACCAGGCTGCAAGGAGCAATGAGTACACTATCGTGGAGGCAATTTGCAAGTCAGGGGCAGGAGCAGTAGAGTTGTCAAAAATTATACTTGCATTGGGAAGTGAGAGGCGAGAGAAAGGAGAGGAGAGAGAATCGCAAAAGGGGGAGACGAGCTTCAGCAGTTGGCAGCACACACACGAGGGGGTTTCTTCCCTGACTCGAACACAAAGAATACAAAAAAAAAAAAAAAAAAACCAGAAGGAGAAGAAGCACGATTTTTCGGAGAAAAACCTCCAACGTGAAGGAAGAAGATCAAGACCCAGTCTAATGCTACTGTTCTGACCTGTGAACAATAGCAGACAGAAACCAAAACTCTTATTGCTTTATTTTAGTTTATTGATGTTTTTAGCTTATGCACCCAACTTATGCACGATGTTCTTAACATTTTCGTTGTTTTATGCTAATGTCATTACATTTTACCTACAAAATATGAGTAGCTAGAACCTTAGGGGTGCCTTAAGGTGAATCATGATGGTGTGCATTTAGGATTCATAATAAAATTCATCATTTTTTTTAGCTCTTGTTTCTATCATTCCATGGGTAGACCTAAGGAGGGGAAACAAGTGGTTTCACAACTAAGATGCTTGATTTAGAGGTAGACCAACAAACCAAGGCGGGAGCAGTAGGTGTTAATCCGGGGTAGAATCAGTAGAATCAGGTAGATTTAGTTCTATATACTTTGCATACGAGTAGACCTAATTGCAATGTTGGCAATGATATAGGGGACTAACTTAGCTGAAAATATGATGAATGACCGTGGTAGACTTAGGTTATTTGAAGTTGTGAGTGTAGGAATATGGTGAATTAAATTAGGTACCTTAGCACTACACCACTTGCAGACCCTTAAGGCATCTTAGTATTACTCTGAGTTAAAACCAATACTTGTTACCCTTAGCGTTCAGACGTGATCTTGTTTACTGATTTTGTTTGTTGAACTTGTTTACTACTGTTGGTCCGAGCTTAGACTAAGACTCACTATTATTCCGAATTGTGCATCTACTGAAACACTTAGCAAGCACAAGCTCCTTGTGATTGACCCCGAAATCCACTATACAAATTTTCTAAATTTGTATTTTGTGTAGATTAGGGCTTATAAATTTATTTGATACGAAATTTCTATTTTTGCAACGACACTAGGAAATTCTCGTTTATCAACATTGTTATTAGATCATAATAGGTGAGACATAAGGTGACCTTGCTTAGATTCTATGGTCTAGAGAGCCACCTCCAGCTACATAATCGCAAACTCAAGTCATATATAACATAATATATCATGCATTTCTTGCATAACCTTCATACTTTTTGGTCTTACACTTATACATGATACCTAAGACATGGCTGACATATTAGCCGTAGTGCTCATGATACAATCACATTGATGAAGATATGCATCCATTCCTTCTTCATTCTTTCCTATCTTGTTTATCACATATTACATAAAAATACATACTGCACGTACTATAACAAAGACATGCCATCTTGAAAGCAATAGAGGTGGCTATCCTTAGTAAAGAGAATCATATTTTTGGAACTTGAAAATTTTTTTTCTGAAATAACATGAAATCATAGTAGTTCCATTAAAAACATCATAGCTTACTCCCTCATTAGAATTTTTGTGTAATTTAAGAAGTTTCAGAAAGTAGATGCAAAAAGCTAAGATTGATACAATCAAAATCAATTCAAAGTAATGGAAATCAAATAGATACATAAATTTTTATAAATCAACTTTAAAGACAAACAAAGCATCAAAAGCAATCATCCTACTTATCTTAACACCTTAGACTTCAAACTAACTTTAAACCTTCATTTACTAAAGTATTGTTACCTTTTCTTCCAATTTCTCCTCACCTTTGCAAAATTCGAAAATGAGTGAAAGAACCCTAAATTGTATCATATATATCTCATTCTACATCTCATCTTTATTTTACGTACAACATTTAGTACACACACAAGATGTAGCGCACATGCAAGATCAATATGTGGCACTAATAAACGGAAATTTTCTAATATCGTTGTAATAAAAATAGAAATCCGTTATCAAATAAATTTATAATCCCTAATCCTCACAAAATACAAATTAATCATAAAGTATATAGTGGAATTCGGGGTCGATCACAAGGAGCTTGTGCTTGTCATGTATTTCAACAGATGAACAAATTCAAGGTAATGGCTAGTCTTAGTCTAAGCTCGAACCAATAGTGGTAAACAAATTCAGTAAACAAATTCAGTAAACAAAATCAGTAAACAATATTAGCTCTTAACGCTAAACTAACGGGTATTGGTTCTAACTCAGAATAATACTAAGGTGCCTTAAGGATCTACAGATGATGTGGTGCCAAAATTCCTAATTCAATCTACCTGTTCCTTCTTAGTGTATGTGTTCTAGAGACTATCAACTCATTGGCAAATCTTATCCTTTGATGTTTACCTTGAATTGTGATCAAGTTTACATCATTGATAAAATCCTCCACTTGATCTATGTGCTATAGAAATGTTGATGAGATTAAGCTTAGACTTGAGATCAACAAAGTTATCTTGATCTTAAGCTCACATTTTCGCTCATTACTAATGGGAGCCTAACCATGGCTTGCCTAGTATGGATGAGTAGGGATGTGACTCCTTAAGGTTGGAGATAGTTGATTGATCAATAAAGGATTCATCACTCATGTTAGCGATGAGATCATATCTCAAGTAATTGCATCAAAGCCTAGCAGTAAGTCCTGGGCCTAGGGTAATGACACTCGAATTGTTTGAGTAGGTCATTGAGTGTTAGTGCTTGAATGCAATTATAAGTTCGATACATCAGAAAGACACACACCCATGTTCTAGTATCGAATGAGATATAAGTATGATGAAAGCTGTTCATTGCATGGTGGCTGATCATGGAAAGGCTCAATCAGTTCACCTGATTATTCTTACATCTTGGGGATCATGATATGTTGCTAGACATCACTCATGATCGATAATGATGGATTTGATTAATTAAGAGTTAATTAATAAATCCATTATTACGGCCTTGGTTGAAGAAGCCTATAGGGTCACGCACAATAGTGGAGTCACTCAACGATATAAAATAGAATGACACAATTACATGAGATGTAATTGGTAAAGTGGATAAATTAAATTGAGAGTTATTTTGAGATTAATATTGATTAAACTCAAAATAAAAGATCATATATAGATAAGATTTGGAACATATACATATCTCCACAAGATAAGATCTTTACGGAGATATGATTTGATATGTTACCATATATCTATAAAAAAGATTTAGATCTTTAGATCTGCTCCAAAGATTTTCGTGCTCTCTGAGACTGATCCACAAGGAGGCGTTTTTTCTCTACTAGCACCTGAGGAATTCGATCAGCATTCAAGAGCCTTGAGAAGGTTATCGACGGAGTGCTCCACGTGTGGATACCATAGAGGCCGTCTGCTATTGGCGGTTGGTGAACAACGGAGTCATCTGAAAGGTACTTTGAACATCCATATGTCTGATGTATATTCCAAGATCTACGTTAGGGATTTCTCAAAATTTTTAAAATTCCGCAGCTTTTGAGACATACGATGTCTACAAGAAACCCAACATTCCTACACTCACAATTTCAAATAACCTAAGTCTACCCAGGTCCTTCATCATATTTTCGGCCAAGCTAGTCCTCCATATCATCACCAACCTTACAATTAGGTCTACGCGTATGCAAAACATATAGAACTAGGTTTACCCGGTTCTACGGGTTCTAACCCGGACTAACACCTATTGTTCCCGTCTTGATTTGTTGGTCTACCTCTAAATCAAGCATCTAAGTTGTGAAGCTACTTGTTCCCCTCCTTAGGTCTACCCATGGTTTGATAAAAACAAGGGCTAAGAAACAATGATCAATCTTATTAAAACTCCTAGACCCACACTACCATGCTTCACCTTAAAGCACTCCTAGGGTTTAGCTAGTCATGCTTTAAAGGTAAAAAATGATGGCATTAACATAAAACAACGAAAATGTTGAGAACATCGTGCAGAAGTTTGGTGCACAAAATAAAGATATCAACAAACTAAAAGAAAGCAATAGAGTTCTGGTTTCCATCTGCTACTGTTCACAGTCCGGAACAGTAGCGCTGAACTGGATCTTGATCTTCTTCCTTCAAGCTGGAGGTTCTTCTGCAGAAAAAAATCTCTTTTCTTCCTCCTTCTCCTTCAGTATGCTTTTTGTTCGTGTGGGGGAGAATTCCCCTCGTGTGTGTTCTCAAAATTCTGGTTGCACCCCCCTTTTTACGACTCTCTCTCCTTCTCCTCTTTGTCTCACCTCCCACTGTCCAAGGCAAGTACATTCTCTGACAAATCTGCTGCTCCTGGCCCTAACTTGCAGACTGCCATCATGACAATGTACTCATTGCCCCCTAAACCTGGTGACTTGCACGAAATCCAGATTTTTCCTTGATTCTTGGGTAGCTGCTAGACTCTAAAATCGGGTTAGACATGGGGTGGGCTAAATCAAAGGATTTAGCCCACTAATACAAAAATCATATTTTTTTCCTAATCAAATAAAAATACTTAAAACTATAAAATTAACACTTAAATATAACAAAAAATTTATGATTTTTCATATCTTAAAACATGAAAATTTGTGTGTTATCACACTATGTTACAACGACACTAGACTTGTCCCCAAGTCCTACCTAAGACTAATAGAAAACCGGTTCCTTCAGCATTAGCGATAAACATAAACAACTGAGAATAAATATCGGTACATGAGCTACAAAAGTGCAAAAGTGCATGTCATTTCATCGCTCAAATATGCATGAGTAGATTCCTCTTGAGGAGTGTTTTCGAAGATCATACCTTATAGAATTGATCCCTCCAAAGTTACTTAAGGTCACAGTTGCCAATCCATTTTAGTTCTCTCTTTTTTTTCTTCTTTTTTTTGAGTAGTGAAGGGGCAGCTTGTTCCAGACTAATCCGGGCATAATGTGATTGCCTTTTTTTTCATTAGAGTGTTGGCCAAGCACTCATACCTTATAACACCAAGCTCCTCCGTACCGTCTTTCCCTGCTCACCCTTTCACTACTTATTGAGTCCACACATGCTCTTTTAATATGTGCTGCTTTTTAGGACTTGGGTTTCAATTTTTTTTCTTTTTTTTTGTTTTCGACCCTTCATTCACCTTTCTGTTTTTTTTTTTTTTGGTTGGCACCCTGTTCCATAGTGACAATGAAGTTCAACAACTCATATAAACATTGATCTAGATTACACTCCTTAGATTCCTCTAGTCATACACATGCTCTCATAAAATAAAAAGATGAAAACATGCTCACGGGTATCAGAAAGGTCTACAAAACTCATGCAACAAAATTCGTCTAGCAGCTATAGTGTTCAATCACTTAGCCATCGGAAATAGTTTGCTGCTACTAAACGAAACCTATGGTAAACACGACTCTAAGTCTAGACTTAGACTAATAGATACCATTCCTAGACGTAAACACAATCCTAAACATGAAAATAAAACAAAAAAAAATAAAAGCCTACTATACTAAATCATCATTGCAACAAGTTACTTGTTCAGGGAGGCGTCGGCCACTCCCTGTTTCAACTCTGTAATCACTCGAATGAAATCTGAAATTTCGTCGCTCATCACCTCCAAGATTTCTGGGCAGTAGCAGCATTTTTCCTCTTGAGCTGAGGTTGAGGATGATGGAGCAGCAGTGTCTCCCTTCTTCTTCCTTGGGATGACACTACCTTTCAGCCCTGCCAATGATCTGAAAACAAACCCACTTCCTTGGGCTTTGATTAGTCCAGCAACTTTTAAAGAATATGCATCTAGTGGTACTGTCTTAGTCTCAACATGGAAGAATTAAAGTTCAAACAGCTTTTCAGGGCAAAGAGTATGAACAAGATGCGTAACAATATGACCAAAGCTTAGTTGCTGAATTTTAGTATGCCTATAATCCCTATTCATTTGTTCAGCAAGCATTGCACCTAAGTTAAGACTGCTTATTCATAATGCACCACAACACAAATAATTCACGTTTATAAAGAGCATTAAATCCAATATTTTTTCCGAAAAGAGTTTTAGTGACTAACATATGAACCTAATGCATGAACGGATCAACAAACAATTCAGATTTCGTTCCTTTTGCCTTAAATTCAATGACATGCTGATCAGTTAAAATTCCATAAAATTCTTCAGCATCAAAGTCTGCTGGATAATCGAATAAAGAAGCACCAAAATCATGCGAATCTACTTGCTTTTTCGAGCAAAAACCAAGGGCAACATTCCACTCAGCCAATGAAAATGAAAATTCAGTGCCCATCAAACGAAAGCAAACAGTAGTAGGTTCCAAAACACTTTCTGGAATTTTGTATGTAAAAGTGGAAACAAATTCATATGATAGTTCCACATATGCAGGAAGTTTTAACTCAAATAAAATCATAAAGGAAGAATTCTCAAACATGGTGTAAACCTTGTCTACTATGTTCAACTCAACAAGAATTTCAAAATCAATATGACGGCAGGGTAATACCTTAGCACCTTTTTCCTCTCCATACCTATCCACATGTTCTACTGTTTCAAACTTAAGGTATTTTTCGTTTAACATATCCGCATGGTGCTTAAAGTAAGGGATTCCCTTTACGGTCATTTGTCGTTGGAACCGCTCCCTTTCCACTGTGAATCTCCCTGCATTCATGAACATAGGGACTAATTTTGGGAGAAATTTCCCTACCTTCTCCATCCCTTCTTGCTCCTCTTTAGTTGTGCTCGCGGCAATTTCTGCAGGTGGAGTTCCCTGTTCTTTCTGGCCTCGGACTAGTGGCTGCACACCCTGTTCGTCCGTTTCTTGTGCATGCCCAGTTTCATTTTTATCTCGAGCCTCCTCTTGATTTTTCTCTTCCTGAATTTCATTTCCAGCCTCAAGCTCTTCCTCTGCTGCCTCTTCTTCATTTCTGGAAATTTCCACATTTTCCTCCACGGCGGGCATCACTTGTTTTTCGGGTGCAATAGATTCCTTCTCAGGCGCAGATTCCATCAGTGGTTCCTTCTGCTTTTTCTTTCCATGTTTCTTCCCCTTCCTCTTAGGTGAGACCTGCGGCTCTGTTTCTGGTTTTTCCGCTGGAGCTTTTCTCTTTTAGTAAGTTCCTTGCATGTCCTTCAATCGTTGCTGCAGACTGGTGTGTTTCAATTTGGTGGCTGGGTCTTTCCGCTTTTTCCATGTAGAGGACTCTCCAACCTCCGTTGTCTGAGGGATCACGTCTGCTTCTTGAGGATTCTCTGTTGTGGCAGCAATAGGCTGAATCACATTTTCTTGGGTCGGAGCAACAGTGGTGGATGCTTCAGCATCTCCCGTTCCTTCCCTCGTCTGTTCGTTTTGCGTCTTTTTCCGGCCAATCTTCTCTTTTGCGGCATTCTTTGTGCTTCGGATCACCGGCATCGTGTTTCTATTGCTGTAATTTTTCACAGAAAAATCGCAGTAGAATTGGTAAAGTGAAAAATAGTAACTGTTCCTCAAAGTACTTTCAAGCAGCAGGGGTATTTTTGTCATTCTTCTCCGGTACAACTTCCCACTCATCTCAACGGTCTGATTTTTGTAACTCCCCTTCAATAACTCCTCACCTAAATCAATTTCCCAACAGCACAAAATACGGAGAAAAATTCTAAAATAACAACATTAAACTAAAATTAAAATGCTGAAATTAAAAACTTAACCATGGATTGCCTCCCATAGGCGCCCTTGTTTATAGTCTTGAACCTGACTTCTCGTGTGGCTACGTTTCTGGGGCATCCATCAACTTTCATAAAAAATTTTCAAGCGATGCCCATTTACCAAAAATCCTTTGTTTGAGTCTCCATCAAATATCTCCACGGCACCATTTGGAAAAATTTCTTTCACAACAAAAGGCCCTATTCATCTTGATTTCAGCTTCCCAGGATGCAATTTCAACCTGGATTGAAATAATAAAACCTTCTGGCCAATCTTGAAATTTCTCCTGGATATATGTGTATCGTGATAGCTCTTAGTCCGAGCCTTGAATAGTTTTGTGCTCTCGTACGCGTCATTTCTCAACTCCTCTAGTTTTGAAAGTTGGAGCTTCCTATGGCTTGCACTCAAGTCTCCATCCAAGTTCAACTTCTTCACAGCCCACCAAGCCTTGTTCTTAAGAGCTGCTGGTAGTCTACAAGGCTTCCCATAGACCAACCGAAATGGTGAGGTCCCAATGGGAGTCTTGTATGCTGTTCTTATGGCCCAAAGTGCATCCTTTAACCTCATGCTTCAGTCCTTCCTGCTTGGGTTCACAACTTTCTCTAGAATTTGTTTGATTTCCCTGTTGGAGACTTCAGTTTGTCCATTGGTTTGTGGATGGTACGCAGTAGAGGGCTTGTACCAAACATTGAAATGCTTCAAAACACTCCTTAAGGCCTGATTGTAAAAATGGGTTCCCCTATCACTGATCAGTGCCTTAGGAGTTCCATATCTCGTGAAGATGTTGTTGCGCAAGAAATTAATCATAGTCTTCGCATCATCAGTCCGTGTAGGGACTACCTCAATCCATTTGGACACATAATCAACCGCAACCAAAATATAATTGTAACCTGCTGAAGTAGGAAACACTTCAATAAAATCTATACCCCATACATCAAATAATTCACATACCAGGATTCCTTGCTGAGACATTTCGTTTTTTGTTTGATAAATTTCCTACTCTTTGGCATGGTTCACAACCTTTGCAATAGGCGCAACAGTCTCTGAAAATGTGAGGCGAATAAAACCCGTAGTCTAGAATTTTTCTTGCTGTTCTATTTGGCTCATGATGGCCACCAAAAGGTCCTACATGAAAAGAATTACTTATTTTTGGAATTTCATCTTCATGAACTCACCTTCGAATGACGCCATCATTGCATCTCTTCCATAAATATGGATCATCCCATATGTAGTATTTGACATCACTCTTAAGCTTGTTCCTCGCATGATAGTCCATTGCAGGTGGTATCACTCCTGTAGAAACAAAATTTGCAAGGTCAGCAAACCACGATTCACTTATACTAGTCCGAACTGAGAATAGCTGTTCGTCCAAAAGCGTTTCAGTGATGATTCCATCTCCTTCACTTCCTTCAATTCTGCTGAGATGATCAGCCACAAGGTTCTCCCTTCCAGGCCTGTCCTTTATCTCAACATCAAACTCTTGAACAAGAAGGACCCATCTAATAAGTCTTGGTTTGGAGTCCTTCTTCTCCATCAAGTGCTTCACTGCTGAATGATCAGTGTATACCACCACTTTGCTACCTAAAAGATAAGAACGAAATTTTTCCAAGGCAAAAATAACAGCAAGGAATTCCCTTTCAATGATGGTATAATTTTTCTGGGCTTCATCCAAAGTGAAGCATAAGAGATAACATGGTGCTTTCCTTCAATTTTCTGTCCCAGAAAAGCACCCACAACATGATTACTTGCATCACACATGATCTCAAAATTATATTTCCAACTAGGTGGTTGCATCAAAGGTGTGGTAGTAACAGCCTTTTTCAAAGAATTAAAAGCATGCTTACATGAGTCATCAAAATCAAAGGTACCATCATTATGCAACAACCTACTAAGAGGCAAGGCAATTTTCGAAAAATTCTTAATAAACCTCCTATAAAAACCAACATGTCCTAAAAATGATCTAATACCTTTCACATCAATGGGATAAGGAAGCTCAGACAGAATCTCAATTTTTGCCTTATCTACCTCAATCCCTTTTTTAGAAATCACATGTCCTAAAGCAATTCCATGATCCACCATAAAATTACATTTTTCAGAATTTAAAACCAAATTTTTCTCAATACATTTCTTCAAAACTTGATCTAAATGGTCTAAGCATGACTCAAAATTTTCTCCATATACCGTAAAATCATCCATAAATATTTCAATAAAATCATCACCAAAATTAGAGAAAATACTGGTCATACACCTCTGAAAGGTGGCTTGGGCATTACACAATCCGAAAGGCATCCTCCTATAAGCATAAGTTCCGAATGGGCACGTGAAGGTTGTCTTGTCTTGGTTCTGCTCTGAAATAGGAATTTGATTATATCTAGAATATGCATCTAAAAAACAATAAAACGATTTTCCAGCCAATTTTTCCAACATCTGATCAATAAAAGGCAAAGGATAATGGTCTTTCTTTGTCACTTCATTTAATTTTCCATAATCAATGAAAACGCGCCATCCATTTTGCACCCTTTGTGGAACAAGCTCGCCTTTCTCATTTTCTACCATAGTCATCCCTGTCTTCTTCGGCACCACGTGAATGGGGCTCACCCATTCACTATCTGTGATATAGTAAATAATCCCTGCATCATGGAGTTTAACAATTTCTTTTCTTACCACCTCCATCATGTTTGGGTTGAGGCTTCTTTGAGGCTGACGAACTCATTTTGCACCATCCTCCAGAAATATTCTATGCATGCATATGGATGTGCAGATCCCCTCAATGTCATCAAGCATCTAACCTATTGCCTTCTTGTTTCTATTCAGAACCTCAAGCAGTTGTGATTCTTGGTATTGAGCTTAGACCAGTGGAGATGATGATAGGATTCCTGAACTTCGCGTCAAGAAAAACATATTTTAAATGATTAGGCAATGATTTCAATTCAGTTAACCTCTCTTCATAAGTCTTGGCTTGCACCATATCTAATTGCTCGAATTTTTCTTCAGCTTCAAATTTTGCAAATAAAGATTCTTCATGAACCTCTTCTTTTTCTTGAATTTCTTTCTTCCAGTGCTCCTCAATGAGTCCATCCATGACATCCACAGCACAAATGCTCTCAAAATCACAGGGATAATTCTTCACTTCCTTCCTGTCGAGTGTGATTTTGTCTTCATCAAAAGAAAGCTCAATGGTTCCCATCTTCACGTTGATGATAGCGTTTGAAGTGCTCAAGAATGGTCTCCCCAAGATAGTGGTCGTGTCTTTTGATCCGCCAGTGGGCATGTTTACCACATAAAAATCAGTTGGGAACACCAGATGCTCAATTTTCACCAAGACATCCTCTACCAAGCCATTGGGAGAATTACTCTCCTATCCGCTAACTCAATTTGCACACCCGATGCTTGCTAAGGTCCCAACCTGAGTGCCTCATAAACAGAATTCAACATGACATTTATAGAAGCTCCCAGGTCTGCCATGGCTCTCTTGATGCACAAATCTCCTATTTTGCATGTGATAAAAAGCGTACCCAGAACCTTGTGCTTTTCGGGTAGTTTCCAAGTGAGAAGTGCTGAGTAGCTTTCACTCAATTCTCATCCAAGCTTCTCTTTTCCACTCCTAAGTGTCATGGCGCTGATGTTCGGTCCTCCACTGGAATTTGGGTTTGGCTTGGGTTGAGATGGTAAACTCCCTTTCTATTTCAGGTCTCCAAGCTCTGCTACCAACTGACTCACTTGAACCTCCAAATTCCGGATGGCTTATTGATTTTCAGCTTGATTCTTGATTGATTGCGCCATGAATGTCTTCAACATTTCTTCCAACGAATTTCCAGAATTTCCTCCAGCATTGCCTTGATTTGAGGCTTGAAATGGCTGTTGGTTCTGTTGATTTTACCTTCAAAATGGAGGCGCTTGATAAGATCTTTGCTCCTGAAAATTTTGCTGCCCCACAGTTGAGCCTTCTCCTTTGTAAGAATTTTTGTTGTTGCTCCAACGAAAATTTGGATGATCCCTCCAGCCTGGGTTGGAAGTATTTGAATATGGCTCCAAATATCCCATAGCCTTGACATACTCCTCCTCAAATAAATTTGGGCACTTGTCCGCAACATGCCCTGTTCTTTGACAGTTTCCGCACGACATCTTCTTCTCCTGAATAAAAATAGCTCCTTCATCATTTCTGACATAGCAGCAACATTTTTCGTGAGTTCATTCTCTGAAACCTTGGGCTTGCTCTCCACTTCATACACTCTCTTCTTTGAGGCTTGTCTCCTGATAATATGTCTCGAATGCTCAGCCAACTCCTCAAGCAAAGAAAGAGCTTCGGTTGGTGTCTTTTTCCTTAAAAATCCTCCTGCCGCCGAATCTACCATGGCTTGGTCAGTGCATAACAATCCATCATAGAAATACTTGACTAGAGCATTGGTCTGAAAACCATGGTGTGGGCAGGATCCCAAAAGATGATTAAATCCCTCCCAATATTCGTGCAATGATTCTCCACTCATTTGTTCAACATCACTAATTTCTTTTCTGATTCCTTCAGCCTTGGAAGCAAGATAATATTTGCTCAAAAACATCTTCTTCATTCAAGCCCAATCGGTAATGATTCCAGGCCTTAGTGAGTTGAACCACGTTTTGGCTCCTCCTTCCAAAGTAAATTGGAAGGCTCTCAAACAAATAGAATCTTCAGTCATTCTAGCTTCCTTGAATGATGTGCATACTGTTGTTACATTGTCTAGATACTCATAGGGATTTTCTCCAATTTTTCCATAGAACTTTGGCAAAAAATTTATCTTCGCTAGTTTCAGCTCGTTTGCTCCATCCTCTGGAAATCTGATGCACAGACCCCTGTACATATGATCAGCAGCATTCAATTCGTTCAAGGTCTTCTCTAGTTCAGCCATTATGAAATTGTTGTTTGTCTCGGGTGGGAGTTGCCTCAATCTACTCGCTTCACTAACTCTGACCCTGTTCTTTCTGCTAGCTCTCTCAATTTCTGGGAGGAAAGTGAGATTACCTACATCAGAAGAACATAAATGCATCAACTAAAAACACAAAACAATTACGCACCGCTCCCCGGCAATAGCACCAATTTGATAAACGGAAATTTCCTAATATCGTTGCAATAAAAATAGAAACTTGTTATCAAATAAATTTATAATCCCTAATCCTCACAAAATACAAATTAATCACAAAGTGTACAGTGGAATTCGGGGTCGATCACAAGGAGCTTGTGCTTGTCATGTATTTTAGTAGATGCAAAATTCAAGGTAATGGCCAGTCTAAGTCTAAGCTCGGACCAACAGTGGTAAACCAGTTTGGTAAACAAGATATCAGGTCTTAACGATAAGCTAATGGGTATTGACTCTAACTCAAGATAATACTAAGGTGCCTTAAGGATCTACAGGTGGTGTGGTGCGAAAATTCCTAATTCAATCTACCATGTTCCTACACTCACAACTTCAAATAACCTAAGTCTACCCAGGTCATTCATCATATTTTTGGCCAAGCTAGTCCTCCATATCATCAACAACCTTGCAATTAGGTCTACCCGCATGCAAAGCATACACTCCTAGATTTGTTGGTCTACCTCTAAATCAAGCATCTAAGTTGTGAAGTTATTTGTTTCCCTCCTTAAGACTACCCATGGTTTGATAAAAACAAGGGCTAAGAAACAATGGTCAATTTTATTAAAACTCCTAGACATACACTACCATGCTTCATCTTAAGGCATTTCTAGGGTTTAGCTAGTCATGCTTTAAAGGTAAAAAATGATGACAATAACATAAAACAACGAAAAATATTAAGAACATCGTGCAGAAGTTTGGTGCAGAAACTAAAGACATCAACAAACTAAAAGAAAGCAATAGAGTTCTGGTTTCCATCTGCTACTGTTCATAGTCCGGAACAGTAGCGCTGAACTGGGTCTTGATATTCTTCCTTCAAGTTGGAGGTTCTTCTCCAGAAAAAGAAAATCATTTTTCTTCCTCCTTCTCCTTCGGTATGCTTTTTGTTCGTGTTGGGGGAGAAACCCCCTCGTGTGTGTTCTCAAAATTCTGGTTGCACTCCCCTTTTTGCGACTCTCTCTCCTTCTCCTCTTTGTCTCGCCTCCCACTGCCTAAGGCAAGTACATTTTCTGACAAATCTAATGCTCCTGGCCCTGACTTACAGACTGCCATCATGATAGTGTACTCATTGCCCCTGCACCCTGCTGACTTGAACGAAATCCAGATTTTTCATTGATTCTTGGGTTGCTGCTAGACTCCAAAATCGGGTTAGACATGGGGTGGGCTAAATCTTGATTTAGCCCACTAATACACAAAAAATCATATTTTTTTCCTAATCAAATAAAAATACTTAAAACTATAAAATTAACACTTAAATATAACAAAAAATTTATGATTTTTCATATTTTAAAACATGAAAATTTGTGTGCTATCAGGCACACATGTACACATGAACATATAGCACAGCCTAATTGGCTAAGTTGGTATGAAGTAGAAAAAATTAAAAACTAAGGAGCAAAGTTCTTAAAACTTGAATCGTCACATATACTACTATTAGATCTCATCCAAAATCACTAGTAAAACGAACATTCTAACATTTTCAATTAACATTTTCAGTGGAATGTTCAAGAAGCCAGATTGAGTCATGGTCAAAATCTTTAAAGATAAATGTATATGCAATGAGACAAATGCAACTTATATTAATTGTGACACACACAAGTAAGTTATACCCATTAAGACTATATGGATGTGTTGTGTCAATGGTGGATAATAATATTAAAATATTTGAATCACATATCTAAATATGCAAAACATATTGAATAGCAATGTGATTCATTTGGACTCATGATATAGTGTTGTCTAATGATATCACTATGATTTTTACTTGTATTTCTATCAAATAAAAAGGAGGTTCTCATATTTTTGACTTTCAAGAGTCCTATTTCAACTCTAAAACATGCTTCGAACACATTCAATTATGCTAATAATAAGCTTATATACACACTTTTTATTCACAAATCTCTTGCAAATCATACTATGCTCATAAATTGGACTTTCAAACATGGTGCAACAAAATTAATTGTTTGCATAAGACCTACCTAATGCATATGAAGGATAAGATGTGTAGTTTCTTAAAGACAAAATTTTCTAGATTACAATATGTTTATTAGAAACCGTATACAAATGAAAATGGGATAATAATAATTCTGATTTCTACATTATATAAAATATTGCATTTTACAATTGTGATCAAATTAAATTTTTCTTCATTGTCAATAAATGCTATAAAGTGAGATACTTCATTATTTTTTTTTATTTGAAAGTTTATAAATAATTCTTTAAATTTTATAATAATTTAAATATATATTTTTTATAATTTTTAAACAATAAATCTTTTAATTAGTATTGCATTTATCAAACGAAAAAACCAGACACTCATATTTGTTTATTTAACTTTATCGAATAAAAAATTTCCTCACGTTTGATTATTTAAATTAATTAAATAAAAATTTTGTCCATATTCATATATTTAAAGTTCAAAATTGTTCACAAACGTTTATTAAACCTATATTTATTAATTATTGTATTTCTTCGTATTGGAAATTCATTAATAAAAACATAAGATATTTATATAATTCAAAATTTAAATACAAAAGTTTTATATTAACAGCTTTCTTATAAAGTATATAACAAAAAAATGATTGAATATTAATTTTAAAATAAAAATATATTAACAAATCTAATAATTGTTGTTTAATTATCACAATTATTCTTTTATATTTAAAATTTGGTGTGATTAGAGATAAAATAATATTTATAATGTAATTAGTATTTCATATTCAATCAATAAAAATAATAATAAATTTTGATATGATATTGATATTATAATTGAAGAAAATCGAGTACAATTGAACATCCATCTCATTTGTGTCCATTTATTAAATTAATTGAATATGAATTTTGTTAATGTTCATTTATTTACATTTCAAATGAAAATAAATTATCATAATTGAGTCGAACACATTTCAAACATGAGTTGTTCGTTTTTTATAACTACTTTACTTTAGATGCATAATTTTTCTTTGAAATTTAATATTTTACATAACATTAGTGTTTAAAAATAAACATAATAATAGTTTTCAAAATAAATAATAATAATTTTATTTTACATTAAAAAATTAATAAAAAGAATAATTTAGAATATAGAGTTAATATGCAAATTATTGACCAAGTTAAAGCATTCTTTAAATTAATGCGTGATACAATTACTTTACAAACATGGCCATATGTATTAGTATCACAATGAAATATAAATTTAAAAATATTGACACATTGAAATATTAGTCTAAAAATGTTTCCATTACAAAAAAAACATTTTGTATGCATTTTCTATTTTATTGGTGTTAAAAAAGGTGCACTTCATTTTAGTTTTTCAATCAATACTTTAGTTAAATAAAATAAATACAAAAATTTTGAATATGTATAAGTTTCTAATATTAATCTAAAGCCACCACTTGAGGACTCGACAAGACAAATTCCATGATATTAACCTAAATTTCACATGAATCATTACGACAATGCATAAATATGTAATATATTATTACAATACTAAGACATCAATGAAGTATTGAAAGATAATACATAAATAATACATTTTAAATAATCAAATATTTATAAATTTATAATTCAATAAAATAATTCATATATCAACATACAAGTTCAAAAATATAGTAAAAATATCTGTAATGAATGCTATTTCGAACTCTACCTTAGGAAGTGACGTTTTTGTTGGTTGAATAGTTGTTAAAAAATTCAATAATTTGAAGTATCATTTCTAATATCCCAATAGTTGAATAATGTTCTGTATATTTTGAAGATTTCGTTAAAAGAACAAATAGATTTGTATGAATATACCAAATCCTCAACAACTTTTGGGAGTGATTAATGGAAATTTTATGTGTCGTTGCTCAAATATTAATTCATTTATCAAATACATTTATAAACTCAATTTAATGAAAATACTTTCAAATATAAAGTTTATAATGGTAGAATCGAAGGTCCATCACAAGAATCATGTGTTTATAGTGTGTCTTTTTATAATACAAAATTTCAAAATAATTTTACTTATAGTCCTAGATTAAACTTTACCTCAAGTTCAATATCTGAAATCAAATCACAACGCAGAAGGTAAAAAATGTTGGTTTTGCACAAAATAACACTAGGATTCTTAAAGGTAGTTTAGGTAATGCGGTAATCAAGTCCTAATCTAATCTAAAATTTTATATATGCATAACTTGAAACAACCTATATTTACTAATAAATGATTTTATGTTGTTTCAAAACATGTTCTTTCATTACTCTTGAGTAATGTTTTTACTTACCTTAATCTTCACTTTCTCATTATTTTCAATTGATTTTTCTATCTTTCACACTATTGATTGTTTTGGAGAGAATGTATTTTTTGGATTTTTAGAGTATTTTCAAATCAATTTGAGGAGAAATCAAGACCCAACAAATTATGGGATTGATGGGTCATGAATCTCACCCCAAAACTCAGTCAAAGGATGAAGATTTGATCAAGATTCATTGTTAAGATGAAGATTTGAAGATAACCTTGAAAGATTTAAATAAAAGATTTGCATTGAAGATTTTATCCAAACCCGTCAAACAAGCTCAATATTAATACTTAAATCTCCTCTATTATAAATACTCCACTCCCTCAATCATTAGAGATGTTTTTCACCACTTTTCCTTTATATTTTCCCTATTTTTGTGTTTATTTTTATTTTATAGTTGGTCATGCATGTGTGAGCACTCGTGGCTAAGGATTTATTTTACTATGTTTTGCACAAGTTCTACACGTGTGACTATTTTACTATGTTTTTCAACATTTAATTTGAGGTTCGATTTTTTTTTCGCAACATTTTCTTTACTAATATGCTCTGTAGAACTACATAACCCCAAGGGAGTGTGGGAGAATCTTAGATTGGCCTCATGCACCTACAAAGAAGGGGTCAATTGGACATTATTGATAAGATACATTCTATCTAATCTGTTTGTGATGTATGAGGTGTAAGGGTTAGATTTAGTTGTGAAGAAAACTCGGGTTATCACAATAGGTGAAATGGCTTTGGTGGCATGTTTTGAGTAACTGAATAGCACTATTTTAGAATAACTTTCCCAAAACTTACGCAAGCAGGTCAGTTCTCAAAGTTTATACACACAAATATAGGCAATTTTTGAGTAAGGTGTATCTTAGATTCAAAGTCACTTTTATATTGTTTTTTAACTCGGTCTTTTGTTTTGTATTAGGTCTTGTTTTATTACTTCGACGATTTCTGTATACTTGCAAAATTACCATTATTTACCTAGATTATTCCTCACATTTTTGGTTAAAATAGTCTCTAATATCCATACCCATTTCAGATTGGGTCTATTCATGTACAAAATATATAGAATTAGATATACCCAAGACTACCATCCACTACACATGTCTTGATTTGTTTTAGGTCTGCTTGAGGAATGTGATAAATGAACAGCCAATGGATGACATTGTGGATTACTTAGTAAGCCTTGAACAATATCACCTTTACAAATGTTAAGGCATCCCTAAAATCTAGTCTCTCATATTTGATAGATAAAACATGATTTCATAGATATAAATTGAAGAAAATATCATAAATATTGCATGATGAATAGTCAGAGAAATAAAAAATTCAACAAATAAAGACAAAGTGAAATGAATTTTTGTTTTCCATCTTTTATTGTTTATTGCTCAGAATAGTATCGCTAAACTAGGTATCTGGTGGCCGTCAAGTCGGAAATCTTCTTCTTCAATCCCCCTTCTTCCCCTATATCATATTATCCTCTTGAATCCTTAGTCTTTTTTCCCAAAATGTCTATCTCTCTCCTCTTTTTTTTCCCATGCAAATATAACTTCAGATGCCCATATTGATCCTATATCTGGCATATGCGTGTTGTGGTGAATGTTGTGCTGATTGTCTCTCATTCTTGCTGCATGTCCTATTGATTGCTAGCTGCACTAAATTCTTGTTCTGCCTTGGTTTAGGACCTTGCTGCGGTATTCAAGATTGATTAGTAATATGTATACTAAATCAGTAGAACAGGAATTTAGAGCTATCAATTAACAGGACATACAGCATGAAATTGCAATTATCCCTAAAGTATAGCAAAATATATAAAATAATACAATAAACACTCATATCATAATATAAAGTAGTAATTTTTATATCCTAAAACACATGAAAATTTGTATGCTATCACGAAGCAACAAATTTCTTTTAGTAGAATGAATAAATTAATTTTTTGATAGCAAGAAGAAGATGATATCTATACAAGCAAACTTAATTGCTACACTTTGAAGATAACAAGCTGATGTGCCATATACGACCATTCTCTAGGATCTTGTAAGTTATGAAATACCTAACGCATGTGCCTCAAGATTAGGAAAATAATTCTCCATCCATTTTTGTTCACAAAGCAGCAAATATGGAATCCAAGTGAATTAGTGGAAGATCCAAATATCTATTTTAGCAATGTTTTGTAGTACACTGATAAAACATATTTTATTAGTGTTTTTAGGCTATAAATTATGATGTTTTGTTGTGATTTAGGTTAGATTTGTATGGTTTTTCATATTTTACATGATGTTAAATTTAATTTCGTGTTTATGTTACAAAGTAGACTAAATCTTTTGATTTAGACCACCTTATGTTATTGACGTTTAATTAAGTCTAGCAGAAGGATTAGCATCAAATTAAATGGCAAGATGTATGGATTATGTTGATTAGAGCTGGGTACGGTTACGGGTTGACCCTGTATCCAGCGGGTCAACCCGTGATGGGTCCAACCTGTGACCCGTAACTGTCGAAAACGGGTACGGGATGGGTTGATTGTAGATGGGTATGGTCGACCCAACGGGTCATCAAGAGGATGTCTAGGCACTACCATGGCATGTTTGCGGTGCCTAGAGAATTTACTAACCTGTGTCAACCCGTGACCCAGGACGGGTCAGCCTGTCCAACCCGTCAACCCGTACCCGTCGAGTCAGACATTTCATTTTTTACCCGGCGGGTCCGACCCGTGATCCGCCGAGTCAGACCCGTGCCCAGCTCTAATGTTGATGGAGGCAGAATATCCGAAGGGAGATAAAGAGCATTGCTCTGCCGTTCGCAGTCTACAGGTTCAAACCAAGAATAGTACTAGTTTAAGGAATAGTGCATTGGAGTAAATGAGAGGAGATATTTTTGAAGGAGTGAGAGTATGGAATGAGAATGGGACCAGACCCTAGAAGGGAGAGCAAGAACACGAACATAAGAAGAAGAAGAAGATTTCCAGAAAAAAAATCTATAATGTGAAAAACAAGCATCAAATCCCAGTTCAGTGCTACTGTTCTGGACTTTAAATGAGAGGAGATATTTTTGCTGAATATTTCATTTCATTGACTGTTTGTTTTACAATGTCTGTGATATTTTCTTTATTTTATATTTATGAAATCATGTTTGTTCTCTTGAACATGAGTGACTAGATCTTAGGGATGCTTTAGGATATAGAATGGTGATGTGTTTAGGATTGCTAAGTTATCTATGATTGTGTCTTAGCTTTCATTTATATCATTTCTCAGGTAGATCTCAGGGAGGGAACAAACAAGTTTGTAACTCAGATGCTTGATTTAGAGATAAACCAACAAATCAAGATAGGGATAGTAGATATTAGTCTTATATATAACTAGTAGAGTTGGGTAGACCTAGCTCTACATATTTCGTACATGAGTAGACCTAAGCATGGAATGGATGATGACATTAGGAGCTATCTTAACCAAAAGTATGAAAAATGAGTTGAGTAGACTTAGGTTATTTGGAGTTTTGAGTATAGAAATATCATAGATTAAATTAGGGATCTTAATACCATACCACCTAAACCACGTTAGGCATCTTAGTATTACTTTGTGTCTAGAACATGTATTTGTTACTTTCTATGTTGAGATTTAATTTTACTTATTGAACTTGTCCACCACTGTTAGTCTAACCTTAGATTAAGAGTGTCATTTATTTCGAATTTTGCATCTTGAAAATCATTTGCTCGCTATGATTGTCCCCAAAATACAAGTTTTCTGAAATTGTATTTTGTTAAAATTAAGGTTTATAAATTTATTTGATATAGAAATTTCAATTTCTTGCAATGACTTAAGAAATTTTCGTCTATCATACACATGTATGGATTATATGAAATATCCAGAATATTCATATATATTAAAATATTCAATAAAACAATTGAACACTTTGATACTTTGTATTTAAAGAATACGTCATTATTGAATGTGTGTTATAGAATTTGCATATAAAAACCAAATCATTTCAAGAGCATAATACCCATGATATTGCTCCAAAGGCCATAAACAAGACATAAATTTGGTTTATTAGTATCATAAACCCAAGACATTTCACAAATTGATTCAATGAATTTAAGGATGTAATCAATATTATCCCACAAATCATCATACATAATAATACTTTTAAAAATTTAATATAATTTTCATATTGAAAAGTATCTAATTCACTACTAGCAACCATACATGTTAAATTATCTCAAACCTTTTTATCCAATTATTATTATAGTATATGATGATTAATTTCAGCAAGAGTTAATAATTCAATATTGATAAGTGATTTTGTGTCACTTATATTTGTGCTTTTTAGGACTCACTTAGATGAGTTTTGCCTTTTTTTTATCCACTTTCCTTATGTTTTTGGAAGAATTTTATATCTTTCAAACCACTTTGATCTTTTTGGAGAGAAAGTGTGTTTTGTGATTTTTTAGGACGAATTTGGAATAATTTGGAGGATTTTCGAGTTGACCTTGATGGAGGCAAAGATTCGGTCTATCTAAACGAAGACTCGATCAAAGATTCTCGGATAAAATAAGAGTCGCATCTTATCATAGAAAATTTGGATCTTATCCTAGAAGATTTGTATCAAATCTTAGAAGATTCGGATAGAAGATTTGATGAAGTCCATCAAGAAAGCCCGAAAAATTTCCACCTTTATATAAAGATTCAAATGCGAAGACCTAAAGAGGTGGTTAGAAGGGTGGACGACCAGACAGTCAATCTAGGGTTTAGAGTCGAGTCTAGTATGTTTTGGATTCCTTTCTCTTCGTTTTTCAACAACTTGTTGTTTAGAGTCAAGCATGCACGTGTGAGCGCTTGCGGCTGAGGATTTGCTGTGAAGCCTTGCTTGCGCAAGTTCTGCACGTTTGACTGTCTTACCATGTTTTTTAGCATTTAATTTGAGGTCTGATTCTTTTTTTCGCAATGTTTTTTTTAAAAACGTGATCTTTAGTACCATATAGCCCTAAGGGAGTGTGGGAGAATCAAAGGTTGGCCTCCAGCACCTAAGGAGAAGGGCTCAATCGGATATCGTTGGTAAGACACATTCTGTCTAATCTGTCTGCGAGGTGAGAGGTGTAGGGGTTAGATTTGTGTGTGGGGAAAACATGGGTTATCACAAGAGGTGAAATGGCTCTAGTGGCGTGGTTGATTCCATAATCTCACAAAACAAGGAACGGTGCTATAACGGTCACCGAGTAGCACTATTTTATCATAAAACCCACAAAGGTTGCGCAAGCAGATCAATTCTAAAGGTTTGCACACACGCAAGGGCGAGTTTCAAATAAGGTGGATCTTAGATCCAAGGCCACTTTTCTTATTCTCTTCAAAACCAAATCTTTCTTTTGTTTTCAGTCTTTTTGAATCTTTGTTTGAAAAGAATATTCCAATAACAATTCCCTGTGGATACGATCTTATTTTATTACTTCGGCGGTTTCTATGCACTTGCAGAATTACCATCAAGTTTTTGGTACCGTTGCCGGGGAATTGTATTCCTTTGGAATTTCTTTTCTGATTTCATTTCTGATTATTTCTTATTTTTCTGTTATTTTCGAGACATTATGTTTAGCGCACTTGCGCAAGCAGTTGCTTTTAATCAGTATTGCATGCGCAGGCACAGGGCCTCTACCGAGCTGTATCCGCTGGACCTGGAAATTGACCGGACCTGTCGGAGAATTAGGGTGGAAAATCGTCAAGCGCAAGCGCAACCCAGGGAAACCATGTCTAGAAGGCATTCAGGAAATGAGGAGGACTATCAGGTGATGTCCGAACTAGATAGCGAATGAGCATGGACGCCAAGACACCAGCCAAATAGGGCAGCTGGATCAGCCTTGCTGATAAATGAAAGAACAGGTATAGGCAGATCTGCTGCTAATCGTGCAGGCTCATATCAAAGGCATAGCAATGGATCTGATCAAGAACCTGCACGGGAACGCACAGCAGCAACATTGGGATCCAATCGAGGTATGGAACCTCTCCGAGAAGGGCCTACAGGCGTGCTATCAGACCCATGACGAACCAATAGGGCGCTGGAACATGGTCTAGGAAGGCCCAGGCATATAGGCACAAATGAAAACCGTTTGCAATCAACATTTGCACAAGAATGGCAAGAAAACAGGGCTTTTCAACCTCAACATAATGACAAGCAGAACAGCAACCCAAGAACTCCAAGGCGAGGAGTGAACTCTCCTCCAAGGTAGGAAGAAGAAGATCGTTGGGGTTACAATGGAGCAAACCGACGTGACAACCAAAATCCTCGTCACGAGCAGAGGTATGAATTTGCAGGAAATCCTGAAAGGGAAAATCATGGAAGACAAAGGCAGATGCCCAAGAGGAATGTACGTTCTGAAGAAGCATCTAGCGAAGAGGAAGGACCAGAACCAGCACGCAGGGAACCACTTGCGCAAGCCAGAAATCATTGCGCAGGAAGAGATAGGTACGTGCGCAGGGAGCAGAATGCTAAGAGATTTGCTGTTGATCTTTGGGATGAAGTCCCTTTAGGTGATAACCTTCGATACACGAGAAATCCTGGTCCCATTGCTGCACCAGCCATTAACGTGTGGAGATTCCAACTCCAGCCTTCATTGATCACCATGGTGCAACAAAGCCCATTTCGTGGAGAACCCGGTGAGGATCCCGAAGAACACATTGCAGTTTTTCTCAAGTATTGTGACATGGTGGTGGAACGCGGAGTCTGTGACAACGCGATCAGGTTACGTTTATTTCCATTTTCGTTGTGGGGATCAGCAAGGAGATGGTTAGACTCTCTGCCACCCAACTCTATTTACACTTGGGAAGAATTGCATGATGCATTTTTGGACAAATATTTTGAACTCACGAAGTACTCTAACACCATGTTTGAGATCACCAATTTTTCACAGGATGAAGGAGAAGGAATAACAGCAGCTTGTGAGAGATTTAAGGAAATTACACGAGTCACGGATAAGCATGGACTCAGCCCCGCTGCTATGATTATGTGCTTCCATGATGGACTGACTGCGCAAGCAAAGGGACTGCTTAATGCGGGTGTTGGACCCCTGGACCAAGTAAGTCCTAGAAGAGCTTGGGAACTAATTGATGAGTTTGCAAAACGACAGGCACGATGGTCTCAACCAGCAAGGAATTCGAAAACTGGAGTTCGAGACAACCCACGTGACAATACCGTTTCAAAGATTTCTGAAACATTGCAAAAATTAGATGATAAAATAAGCAAACTCCAACCCGTCATTGCTCAAGTTCAAGCAGCCTCAGAAAAGACAGAGAGTGATGCAGAAGAGGAAGGTATGAATGTTAATTTTGTGAATTTTCAGGGAAAACTTGTGCAAGGAGCTTCTATGGCTGCGCAAGGGAACAACTGGGGAAATCAGGGCAACACTTGGCAGAACCAAAATCAGAACCAGCAGCAGCCCCAACGACCATTCTTACGGGATACGCTCAATCAATTCATGGAGAAAAAGGAAGGGCTGAACCAAGGAATGCTGGAACAAATCAAACAAGTAAATGGATTGGTGGTTGAACAACTTAAGCAAATAAGAGGAGAAATTTCAGACCAAAAGACAAGGGTGAATGGAATGAATGAGCGTCTGGAGCAACTCGGGATAACAACTTGCATCCTGGACAGTAGGATGAGTAATGTCGCTCAAACCCACAAGGCTTCGAGGCTCCCAAGTCAACCAGAGAAGAATCCTGCTGAATGTAAGGCTGTAGCAACGAGAAGTGGGATGCAGAGTGCAATAGCAGCAGCCCCTGCACAAGCAGACGAATTGCTAGATGTTCCAGTGTACGTATCTCCACCTTCTTATAATCCTCCAATCCCTTATCCACAGAGACAGGCCAAATCATCAATGGATCAACAATATTCCAAGTTTCTGGAGATGTTGAAAACTCTTCATGTGAACATCCCATTCACTGATGTGATGTTGCAAATGCCCACTTATGCGAAATTCTTGAAGGATATTCTGGCCAATCGAAGGAAGATTGAGATTGATGCTGTTATTGAATTATCCAAGTAATGTAGCACGGTTCTTACATAGGGGTTGATTCAAAAGCATGCAGATCCTGGAATTTTTTCAGTCCCTTGTATCATTGGAGGAAAAATTGAGTTGAAGAAGCTTCCACCATCATTGAGGTACGAGTTTCTTGAGGATGATCATACTTACCCCGTGATTGTTAACGCAGGATTGAATGAATACCACACCCAAATGCTGCTGGATGTCTTGCGCAAGCACAAACAAGCCATTGGGTACACCTTGGATGACTTAACCATGAGAAGCATAGTTGACACCAAGACAAAAGACAAGGAGACTTGGGAACCTACAGTTCGAGAAGAAGAAGACACGAAGAACATAGAATTGGAGAATTGAACAAGTACTTTACTTTACTTGCAAATCTTATTTCTTGCATCATATTTCGTGAACATACACACTATTTTCCATCTCACGTTTTCCATATTCAAAGTGTTCAAATGGTTTCATCATCTAATTTCCATACTCTATTATTTGCTTTTAGTTTAGAAACCATTAAAAGTCTTTTATTGATTTAAGTTAGAGTAGAAACCACTTCCAGAAAACCTCCTGTTAAATAGAGAATGAAATGGGTCGACCTACATTTACTATTGCTACATTAATTTCTTTGCGAATGAAATGTGGTTTGTTTTTTCAATTTATAAATTACTTTTAATGGAGAAAAAAGAAAAACCTTCAAAATTTCCATCTATCACTTGTGTAGAAAGCATAGGGGATGTGGAGGCAAGCTTTGGGTTGGCACATGGGATGGCGCATAGTTGCAAGATGGTGGCGAGGGGTGCTCGGCACTGATTGAGCACGGGTGTACACTGGACGTGGAGACTAAAAAAGGGTATCAATAGAGGAGGTTGTAGGGCGGTTGGGGGCTTATAGAGGCTAGCTTGGGGCACTCAGGGTGCATGGGAATGGGATGGTGTTAAGTGCATAGGAGTTGAGATTGGCATGGGTTAAGCTATGGAGACTGACGCCTTACCTTTCTCTCTAGGTCGGAGCACTGGTGGTACAGCTGGCCTAGGGATTGATCGTGAGTGATGAGCGGGTGGTAGGGCTCAAGTAGAGGGAACGAAGGGGCAAGGCAGTTGGTTATTTTTGAATGTGCCTCACTCATTTTGTGGCTATGCTTGATGTTAATAGTTTGTACAAAAGTTTTGTTACTTTGGGTTGTTCCCATGATATGTCATTACCCCTTTTGCTGTTGGAACATACGTACTCTTAAGTTGCTGAGCAGTCGAGTTTGGTTGTGTGGTAACCCAACCCCTATATGCACAGGGCGACTCAGGGTAGGACTCAACTAGGCTCTAGGTAGGGTTATCATAGTTGGTATCATAGTCACGTTACGAAGGGCTTGGATGGTCACTTGTCATTGGGTCCACGGTTGTTGCTGGGTTGAAGAAAGGACTAATTGGGCATTGTTGTGGTTTTATTTCAGGGTGGTAGGGTAGATCTTGGGGAGTCGACATGGAGGCCAATAATAGGGGTAACACTAGAGCAAGTGGGGGTGCACCCAATGAGGGGTATCACTGCAGTAGTATTGACACCCATGCAGGCAAGCAAGGGCTAGCAATGAGCTTGTGCGCATGTACTACATACGATTGAAGAGGGCGTGATTCCCTACCTTTGATTGGGTTACTCCAGATGAAGCAGAAAATTGGTTGGATGAGCTCATTAGCACCTTGTAGTTGCATGGGACCTTGAAGTGGATTCAGACGACAGTGAATTGCTGAGAGTTGAAAAGAGCAACGATCTAGAATTGCTATCCCCTACATTGAAAAGAGGATTTATTTGACAAGCTCTAGGTTGTGATGATTTTCTTGAAGATTGACCTCCATTCAAGATAGCATTAGTTGAAGATGCGGGAAAGCGACATTCTGAATATCGCCTTTCAATTTGACCAGCACGCAGGCAGCATCATGGATCATATGCATCGAGTGTTCTGTTCGTACTTCGACCACTTTGTGGTGGTATTCGTCAATGATATACTAGTTTACTCTCCAGATAGGGCAACCCATGAAGAACATCTTAGACAGGTTCTCACACAATTGAGGGAGAAGCTATTATATGCTAAGCAGCCCAAGTGCGAGCTCTTCCTAGATCAAGTATCCTTTCTAGGACGCATGATTAGCATGGCTGGAGTAGAGATGGATGACAAGATGGTAGAGGTGATCTTGCAATGGCTAGCCCCTAAGACGGTGCACTAGGTACGTAGGTTTTTAGGGCTTGTCGGGTACTACTATAGGTTCATTTAGGACTTTGCAAGGTTCGCGTTGCTCATGACTCATCTAAAAAAGCAGGGTGTCCGCTTTACGTGAGACAATGCTTATGAGAGGACTTTTCAGTAGCTCAAGGTTAAGTAGACTACTATGCCCAATCTAGCCCTGCCTGGGAGGGGGTGCCCTGTACTGTCTATAGAGATGCTTCACACACAAGATCATGAGGGGTCCTAATGCAAGAGGAGCATATGATTGTGTATGCGTTGCAATAGCTGAAAATGCATGAATAGGGCTATCTTGTACATGATCTAGATTTAGCTAGTGTGCTCTTCATGCTATGGTAGCGGAGACACTATCTATACAGCATCTCGTGCGTACTATACATGGATCATCAATGTCTCAAGCAACTTAGGAAGGTGAATGTCGTAGCTGGAGCTCCTCAAAGATTATGACTAGCATATAAGGTATCACCTTAGGAAGGTGAATGTGGACGATTGTGAGAACAAGAGTAGGCTATTCCTTGCTCTTATCATCCCCTTGACTAATGGAAGCAGTTCTTGGGAAATGGGTTCCTGGACGGCATCCTTGTTCTTCCTATATGTTCTTGCAAGTTTTCTCTAGAATTCTCGCACCCCCCCCCCCCCGTAGAAGTCTGTGGCATGCTCTCCAGGGTGGTTGAGATATTTTTCTTCCTCCCACCATTCCAAAAATCCCCTTTTTTTATTCACCTTGGAATTTGGATGTACTTCATTCTGCTTTTATCCATATCTCCTACAACTTCACTGTTATCTTTTGGCTCCTTATGATTTGGGTTGCCAACATATACTGCATTGCTAAAAAATGATTAGAACTAAGATTGGAGTAAATCTAAATTTAGTCCCAATTAAGAGTAAAAGACACAAACATTGTCACTAATCACAAAAACGTAGAAATATATGATCAAATCTAAGTTTTTATAGCATAATACTAATCATTTCCCTATCTTGTAACAGTCAAAACCATGTGTTATCAGTATACACTTAAAAGATTGTGTTCCAAAACATGAAATCATGGCTCAAAGCAAAAATTCATATCAATAGCTGTTGTCTTTTTCCAGTAATGGAATTTTGATGACACACGTTTTCTTTACATTTTATAATGCAAAATTATTATGTTTTTACGGTGGTTTAGGTTAGGTTTGTGTGGTTTTTCATGTTTAATGTGTTGTTTATGTTCAGCAGGAGGATTAGCAGCAAAAATCGGACTGAGGGATGTGTGGATTAAGTTAAAGGGCACAACATCCAAAAGGAGACAAAGACCATTGTTCTGCTGCCTGCAGTCTGCAAATTCAGGCTAAGTATTGGTGTCAGGAATAATGCAATAGAGTAAAGGAAAGGAGATCTTTTTGGATGAGAGTGAGACCCCAAGATTAGAGAGCTTCAATAGCAACACGAGATCTCCTCAAAGAACACCACGAACACTAAAATAGAGAGGGGGAAGAAGGAGATTCTCGTGAGAAAGACTTCATTATAAAGAACACCACCAAAATACAGTTTAACGCTACTATTCTAGGTTGTGAACTGTAGCAGATGGGAATCGGAACATTCTTTACTTTCTTTTTGTTTCTTGCTTGTTTTAAGTTTCTATGACTAACTTTCTCATGATGAATTTGATACTTTCGCTATTCCATCTTAATGATATTATGTTGTAGCTAAACCTTAGGGATGCCTTACGGTATAGAATAGTGATGTGGGGCTAGGGTTTATAATATAATTGATCATTATTTCTTAGCATTTGCTTCTATCATTCCATGGGTACAAGATGGTTTGAATGAATTTGGTGATGTTATTGATTGTATCATATATAGAGTCAGATATTTGAATAGTTTAGAGGCTCATTTGATTAAATTTTAAAAAAATGCTACAATTGCCTATCAGAAAATTGATTTTGGACTGCCCTACTAGATGAAATTCCACATACATTATGTTGTCATGTGTCTTAGAAGTTAAAGATGTGTTCATGAGATATAAAGAAAGAGATATTGGTTTTTTGTTATGTTCCTACTATTGATGAGTGGTTGCAAGTGCAACAAGTATGTGATTTTTTGGCTCATTTTTATGTGTTGATGAACATTAGTTAAGCTTCAGATTACCAAACTCCTAATCTTTTTCTCATAGAGCTCTATTGATTTAAAGAACTTTTCATTGAGAAAAGCTTAGATTCCAATGCTTGTGTAAGCACTATGGCTTTTAGTATGAGTTTGAAATATTGATAACTATTGGGGTGAATGCAATATGGTAATAGCATTAGGAGTAGTTTTAGATCCTAGATTCAAATTGTAGTTATTAGAATTTACTTTTCCAATATTAGAATTAAGATGAACAAGTCACTACTTTATCATTTTGGATCTATTGAGGTTTGATAAAGAATTAGTGTCAATTGGTATAGTCTATTAAAACGGAAGCATACTCACTCCTTTTGACCACAAGGCAGCACATTGTGTTTAGCTACTCATAATGAGAATGAATAATAAAATTTCGAAAAATAATATCTACAACATATCTCAAGTTGCAATTTAACAAGAAGAAAATAAATAGTAAGAGTAATGAACTTAGTTTCCACACGAAAGGACAAACCATTTGCATGTGATTAACTCTTGGTTAGGAGTATTGTTCTTATTCCTAAATCTTCAAGTGAGCTAAACTTCTAGGTTACTGTTTGTTTTCTTGTTGTTCTTCGATTATTGCATCAAGTCCCTCATTCTTCTTGTTCTACAAAGATCCCCTTATGCATTCCTCTCTCCCTCTTTTTCTTCCAACATTTTTTTCTTCAAGATTTGGTGTACATACTTCCTTCTTTACTAGCTTTTCTTCCTTATTTTGTCTCCACTTTTTTACATTTGCCCTAGAATACTTTCCGCTCTTTGGGATTTGACTCATGAAAAATATGCTACATTACTCTAACGAAGAAGAATAAATGAAGATTGAGGCTAAATCAGTGACTTAGTCTCAATTTCAAATAAAGCACTAAAACTATGTTGTTATTTGAAAAAAAATGCTAAATTACGTATTAAAATCTTAATTGACGACACAACTTTTTTTCTAATTTAAATCGCCTAAAATTATGTATTATCGATGGCTGAGGAGCATCAATTTATGCATGGATAAACGTGGAAATAGTAATGGGGACACATTTTTGTCTTATGCAGATCTATCAACAGCCCATTCAGTTGGGGGTTACTGACTTTGATTTGGATATAACTAGAGATGTAATTTGTTCTTTTTCTTATGGTGCTTTTGTGTTGTACATAATAGATAATGATTTATGTTTTCCCAAGGCACCTTCATATGATTTATTGTTAGTTACTTTTTGTAGCACTTGCATCACTTCACTCACACATTCATTTTCATTTACATGGATCACATGGATCCTCATTTGAATCGTTGTTTTGCTTTGGATTCTCTAGCAGAGGTAAAGGCAACTTTGGGGGTAGAGACAAAGACAAACAACTTGACATATAATACATTATTATGGGGAAACAGCTCATGTCCAAAATAATTTACCATGGTCTTGTTATGTGCCATTTCAACTTGTTACCAAGAAATGGAGGTAGGTTCATGACAATGAGCATATCGCTTTTATGCATTTATGAATCTTTAGTATTACTATTCAGTATTGGTTTAAATGGTTTGTTGTCGATTTGGGGCTATGTGAGCATAGAAGGGAGGTTGAAAATATCTAGTGAGTGCTGCTTCATTCGAGCATTTTAGTAAAAGAATACTTTGTCAAAAATGTATTAGTCAAATAGCTCTATTGTGTAATTTTTAGCAAACTAGCACACTATTATGTATTCATTTGTTAAATTGCCATACTTTTTCTCAATACTATATTGTATCATATTTATACATTAAAAATTATATATATATATATGTATATATATCTCCCAAGAATATATAATTTTTGTAATTAAACTACAATTTAGAGACCTGAATTGAAGCCACTCTCCAAACACTTCAAGTACATTTTCTTGGAAAAAGGTAATACTCTGCCTATTATTGTTAGAGCATATCTTACCCAAGAGCAGGCCAAAAAGCTCACGAAGGTGCTGAAGAGATGGAGGAAAGTGATTGGTTGGACTCTTGAGAATACCCAAGGAATCTATCCATCAGGTTGCATCCATCGGATACTACTAGGGGATGATGTTAATCCGACAAACTTAGAGAAGATTAATTCCGACCCTTATGGAAGTTATGAAGAAGGAATTATAGAAGTTGCTAAAAGTGAAGAAAATTTTTTCGACTTCAGACAGCAAATGGGTTAGTCTGATGCATGTGGTGTTGAAGAAAACTGGAATGATAGTCACACACTCTGAAGGAAAGCAAGTTCACCACCCAAGTGAAAATGGATGGAGAGTTTGCATTGATTATTGCAAACTAAATGATGTCACAAGAAAGAATCACTGCCCCTTCTCTTCATTGATCAAATGCTTCATAAACTTAGTGGTAAGGGATATTATTGTTTTCTTGATGGATATTCATGTTACAACCAAGTGCCAGTTGCACCCATGGAAGAAGAGAAAATGGCATTCACTTTCCCATTTGGTACGCTTGCTTATAGGAGAATGTCTTTTGGTTTGTATAATGCTCCAGCTACTTTTCAAAGATGCGTAACAAGTATTTTTTCTGATTTCATTGAAAAAAAAAGCATGCATGCTTTTACATTGCATGGATCAAATTTTGATGAATATTTGGGTAATTTGGAGAAACTTTAAGGTAGATGTGTTGAGAAAGCTTTAATGCTTAATTCTGAAAATATGTCATTTCATGGTTAGACAAGGGATAGTGCAAGGACATGTTGTTTGAGTGGTAGTTTACGTATCGATCCTACTAAGATTGATATGATCTCTAGTCTTACTACACCGGCAATATGCAAATTGAATATGATCATTTTTTGGACATGTGTGTTTTTGTAGCAAGTTCATCAAAGATTTCTCAATTGTTGCTAACCCTTTGACCGAGTTCTTAAAATAGAATGTGAAGTTTGAGATTTCTGATCAGTGAAAAGAAGCTTTCAACAAGATGAACGAACCAGTTGAATGTCTCAATTGTATAAAATAGATGCTCACCTAATGGTAAGATTAATCAAGTGATTGAATTCTATCATTCATCACCATGTGGAGGTCATCATGGACTGAACGAAATAGCAAAGAAAATACTTGATTGTGGGTATTATTGGTCATCTATTTTTTGAGATTGTTTTCATTTTTGTAGGGCTTTTGATGCATGTCATCAACAGGTATCACTAACAAAAAAAAATGAAATGCCCTTGCAACCTATTTTTGTGACCATAATATTTGATGTATAGGGAATTGATTTTATGAGTTCATTTCCTAATTTGCATGGGCATGAATATATTATGATATGTGTAGACTTTCTTTCTAGGTGGATTGAAGCACTTCCAACTCATGCATACTAGTTCTACATCAAATGTGGGCAATTATGGAATGTGAGTGTATCATGAAAGAAAGGGAGTTACTGCCTGCATCACATGAAAGAGGAAGAAGAAGTTGTTTTATTGCTTTGAACTTTTTAGGATGTCTTTCTTGTAGTAACGATTTCTTGTGTCGTTTCATGAGTCTGTTTATAGTAGTTCTGATTGATTCCCCAAAAATGTTTCTATATTGAGAAAGGCTGTAGGCACACAGTCGCGGTATGTGAGGTCTAGATTTATTTTGATTTCAATTCTCTTACTTTCATTCTCAAAATAATTAGAGCAGCATACTTGTGTGTCACTCTAGTGTTTGTTGTCCATCCTCAATTTTTTTGGTCACCAGAACCACTCTTGGGCTAATCCTAGGCCATTCTGTATTTGGTTGTTGTAGTCGAGAGTGAAAAGTTTCAAGAGAATAAGAGATAGGCACACATGAAAGGTCATGTTGTAAAAATTAATACGATAGGGAAACTCCAAGTAAGGGATAAGTTGCTTGGAGTGATAAGGAAGAGGAATTATAAGGGAAAACCACTAAGCTTTTATTTTGGGATCCCTAATTTTTTTTTAAAAAAAAAGAGAGGGAAAATACAAAAACAAAAAAATGGCAAGCCTCTACTATTAGACTATAAGTTGAATAAAAGATTGGTTAGAGTCTACCCTATGACTAGTTTATAGGAGGGCCCGAATTGTGAGTAGATGGATTTCGCACACTAAGGTCATTACCACAAGTCTTGCAAGAGTGATGACCCTACATTCCATTGCTATGGAATTTTGATTCCAAGTCTCAAAATGGCGTTAGGTTTATGAATACGATAAGGAATCAGCTTGTGTTATTGATGAACGTTGGAATGAGTTGCTTAATGTCGCGGTCTAGCACACTCAATGTCGCGGTCTACCCCATGGAGGAAGAACACTTATCTTCCTTTTCGTTTCTGTTTTCATAGCCCTTTCGGGCTAAAACCCTTTAGTTTCTGGGAGAAGATGAAGTTTCCTTCCAAATCTTGAGCAATACACTCGGTTCTTCACTGAATTCATTTCCGATTTCGCATACTTCTATGCATCTTGTTGCAGTCTTTCTGTAACGACTTCTAGTCAAGGTCCATGAGTAGCAGGTCACATCTCGTGGATTTCGGTGAAGATCAAGGTGAAGAGCACCAACTCCAACCCTACCGATTCGAGGGAAGTAGTAGAGTGTTTGTGGCCTAGGTACCACAATAGTGGATAGGTTGTGACCTCGAGCTTGCCACTGGCCATTGGCAATAGTTGGGCACATGCATGCAATTCGGTTTTGGAGGCATTCGAAGGCAATCCTCTTGCCTTCTTAATCATCTAAGGGGGAATCACATGAGGCTATTCCCGTGCCTTCTTGCCAATCAGAGTGTAAAGGAGAGTAGGCTATTCCTTGCTCCTATAACCAGCTATTTGGAAGAAATCTGTGAAAATCGAGGCAAGAATGGACAAAGGAAGGAGACGGAATCTCATTCCCAAAAACTACGTCCCGTAGTCAAGGCCCATCACTTAGGTTGTAACTTTTATTTCTACATCTCAAAAACCCCCTTTTGCAAAACCGTGACATTTTGTAAAAGTTTCTTACAAAACACTTTTCACGAAAAACAACTCCATGAGATCGATACTCATACTATGCTTTTTTGTGTTTTATGTTTTATACATTTAAAATTTGTTGATAGGTCTCTCTATCATATGCCCTCACGCTTAGGAAACAACAGGAAAAACTAATCCAAATACATGTTAACTAAAATAGATGAACAAGTAAAGAAAAAAATATTACCTCCCATCTCACTTGTGACGCTCGGCTTCAAGACTCGAGGGATGCGATACACATCTTCTGGAGGTGGACGTACCCACACAAAAGTGCACCACGATAACTCAAATGATTGAGGGAACTTGAAGTGGATACCTGACCCCTTCAGCAGTCATATTGGGAACCTACCATTGCATAGAGTAGTGATCTCTACATTCCAACGGGAGGTATGCAAATCACATGACACATCCTCTTCCTCACACATCATGATAAATGCTCTAATCGTCCCTACCGTAGAGGATTGATACAGGCGACAGCCACTCGTAAAGCTTGCAAAACCGTCTCGTGAAATGAGTGAAACGATAGTTAAATACAACATTACATTTGGCTCGAGGCAATTGAGAACTGAGTAGCACCAACTCCGATTGACGCCTCATCATCAATAGTCTTCTATTCCTCATACATAAATCATGTATACTCCGCAGCAATATAATACCATATTCTCACATTATCGACAATAGTCATACTACTATCACATTACAAACAAATATAAATTACAATTAGTTATTTCATTATAAATAAATAATGATAAATCGTGTAAATAAAAATTAATATTTTTTACACTAAAAAAATGTTATTAAATAAATAATGAATATTTTTTATTTAATAAACATTTCATTAAAGAAAAATATCATTTTCTTTCAATAATAAATTATACTTTTAAAAATGTTTGATGGTGATTCTACAAGTACACAGAAACCATCGAAGTAATAAAATAAGATCGTATCCATAGAGAATTGTTATTGGATTTTTATTTTCAAACAAAGACTCAAAAAATACCAAAAACAAAAGAAAGATTTGGTTTTAAAAACAAAAAGAAAAGTGGCATTGGACCTGAAATCCATCTTGCTTAAAACTCACCCAAACTTGTGTGTGTAAACCTTGAAAACTGATCTACTTGCACAAGCTCTAGGGGTGTTATTCTAAAGTAGTGCTACTCAGTGACCGTTATAGCACCATCCCTTGTTTTGTGGGATTATGGAATCAACCACGCCACCAGAGCCATTTCACCTCTTGTGATAACTCATATTTTCTCCACACCCAAATCAAACCCCTACACCTCACACCTCACAGACGGATTAGACAGAATGTGTTTTACCAACGATGTCCGATTGAGCCCTTCTTCTTAGGTGCTTGAGACCAACCTTTGATTCTCTCACACTCCCTTCGGGTTAAGTGATACTAAAGAGCACGTTGCTCAAGAAAATTTTGGGAAAAACAGAATCAGCCTTCAATTTAAATGTCGAAAAACATAATAAAACAGTCACACACGCAGGACTTGCGCAAGCAAAGCTTCACCATAGATCCTCAGTCGCAAGCCCCTATATGCACAAACTCGACTCTAACATGAAAATAAACACGAAAATAGGAAAGATACAAAGGAAAAGTGGTCAAATTTCTAATGGCTGAGAGAGTGGGGTATGTATAGGAGAATACATCCAAGTCTTCGTATTAGGCTTGCTTGATGGGCTCGGATAAGATCTTCTATCCAAATTTTATATCCAAATCATTCAAGATCATCTTCATATCCTTATCTTATCCATGAATCTTGAACCAAATCTTTATTGTATGACCAAGTCTTGGGCTGAGATTCGTGGCCCATCAAGTCCATAATTTGGTGGATCTTGATTTTTCCTCAAATTGATCCAAAAGTACCCTAAAAATCCACAAAATACACTTTCTCTCCAAAAATATTAAAGTAGTGTGAAAAATGCAAAATCGATTGAGAATAATAAGAAATTGGAGTCTAAGATAAGTAAAAACAACACCTAAGAGTAATGGAAGAACATGTTTTGGAATGACACAAAATCACTTATCAATGTTTTTTTAATATACATAAAAATTCCATTATGTAATCCAAAAAAACATTTTTCGTAAGTAAAAAAAGTTATTTACATAGCAAATACTTGCTTAAATGAAAAATAATTCATTTCTTTATATCATGAATCATTTAACAAAATAAGAGTTATTTATTTATATAAAAAATCACTTTACTAGAGACAAAATATTATAATTGGATAGAAAGATCATTTTTTGACAAATACTAAGCAAACCATTTCTATAAGTGATTTGTTTAAAATGATTATGAAAAATAAATCTTGCATGAAGCCTTAGGTTTGAGAATATTTTTTATTAACCTTTTAATCATTCCAAATCCTAATACTTAATCCCAATGAGTATCAAAATAAAAAACAATCCACAAAACCTAAATTAAAGAGAAAACTCATTGTTGCACAAACTCACATCTTGGTTGCAAAAGAATTGGGCAGAACTTGAGGCGACAGAGGCTGTGATGGTTGTGATGGCAACAGCAACGATGACACCAACATCAAAGATCTGGAACTTTCCATCAAACGGCATTGTGAAGAGCAAGGTGAGGGGGGGGAGTGGTTAAACTATGCCTGATGAACGTAAGAATGGGTTTGCTAAATGTCGCAGTCTAGCACATTCAACACATCTAAAGAAATTTATAAACCTAACTATTCTATTACACAAATCACAAGAATTAATTTAGTGTGGTAAGGGTCGAATCTACACGGAATAAACAATTTCCAGAAGTCCTTTACATTTACTGAAAACAAGGGGCTTTTTTGAGGGTTTAGCTCTCATACACGTAAGACATAAAATAACAGTAGTTAAAAGGAATAAGTTACTGGGTGAAGAAGCATAAAAAATAACAAGGATGCGTAGAAAATATAAAGTAAAGATGTCTTGGATGGGTTTTACATAACTCTTGTGTTACTGAAAAGAGCCCATAGGCTTGAACCCAGGTTTAACACACATAAAAACAAAGCAATGGGTTGCGGAACAGTAAATAATATGTTAAACTTAAAACCGAACACGAAGGGCTTAAGCAGTAACATGTTCATAAGCTGAAATAAGGTCCACAAGGGATTTCTCGTTCACAACAAAGTACCAGAAAGATAAAAGGAAGCAATAAAACGCAGAAAATAATAGTAGCAGGTTTGACAACAAAAATATAAGCGTGGAATGCTGAAATTAATAGTCAAGCTGTTTCTCTAGGTGGTAGATCTGCTGAAAAGCGAAGTTCAATGCGGAAACACGTTCTGGAGACATAGATCTGAGGCTGGCCGGAGTTGTTCGCCGAAAAACAACCATTTTCCTCACTACCTGCTCCTTACTATCTGCTCCCTTCTCTCTTGCTTCCTCTTTTCTTTTTCCCGCTCAAAGTAAGGGTATCTCCGTCTTTTCTATGGCTTCTAGAAGAAAGATCTTTCCTCTAGATCTTATCTTTTTAGAAGGATGATGATTTTGGTGAAAAAGTGCTTAAACACAGAAAATTTACTTCCAATACTAACTCTTACCCTGTTAATACTTAAACACAAACTAGAGGAAAAATCAGAGTTTTCGACTCCATTGTTGTCAATTGAGCCTATTTTCACAATAAACACATTTCAACAAACTAAATACACAAAATGAGACAATTTAGCACACTAAATAACATTTAATCCTATTAAAAACACTTAAAAATACACATAAAAACAGAATAAAAACTGTATTATCAACGGTCATATTGGTAAGCGGCTTGTATAAAAATATGATTTTTTTTAATTGTTTTAAAAATCAATTTATTTTAATTCTAATTACCATGATTCTAAAGTATTTTAATTATTCAAAAAATACATCAAATAAAAAAAATCTATTTATTTAAGTAAGATTTTGTTGGGTTTTACGTAGACATCATATGTCACAAAAGCAGCGGAATTTTAAAAATTTTTGATAAACTCCAATCGCAGATCTTGGAATACGGTATACGTCAGATTAAGGGATGCTGAAAGTAAATTTCAGATGACTTTGTTGTTCACCAACCGCCAATAGCAAACGGCCTATATGGTATCCACACGTGGAGCACTACGTCGATAACCTTCTCAAGGCTGTTGAACGCTGGTTGAATTCCTCAGGTGCTAGTAGAGAAAAACGCCCCCTTGTAGATCAATCTCAGAGAGCACGAAGACCTGCAAGCTCATCTCTTGATCTAAATCTTTTGATAGATATTTGGTGACATATCAAATCAAATCTCCACAAAGATCTCATCATGTGGAGATATGTATATGTTCCAAATCTTATTTATACAAGATCTTTTATTTTGAGTTTAATCAATATTAATCTTAAAATAACTCTCTATTTAATTTATCCACTTTACCAATTACATCTCATGTAATTGTGTCATTCTATTTTATATCGATGAGTGACTCCACTATTGTGTGTGACCCTATAGGCTTCTTCAATCAAGGCCGTAATAATGGATTTATTAATTAACTCTTAATTAATCAAATCCATCATTATCGATCATGAGTGATGTCTAGCAACATATCATGATCCCCAAGATGTAAGAATAATCAGGTGAACTGATTGAGCCTTTCCATGACCAACCACCATGCAATGAACAGCTTTCATCATACTTATATCTCATTCGATACTAGAACATGGGTGTGTGTCTTTCTGATGTATCGAACTTATAATTGCATTCAAGCACTAACACTGAATGACCTACTCAAACAATTCGAGTGTCATTACCCTGGGCCCAGGACTTACTGTTAGACTTTGATGCAATTACTTGAGATATGATCTCATCGCTAACATGAGTTATGAATTCTTTATTGATCAATCAACTATCTCCAACCTTAAGAAGTCACATCCCTACTCATCCATACTAGGCAAGCCATGGTTAGGCTCCCATTAGTAATGAGCGAAAATGTGAGCTTAAGATCAAAATAACTTGAACCAATGAATCCAGTCTAAGTTTATTTGCACGGCTGTCATATTCGAGATCTTGCTACTTTCATATTCGAAGATGAGTAATCCAGTGAATCGATTCTCTAATCGACACCCACACATAGGTTCTAATAATCTCATTACATCAATTGTGAGAACCATTGCCTAAACAGTTTAGGGAACTCAATGTGTGCCAGCTTATCCGTATTTGTGATATCCTCATTTCACAAATACTCTAGTCAGGGAGTTTTTAACTTGAACATAAATGCTTGAAGAATCTCACATTATGATCTCATCATAATTTCTATAGCACATAGATCAAGTAGAGGATTTTATCAATGATGTAAACTTGACACAATTCAAGGTAAACATCAAAGGATAATATTTGCCAATGAATTGATTGTCTCTAGAACACATACACCAACAGATTTTAATACATGCCCGTATGTTGTTGAGTAGAGGGTCGCATATGAGCATGGCTTATGGGTAACCCATGCCCATAGGTGATTGAATGGAGGGTTGCATAGGTGCATGGAATACTCATAATGCATTCCTGCATAATGTTGAGTGGAGACTCATATACGGGTATGACTTACTTCTAACCAATGCCCATATGTGGTTGAGCAGAGGGTTGCATACGGGCATGGGTTAGCCATAATGATGGGGACATCACATCCCACCCTAGGTGGGTGCTTCTTCTAGTATAATAGAGAGGCTCCTTCAGAGATGATGTGGACATCACATCCCATCATGCTTACACTAAATCTTCCTACTTTCAAGATAGCTCAAGGAACCTGTCCATCATGGTCCTAACATTCTCCTAGTGATCTCTGCAGTAGGCCTTTCCAATGTACTAAAATCTCCCTATTACCTTTTGAGTCAAGTAAAAGTACAGCTACTACTTTGGGATCACCATTGTATTTCTTCAGGCAATTGATATGAAATACTAGCTGAATTCTTGTTCCAACATGTAACTCTAGTTTCTAGGTCGAGAGTCCTATTTTCTTTATGTAAGGTTCACAATACTTGGAAGTCAATTGAGCACCTGTAGATATCCTTCTTTTGTAGCTTAATGGAACCTTCAGTAAGATCAATTCCCTTCCTCAAATTCTAAGGAATACTGCTTTTGATCATAATAACCTTTAATTAATTGTTGACTGTGATTTAGTCTATCCTTGTAGAATTGCAAAATGTCATCTCTAGCTCCAAGCCACTACAAACATCCTACAATTTCCCTTCTCATAAGGGATGGTCTTTGGTATAAGCCGCCCATAAATGACTTCAAACGAAGTCATGCCGATGCTGCTATGCAAGCTGGTGTTGTAAGAATATTCACCCCAAGATAGCTAGTCTGCCAATCAAGAAGGCTTATCACTTGTGAAACCCCTTAGATATGTTTCCATGACCTTGTGTGACAATTTCTGTTTGGCCATCCATCTATGGATGATATGCCGCTGAATAACACAATTTTGTTCCGTACATTCTCAACAATTCTTTCCAAAATACACTAATGAATATTTTACGTCACTCACAAAAGACTTATCTGAATATTTTTCCTTACTCTAAATCTCTTGCGTTTATGACATGCATTAGAGCTGAGACTTTTTTAGGATTCCTCTCATTTTTTTGTTGTATATTCACATCCCAATGACACCTCATGTTGAAAAAAACAAACAGAGAGAGAAAAGGATGCCAAACGTAAGAATTGTCTGGAGAAACTATGGGATGACATGAACTTTCCTTATAAATCACGAATAAGGTTTTGTAATCTAGACAATTCTTCCCCAAAGCAAGGGTCCTATGCAAAAAAAAAAGGAGAGAAGAGAAGAAGAAGAGAGGAATAAGTCACTATGGCTCAAAATTTTAAAAAACCAGAGAGTGATCCCGAACTATCTCTTCCTCGATTCTGTTGTTTGAGTAGCATGCTTTAAATTGAATTGAAGAGTCTGGAAGGAGATAGAAGATGGTGCATGTAGCTAGAGAGGAATAGGTTACCTTAGTTATGTATCATGTGTTAGGTACTACTAGAGCTATAGATTGTCATTCTATTTTTATACTTGAAAACAAGCATGATTTAAGTGTACGGGAATATGTTGAATGTCATTTTCTTATTATGTGTTAGGTCATTTTATTAGAATTGTTAAATTATGGTTCTATAATATAAGTTTTAGGTTTTATCTAGATTAGGGTAATTATCCTAATTTATCTATTTTAACTAATATTTTTGTCTTGTTTTCTTTAAGTTATGTCAAGGGCGAACGCATGGTAGGAAGTGTGAAAAAGGAAACAGCAAATGGCGACAAAATAGATCTTCCTAAATTGGCATTTCCTTGATTTCCAGAAGATTGCAGATACCTAATTATGAGCCTTGGCATGTAGTATATAGGAGTATATGATAGATGAAATCATTAACGTACCAGTGTTAAAGCAAGACCTTTCTTGCTACTCACTCTAGTCTAGCAGCACTAGAGGAAGACAAAACTCAAACAAAGTAGTTCAGTTTAGCTCTGTTCAGACATTCAGTTTTCAATTCTATTTTCAATTTAGACTTTTTTTTATCTCTATAAAAGATTTTTTCTCTAGCTTCTCTTGAGAACTTTGTTCTTGTTTTTCTTAGTTTCTATGGCTGTTCATGGATAGAAACTTTTGTTTCTAGGTTGTGAGACTCTCAATTCTTCTTTTCATTAGTTAATCTCCATTTCTTCTTTCAATCTGATCAGGTTCTGTATGTTTCCACGCAAATATGTTATAGTCTTTCAAGAACAGCCCCTTATTCAAAATTCATGGTTAGCTTATCACTACGTGTGAGTTTTGAAGAGGAGCAAGTGGAAAACACCCTTTTATTGGAGTTAGACAATGTTTTGTTTGTGGCCATACTTCAAGATCAATAGATAGATAGTTACCTAATATCTGAACTCATTAGGTCATTAGCAACATTCAGGAACATGCATGCAATTCGATCATGAGGGTACAACAACAGAAACTCTTATCTTCGCATTCATCCAAGGAGGAGCAACATCGGGCAATTCTCATGCCTTCTTGCAAGAGAGTGTAAGGTTGGGTAGACAATTTCTTACTCCTATAACCAAGTACTCGAGAGGACCAGAGAAAAGTGGAGATGCGACGAACGTAGCTAGGCAGAATTCCAATCCTAGAAACATTCTCTTTGTTTACAATCCCCTTACTCGAGCTTCATCACTTATGTTTATCGCACCTTTTACTTTACAAACCCATTCAAAAATTGTGACGATTGTATTCGGTGTAACTTCACCTTTAACTGAAAAACAACTCCCTATGTTCAACACCCGTACTACGCATTTTGTGTTTTATGAGTTTTAAAATCTTTAATAATTTTGTTGTGGAAATGACACGCATCATATATCCACCCCACACATCATTCGAAATGGGCAACGCCTGTAAAACACCAGGAAATTCCACTATTTCGATTTGTTTCGTTAACACACATCACATCTCTTAACGAATTTCCTGAATATGAACCTTCATGGTGAGCATACCCTTCATGGTGAGCATCAAGGACCATGATAATAATCTATTTTGGCAATTCAAAGTCAATTGGTATATAAAACATGTCTCTATAGTAAATGATAGCTTGAATAAACTTCCAATTTTCCCATGTGCCCCCCCCCCCCACAAGATTCTATTTCTCCTTTCTGGTGCGGCAAGCGAGATCTCTTGGACTCTTTTAATCTGATTGCGAAAGTTTGGTTGAGGTATTGAAATATGGGCAAACTAAATTCCTCTTGATCCCTTCTGGACAATGCATTGGCTTCTTTATTGGTGGAACCATGGATATAGAATATTTCAAAATCAAATTCTACTAGCTTTCTCAACCAGTTTTGCTGAAATGGTGGCACCAACTTTTGCTACTGCAAGAATTTTTAACCCTGGTGATCAATTTTAACCTTAAAGTTCGACCCCAAAGGTAGTACCTCCAATGTTTGATTGAATAAAGTAATCCGATTATTTCCTACTCATATGCAGCAAGAAGTTGTTGAGTTGGAGTTAGCCGTTTCTAGTAATATGCAATGGGATGGCCTTGGTGGAGAATAACCTTGATACCCTTGTTTGAAGAATCACATTCTAGAATGAATTCTTGTGAGAAATCTGGAGCATCTAAAATGGGAGCATAAGTAAATTCCAATTTGAGGGCTTTGAACTCATAATCTACCTAGGGTGTCCACTTAATTTTTTCTCTTAAGCGGACTTGTGGATTGCAGTTTTGACACTAAAATTCTGAATAGAATGGAAACAATCTATGAGGCCCAAGAATCCTCATAATCCCTTGACCGTGTTGTTTTTCAGCCACTTAATAATTGCATGTATTTTCTTTGGGTCAACCTTGACTCCTTTACCCACCAAATGCCACCATATAGGCAGCATGGGGTTCTACAAATAAACATTTGGACTTCTTCACAAATAAGTAATTTTTTTGAAGAATTTCAAAGATTGTATGCAAGTGATCAATGTGCTCCGATTCTATCTTGTTGAAGATTAAAATATCATCAAAGAAAACAAACACAAACTTCTAAAGTATGGTCTAAAAACATTATGCATTAATGACTTGAAGGTAGTCAAGGCATTCCTCTATCCAAAAGAGATCACAATGAATTCTCAATGACTGTTGTGAGTCTGAATCTTTGCTCATGTCACTATAGTGCTTCCGAATCTGCTGTAGAAGAGCCTTATTTTTTGTGAAAATTTGAGCATTTCTCATAGTCATTTTCACATCCTATGGTTCTATCAACAGCATTTGGTTCCCCAGGGTCCCTAATAAGCCTTCAAGAATATGGAGGTTTCATGCAGGGGATCCACAATACCAACATGAAGGGAAAGATTCATGAATTTCTTATAATACTTCAACAAGTCATGATTCTATGAGCTCTAGAAAATCAGCCATGGCCACAACAAACTTTAAAAGATTTTTAACTCATAAAAACAAAATGCATAGTACAGTTGTCGATCACAGGGAGTTGAATTTCAAGAAAATGGTGAGGTTTGCATTGAATACTATCACATGATTTGTAAACGGGATTCTAAACTTTAAGAGTGGTAGAAGCGTAAATGATGAAACTTGAGTAAAGAAACCGTAAAAAAAACAACAGAAATAAACTTAAAGGATAAACCTTAAATAAAGAGTGTTTCCTGGGATTGGAATCCCGCCCAGCTACTCTCGTTGTGTCTCTACTCTTCTCTGATCCTTTCAAGTAAGTTATGGGAATAAGAAATTGTCTATCTTCACTTACACTCAACTGCAAAGACGCACGAGAATCACCCAATGTTGCTGCCCCTTGGAACAACATGAAGATGAGAGGTCCAACCATCATTACCCTCACAGTCAAGTTGTGCGCACATGCATGGGTGTTGCAATGACCCAATGAGTCAAGATACAAGTTCACTATCTATCCATTGATCCTAAGGTATGATCACAAATAAAACATTGTCTATTTCGAATCAAAATGGTGTGAGTTGGTGCTTTCCATCTTCTCTTCAAAACTTGCAAGTAGTGGTCAACTAACCATCAATCTTAAATAAGAGGTCATTAAAGGAAGACTATATCAGATCTTTTATTTTGAGTTTAATCAATATTAATCTTAAAATAATTCTCTATTTAATTTATCCACTTTACCAATTGCATCTCATGTAATTGAATTTATCCACTTTACCAATTGCATCTCATGTAATTGAATTTATCCACTTTACCAATTGCATCCCATGTAATTGAATTTATCCACTTTACCAATTATATCTCATGTGATTGTGTTATTCTATTTTATGTCAATAGGTGACTTTACTATTGTGTGTGACCCTATAGGCTTTTTCGATCAAGGTTGTAATAATGAATTTATAAATTAACTCTTAATTAATTAAATCCATCATTATCGATCATAAATGATGTCTAGCAACATATCATGATCCTCAAGATGTAAGAATAATCAAGTAAACTGATTGAGCCTTTCTATGACCAACCACCATGCAATGAACAGCTTTCATCATACTTATATCTCATTCGATATCAGAACATGGGTGTGCGTCTTTCTCATGTATCAAACTTATAATTATATTCAAGCACTAACACTCAATGACCTACTCAAACTCTATGAGTGTCATTAGTCTAGGCCTAGGAGTTACTTTTAGGTTTCGATGTAATTACTTGAAATAAGATTTCATAGCTAACATGAGTGATGAATCCTTTATTGATTGATAAGTGATTTTGTGTCACTTATATTTATGCTTTTTAGGACACGTCTAGGTAGGCTTTGCATCCCTTTTATCTCACTTTCCTTATGTTTTTAGAAAAAATTTATATCTTTCATGCCATTGTGATCTCTTTGGAGAGAAAGTGTGTTTTATGATTTTTCAAAATAATTTTGACATAATTTGGAGGATTTTTGAGTTAATTTTGATAGACGTGAAGATTTGGTCTATCCAAATGAAGACTCAGTAAAAGATTCTCGAATAAGATATGATTCGTATCTTATCTTGGAAAATTTAGATCTTATCCTAGAAGATCTCTATCAAATCTTAGAAGATCCGGATAGAAGATTTGATATGAGCCCATTTAGAAAGCCTCACGAATCCTTACCATTAAAGACTAGAACCCGAAGATCGAAGGAGCTAGAGTCAGTTTTAGGGTTTAGAGTCGAGTCCAGCATGTTTTGGATTCATTTCCTTGCGTTTTTCATCAACTTTTGTTGTTTAGAGTCGAGCATGTGCATGTGAGCACTTGCAGCTAAAGATCTGCTGCGTGTGTGACTGTTTTACTATGTTTTTCAGCAATTAATTTGAGGTTTAATTTTTTTTTTCGCAATGTTTTCTTTTCCAATGTGATCTTTAGTACCATACAACCCTAAGAGAGTGTGGGACAATCAAAGTTGGCCTCAAGCACCTAAGGAGAAAGGCTCAATCGGACATCGTTGGAATGGCACATTCTGTGTAATATGTCTACGAGGTGAGAGGCGAAACATGAGTTATCACAAGAGGTGAAATGACTCTGGTGGAATGGTTGATTCCATAATCCCCCAAAACAAGAGAAGCTGCTATAACGGTCAGCGAGTAGCACTACTTTAGCATAATACCCCCAAAGCTTGCACAAGCAAGTCAGTCTTCAAGGTTGGCACATATGCAAGGACGAATTTTAAGCAAGGTGGATCTTAGATCTAAGGCTACTTTTCTTATTGTTTTTAAAACCAAAGCTTTCCTTTGTTTTTCAGTCTTTTTAAGTCTTTGTTTGAAAAGAAAATTCAAATAACAATTCTTTGTGGATACGATCTTATTTTATTATTTTGACGGTTTCTATGCACTTGTTGAATTAACATCATTGATCAATCAACTATCTCCAAACTTAAGGAGTCATATCCCTTCTCATCCATACTAGACAAGCCATGGTTAGACTCCCATTAGTAATGAGCGAAAATATAAGCTTAAGATCAAGATAACTTTGTTGTTCTCAAGTCTAAGCTTACTTACACGGCTGTCATATTCGCAATGTTGATACACTTGGTTAGCTTCCCATAGTAGCATCTCGAAGACAAGTCATCCAATGAATCAATTCTCTAATTGACACCCACACATTGTTCTAGTAATCTCAATGTGTGTCAATTTATCTACATTTGTGATATCCTCATTTCACAAATATTTTAGCCAGAGAATTTTGAACTTGAACATGAATGCTTGAAGAATCTCACATTATGATCTCATCATAATTTTTATAGCATATAGATCAAGTAGAAGATTTTATGAGTGATATAAATTTGATCACAATTCAAAATATCAAAAGATAAGATTTTCCAATGAGTTGATTGTCTCTAGGATACATACATCAATAGAGTTTCCATCCGATTCACGAACTTGTACAATTTGAGATTGTAGGGTGAGTTGGAAGAAAGCCACATGACCCAAGCAATCTATTAGAGCTCGTTTGGTTGGTTAGTTTAGGTTTTCCCCTTATTTAGATTATTATGGAGTTGAACACATGGTTATTGATTAAAATGAATTTGTTTGGTAGGTGATGATTTTGACTTTTTGTATTTAGTTTGTGAGTTTTGGAATAGACCATCCGTTGGTTTCTGATTTGTAAAGACCAATTTGTCCTTTCATTCTCATTTTCTCCTTTCTCTTCTAGGGTTGGCGACAAGGGAGTAAGCAATGCAATCCTTACAGCCAATGGAAAAAGGGGCTTCCAAACATTTATGGTCGGCAATTGAAGAGAGGAATCTGATTACCGCCCTGAAGAAGTGTATCCAATAAAAAAGCTTATTGAGGTGTCAATGGTGGAGGAGGGTAGTGTTATATTTTTCTTATTTGTAAAAAATGATTGATTTAGAATTTCTATTATTAATTCTTCACAAAATACTCGATTCCTATATCATCTTTCCTTCGTATGGTATGCTTTCATGTTATTAGTTTTCTATTTATCTCTATCACAATTTCTTAGAAGAAAAGTATTTATCTTCACCTTTTCAAAAGAAATTACATATTGTGTTTTATTAAGTGTTTATTATATTATTTATTAAATAAAGCAACTCAACGCTTTGTAATAGGGGCTCGAGTAGTCCCTCCCCTATATACGGGATATGGTGACTCGCACCCTAGTCCCTCCCCTCATATGGGCGTGGATTATGGTAACCGATGCCCATATATAATATGAAGCACTCAATCCCTATGTGTATTTGAGATAGAGTGTTGTTTTTTTATTTATAAAATATTATATAGCGCTCGACTCATATGCATTATATTGCTCGAGTAGTCCCTCCCCTATCTATGGGCGTGGGATATGGTAACCCATGCCCTAGTCCCTCCTCTCACACGAGCATGGGTTATGGTAACCACAAGCAACAACACTAGCTGCAGATAGGCTGTCAAACAACTTAGTTGCATTGGGTTGAGAAAGAAATCACCACCCATATCTCCAGAAACAAAACTGCCAACCCCATCAACAAAAGAGAGTGTAGTCATCAATCCCAATATTCATATATTTAAGTGAACTTAAAAAAATAAACATTGTGAATATAATTATGACATTCTGTTATTGAACATCTCTAATGCCATCTCATCCCTCAAGTTATTCCATGCAGATGAGCTATCAATTGTTGAAACGTATTCGACAGGTTCATATTTGGATGCCCATAATCTTGAATAATCCTACAACAAGATACTCAACCTTTCAAAGACCTCCTTACTCATCCTAAATTCATCTAGACAAGTACAATTATGGTCTCCTATAAGCTCGAATAACCTTGATTGCTGCAAAGGCATCCTCCTAAGCAACAAATATCAAATAGGTTGGGAAGTGATCAATCCATTTTCACTTTCTTCAAATGCACACAATATATACATCCATTGGATAACAAACCACATTCCAAATAATAAAAACATGAATTCCTCCTCAACTGACAACATTGTTGTTTACAATGACAACAATTTGTAAATCCAATGCATCGAGGAACAATATACATGAAAAATTTTGACAAATATTCAATGGATTTAACATGATAAAAATAATTCAACTCCCTCACCAACGTAAATTAGAAGAACACACATGAATTGGAATTGCAGCCAAATATATTACATATAAAAACGAGTGAAATTGAACTAAGAGATACCCAAAAATATTTATGTACCGCTGAATTTACGAATGGAAATTCACCCAATCACAAAAGTAACCACCCGGTGGGAGAAGATAATGTGTGATGCAGAATCACATGAAAAGAAGCAAAAAGAAGAGAGGTGATGCTAGCATAAACACCCAGTCATTGAACCATTTGAAATTTTGAGAAGATAAGCCAAGGATTGGGGTAGTCACATATTTAGAATCCTAATCCCAAATTTGATAAGGGAAAAAATGTCTACAAATTATGTTAGTTTGTGGAAACCCATCCACCCAACAGGTTTCGAAACCCACTCTCATAGGTTTTGCAATTGGTTTTCAAAACTAGTGGGTGTTGGAACACCTTCTAACCAAACATAAGAAAGAGATTAAATTTTAATGAAAACTGGTCTACACCAACCAACCAAATGAGTCCTTAGTGTCTTAAATTATTCATAATGCATTGAAAAAGATGAGGCCAAAAGAGGCGACTTCTCCAATATCAAATTGTCAAGAACCTCTATATAAATGAGTGAGCAAAACCTAGAAGACAAATGTTGTCCTTACAAAAGAAGTCAGGCCTTATATATCTAGGCCATGACGCTATTCCAAGCTAGTACAAAAGGTATGGTTAAATTCAAGATATTTCCAACTTCTCACAACTTCTTGTTGGGTTTGTTTATAAAAGGAACCAACGAATGCAACCGCTACGGTAGTTTTTCTTCTTCATCACAGAAGATCAAAGGAGGGTTCTTGAGCCCTACTGCATGCGATTCTTGATCAGCAGCGTGCAACATTGTCATTCTCTCATTGTTGAGAAAAAACTTGGCTGGTAGAGCTTGTTCTGTTGGAGTTGTTTTTGCTTCTGTATAGAAACTCAAAGATTAGTGGAGAGTTTCCGAATCTAGTATGATCATTACCTGTGGTTTTATCAATTGGGTTTCCACGTTAAAATCTTATGTTGCTTTTTTGTTTTTGTCAACTCAAATCACATAGATGAAAATTTAGGATGAATTTGGCAACAGTTTATATAGAGGCTCCTTCAATGGCCACCTTGTTGATAAATCCATTGATCAACAAGCCCAAAGATGCATGCAAAGCCCAAGAGAATAAGGCTCCATAGACCAGCCATTGAATGTCTTCCGACACGTTGCAGATATGGCAACTGCCACAAGTCAAAAGTAAATCTTTTGATTAGAAAATTTGTATTACAAATCATATGAACAATGAGTCTGTTTCAAGATGGGTTTTTGCCCTTCAATTTCATTTCAATATCCAAGATGGGGGTTTTTCCTTTGAATGGTATTAGAGCAAGGTTGTTAAAGTAGCAATGTTGCTTGTTAATGATCCGCAACCTATAGAAGAGGATGATGGTGCACCGAGCAATGAGCATTCTCACTCTACGGACTCTCCACAAGGAATGCCAGTAGAACTTATCTCCAATTTTGTGAAACTACATGGTTCAGAAAATCCGAACCAGTCCTTAGTCAGCACTCTTCCTACTCCAAGAAACTATAAACTTTGGAGTAGAGGAGTGCACATCGCCCTTAGAGCAAAGAAAAAGTTAGCCTTTGTTGATGAGAGGCTTATTATGCCAAAAGAGTCTTCTATCTTTTATGATGACTAGCTTCAAGCGGATGCTATGGTTTTGGCATGGTTTATGAGCTCTATTTCACCTGATTTGCAGGCATCATTCAATTGTGAAACCTCTAGAGAGCTATGGATAGAATTGCAGCAAAAATATGCTGGAAGCCCTGGTCCTATGTTATTTGAAATAAGAACAGAGTTAGCTAATCTGGTTCAAGGTAGTTCCACTATTAGCGACTATTACACAAAACGGAAGCTCATATGGGAAGATTTTATTTCAGGAATGCCTACAACATTATGTACCTGCAGTCAACAAGTATCACTTTTCAATGTATTGAAGAACAACTTTTTCATAGATTTTCTCATGGGGTTGAACCCTAAATATGAGGTATGAGGTTACTAGAGGTCAGATCTTGCTTATCAAGCCATTACCAACCATTGATGAGGTTCTTTCAATGGTTCTAGGCATTGATAAATAGAAACATCTTAGTGAATCAATGAAACAAGAACATCAACATAGTGTTAGGGTCACACAAAGACAAGCAAGACCTAGATTAATGCAAGATAGGAAAAGTACATCTAGAAATTATGGAACACCAAAGGACAGTGTTGCTTTTCATCCTAGAGACAAGGGAACAAGAAAGTGTAGTTATTATCTTCTTCAGGGACATGGAGAAGACTTTGCTTCCTCATTCATGGAGTATTTGCAATGTTTAAAGAAATTCATGGAGAAAATTAGGATAATCAACTAAAGAAGATTGTTGAGCTCAAGGAGAAATCTCAACAATATTCCAACCTAGAGCATACCTCGGATGTTGTAGGAAAACTGGAATCTATTCCTATCATCAACAATTTGCATCTATGTGGTAATGTTGCAGCACATCATGAAAATAATCTTGTTTCTTAGATCATTGATACAAGAGCGACTACACATGTGAGTTATTAGAGAAATAACTTTACCTCCTTATAGGCGCTCCGAGTTCCAATAAAGATTCATCTTCCAAATGGGAGTACCTATGCAATGAAATATGTAGGGGATGTTACGCTTAGTGAAAATTTGCACATGGGAGAAGTTTTATTTATATATGAGTTTAAACAAAATTTAGTTTCAGTGCCTAAGCTCTTGGTTGAAAATGATCTATTATGTGTTTTCAGCTCAACTACCTGTATTTTTCAGGACCGAAAGAATAAAAGGTTTAGAGGTAAAGAAAGCTTAGTCAAGGGACTCTACTAGCTAGACTCACCTTTTTCCAAGAATAATTTCTCTTCCTTTGTTTTAGACGACATCCATTGTTTTCCTTCAAGTATTTTGTATGCTGGTGATGTTTTCTCTAAATCAATTCTATGGCATATGTGATTAGGGCATGCACCTGCACATATTCTGAGAAAACTTGATTTAATATCTTTGAAAGAGGAATCAGATTTAAAACCTTGTGAATTGTCAAGTTCACTTATCCTTTATCCTTAATACAAGTTCACTTATCCTTTAGTATTAGTGAAGGCGTTGCAAGAGATTTATTTAAAAAACTCCACATGGATGTTTGAGGACCATACAAGGTGCGCACTTTATCTAATACTCGTTCATTTCTCAGTATTGTTGATGATAAGAACAAGGGCAACTTGGACATATCTGTTGGAATATAAATCAGAGGCAGTCAGTGCAATTAAGGATCTGATTAATAAGATAGAAAGACAATTTGAGAAGAAGGTTAAGATAATACAAACTGACAATGGAGGGGGAATTTGTGAATGAGCAGTTGAAGTCTTTCTTTGATGAGAAAGGAATATTCCATTACACCACTTGTGTTTACACACCTGAGAAAAATAGACAAGTTGAAAGGAAACACATACATTTATTGGAGGTGGCCAAAGCTCTAATGCATCAATCCAATGCTCCAATTGAGTTGTGGGGAGAGTTGCTTCTTATGGCAACATATATTATCAACAGGTTGCCTTCAACAAATCTACAAGGTAAAACATCAATTGAGGTGTTATTCAAATGGAAACTTGATATGTTGCAGGTATGCACTTTTGGTAGCCTATGTTTCTATGCAGATCCATTGAAGCATATGGATAAATTTGCTACAAGGGGAAAGAAAGGAATCTTTGTTGGATATACTATGGGAAAGAAAGGATTCAAAGTATTTGACTTGGTTTCTAGGGAAGTAATTATTTCAAGAGATGTTATTTTTCATGAGGGGATTTTTCCTTACAAAGCCTGCAATCCTGTAAGTGACACACATGGTGTATTATTGTTATTAGATACTAAGGTGTTTCAAGGCAGTTTTGAAGAATCAGGGAATGAAAACCTTATCTTTGATGAGGTTGGAGGACCTGCTCTCACACCATTACAAGTTGACGAGCCAGATTCTGAGTTTCAAGATACATCCAATTTTACTCCTCCTGAAATTACCTTGTCAGAGCTTGCAGTAAGAAGGAGTGAGAGATACAAAACACCACCAACTTGAATGGAAGACTATATATGTTCTATCAATGAATGCAGAACAGGAGAACTTGAACCAACTAATTTTGCAAAGGCTAGCAAAGATCCAAGTTGGTGCAAAGCAATGGATCTTGAAACAGAGGCATTAGAACGCAATGGGACATGGATCCTGGTCAATCCACCAAGTAACTACAACCTGATTGGCAGAAAATGGGTCTATAAAATTAAACCCAGTCATGATGGTACCTTGTCCAAGAAGAAGGCAAGATTAGTTGCACAAGAATATTCTCAAAAAGAAGGAAAAGGTTATGAAAATAGTTTTTCACCTGTGGCTAAAGCAACCAGCATCAAATTGGTTCTTGCTTTATGAGCTACCTATAATTGGCATTTGCATCAAATTGATGTGACTAATGCATTCTTACATGGTCGTTTGGAAGAGGACATCTACATGAAGTCACCAGAGGGATACCCCACACAAGGAATGGTATGCAAGCTCATGAAGTCGCTATACGGACTTAAACAGGCTTCAAGACAATGGAATAAAGAACTCACCTCTAAATTATCAATGTTAGATTACAAATAGAGTCAACATGATCCCTGCTTGTTTTTCAAAGACAATGCTATGGATTTGACAGTGTTGCTCATTTATGTTGATGATTTGCTGCTAACAGGGACTTCCTTGGATGAAATCAAAATAGTGAAACAATCCTTAGATGACTGGTTTATAATTACAGTTCTTGGAGAGGTCAAATATCACCTGGGACTTCAGATCCTTAAGTCTGATAAAGGTTTATTTCTCAGTCAAAGAGCATATGCAGAAGCGATAATCGCTGATCTTAATCTTTTGGATGAACCGAATCCAGATTTTCTACTATCGCACCATTTCAGTTTTTTAGATCATCCTAGAAAATTATTACCAAATCCTACACATTACAAAAAACTTGTTGGTCGTTTATTGTATCTTGGTTTTTCCAGATCAAACCTATCCTATTCAACACAACTTTTAGGCCAGTTTATGGAGAATCCTTGCAAAGAGCATTGGCAAGCAAAATTACGAGAGGAAAAATATTTGAAGGGAACAGTAGATAAAGGGTTGTTTTACTTGAGAGATGGGTCACAGAGTTTGAAAGGATATTGTGACTCCAATTGGTCATGTTGTCCGTTTACCAGAAAATCCTTGATGAGATATGCTATCTTCTTTGGTACATCACTAATTTCCTAGAAAACTAAGAAACAATCCATAGTGTCAAGGTCTTTTGCAAAAGCCAAGTATCGAAGTATGGCTATGATAACTTGTGAAATCAAATGGTTAGGTTATCTTCTAATAGAGATTTGTTTTTAGACAAAAGAAGCGGTGCCGCTATTTTGTGATAGCAAAGCCGCAATCCAAATTACTAAAAATCCAATCTACCATGAGAGGACAAAGCACATTGAGGTTGATTGTCATATTGTGAAGAAATCTTACAAACAGAGAGTAATCTAACTGGAATACATTGGAGCGAAAGAACAAATAGCAGATTTCTTTACCATACCACTAGGGTCTAAAGAGTTTCATGCTTTCCTTTCAGATCTTGGACTCATTTTCGAATAGTGCCTCGGCCCAAGGAGAGGAAGATTGAACGGTGCAAGTGGTGACATTTATGCATGTATTAATAGTATACCAAGTGATGGAATTCACCAAAAAGAAATTGCACACGGCATTGAAGCGATGAAGTTAATTGATATGACCAAAGCTAGGTTGGGCCTAAGGAGGGGATGTTGATAAATCCATTGATCAGTAGGCTCAAAGATGGGGGTCCACAGTTACGCCATTGAATGTCTTTGGATATCCAAGATGGGGGTTTTTCCTTTGAATCTTGTTTTTATATTCAACACATCTTTGCTTTGTATTCCACGCTTTTATGAAAGGATGGAGTCGGACCCATCAACCGCATAGGTTTGCACCATCAGAGATCCGACTCCCATTATCGGTCCATGTAATTGGCGTGTATCCATACAGCCCCGGCTCCCATACTTAGATTTCGTTTCTCCACCGATCGGCCACCGTCAAGTTGCCACGAGCCTACCCGATCACAACCTTCGTTCATGTCAGACCAAAGCACCGACAACGTGTCACAAATTTCCGTCGTCCGGGACAGCGGTGAACACTTGTGGTTGTGTTACCTCATCTTCGATGTTCACATTTTAGCAGGTTTCATTTATACCAATGGCATGTTCTCTGAAATCAAACAAATAAAATGGCATGAGTTTTTTACGCTCCTACCCCTTGTATTGTATAACGATATTTAAAGCAAAAAGATGTAGACGTGGTATCTGTGCCCCAAGGATATTTTTAGGGCCTTATACTTTTTATCACAATAAATAAAGAAGATAGTGAGTCTCACAAAATATATTATATCGACGTGGCCACCTCTCCGGTCGTTGAATGAGCGCAGGATCGTGGAAGAAACTGCTGCTTTCTCCACGCTCCTTCCTTCACACACACTGCTGCAAGTTCACATATTCTCCTTTCCTATCTTTTCCTTCTCTTCCGCTTCAATTGGTGGACCTTTTTTGGTCTATGCTGCTTCTCCTCCGTGGATCTCTTCTTAACGGAAATTATTGGCATATACCCTATTTTGACTTTGAAGGGTAAGGTATCCTGATTGCTGGGATTCATCATCAGGGCAGCCCTTGGCTGAGAGATGCTGGTTCTTGCCGCGATTTCACCGATGAATAATCTGGGGTTGACCTATTTCACACCAGCCAAACGTTACGTTTTTTTCGCAACCCATCGGAGGCTTAAAGTTCCACCTTTTCATAGAATATCTAAAAGTGGGACTGGGAGCTGGGTTTCGTTTAACGACGCCGGTACGATTGGATTGGTGAAATCTGTTGGGTTTGATGTAATGATCACCAGTGATGATGAGGAGGAAATGAGTGAAGGGTTCTTCCATGCGATTGAGGAACTTGAGCGGATGGGCCGTGAGCCGTCTGATGTTCTCGAAGAAATGAACGACAGATTGTCCGCCCGCGAGATGCAGTTGGTTTTGGTGTATTTTGCACAGGAGGGTAGGGATTCTTGGTTTGCATTAGAGGTGTTTGAGTGGTTGAAGAAGGAAAATAGAGTAGATAAGGAGACGATGGAGTTGATGGTTTCTATTATGTGCAGTTGGTTGAAGAAATTGATCGAGGCAAATAATAAAGTGGAGGAAGTTGTTGATCTTTTGCTCGAGATGGATTGTATTGGGTTGCAGACAAGTTTCAGTATGATAGAGAAGGTGATTTCTTTGTACATGGAGGCTGGTAGCAGAGAAAAAGCAATATTGTTTGTCAAGGAGGTTTTGAGGAGAGGCATATTTTGCTTGGAGCAAGATGAAGGGAATAAGGGTGGACCGGTGGGATACTTGGCTTGGAAGATGATGGTATTGCCGATTGCTTAAATCTTTTTTGTTTTGAATTCGGTCATTTTGGATTGCATTTGATCACTTCTAGCACCGTATATTTGATAGGTTTGCTAGCGGAAATGCATTAGGAAGGATCACTTTTAGCATACGTGTAAGCTGAAAGAGCACATATGAGTAGTGAATGCTTTGAATTATCTACGTTGCCCTCTGGGCACCTCCAATGATCTATTTCTATGCCAATCGTGTTCTTCTTCCCTTTATATATTTCTTGCATCCCTGGTTTCTTCAGCGAAGTTCTATTTTTATACTGTTTCAGGAGGAGGGCAGCTACATGGATGCAGCAAAGTTAGTGATCCATCTCAGGGAATGTGGACTGAAGCCAGATGCATACAGTTATCTGATTGCCATGACAGCGATTCTTAAAGAGCTAAATGAATTCGGGAAGGCACTGCGAAAGCTAAGAAGTCTCAAGGACGGGATGGTTTCTGAGCTAGATGCAAATGATGTTTGGCTTACTGAGAAGTATCAACAAGATCTTCTGAATGATGGCCTTCTCGTGTCTTCTTGGGTTATCGAAGAGGGGGGGCCATCCTTTCGCGCAGTCGTACACAAGAGACTTCTTGCCATGTATGTCTGTGCTGGTCGGGGTGTTGAGGCTGAGAGACAGCTATGGGAAATGAAGCTCCTTGGCAGGGAAGCCGATGGAGATCTGTACGACATCGTCATGGCCATATGCGCGTCTCAAAAGGAATCCAGCTCTGTCGCACGGCTCCTTACCCGAATCGATGCTGCAAGTTCCAAGAGCAAGAGAAAAACATTGTCTTGGTTGCTTAGAGGCTACATGAAAGGCGGCCACTACCAGAACGCTGCTGAAATAGTGACGAAAATGCTGGAAGCGGGATTGTATCCCGAGTTTTCGGACAGAGTTGCGGTCCTGCAGGGGCTTAGCAGAAGAATCCAGCAATCAGGTATTATGGATACTTACATCTCCCTCTGCAAACGCCTGGCAGATGTAGAACTCATCACTCCTTCCGTCATATATCTGCATCTCAAGAAACACAAGCTTTGGATCATGAAAATGGTTTGAGTTTCGACCCAAACCCGTTTCTGATCCTTGTGAAGAAGTAGCAGCTACTGTGTGCATAGGGACGGTATATATGAATGTATACATGAATAAACTGTACAACTTTGACTCTTTGACATATACAATTGCAGTAAAAAATTGCAAGAGCAGCGGAACACACTACATTTATTGCGTTTTGGATGTCCCAGGCTTCTGAGCCGGAACCAAATGCACCGTAGTGAGGGATTCTCTTGAACGAAACGTATTCGTTACTGCCACGCGATTGACATTTGGATGAAAATTTAGGAAGCCAAAATCCTTTTTTTTTTGTTTTTTTTTTTTTGTTTCAGGTTCATGTTAATGAAGATCAAGAGGATAAGAAAACAAGTGAAAATCCATATTCAGATTCCTACGACAGGCAGAGAAGAATGCTGAATCCAGAAATGAGGCAACTCATTTGGGAATCTTCGCTGTTTATTCAGATCTGTTTGCGTACCTTTCTACCTTATCATCGTTGAGATTGATCCCCACCATCGCCTCCCCTAGGCCGCAGCAGATCTCCGCCAACACCTCAGGGTCACTGTAATGAGTAACCGCCTAAACTATAGCACGAGCTCGGCGAGCTGGGTCGCGGCTCTTGAAGACGCCGGATCCCACGAAGAAGCCGTCGCAACCTAGCTACATCATCAGTGCGGCGTCTGCCGGAGTTGCTACTCCTCCTGCGGCGAAGTGGACCACAGGAAGACGGCCCAGCTGCTTCGCCTGCATCACGAGGTCGTAAGGCGCCTGAATCGTCTTGGCGAAAGTGAAAACCTCGTCATCGTCCATATTACGGAGAACCCGGATATTGCCCATCACAGACCTCACATGGCGCACCGCCTCGATGATGTTTCCGGTGCCAGCTTCGCCTTTTGAATGCGGCGGAGGGCCTCGCCCAGATTCCGGCATCCGCAGACGAAGGGGATGCGGAGTTATGCCTGTTGATGTGATTCACGTCGTCGGCTGGGGTGAGCACCTCCGACTCATCAACGTAATCGATACCAATCGCCTCGAGGATCTGAGCCTCCACGAAATGACCAATTCTTGCCTTCGCCATGAAGGAGAATGAAGATAATTCTGAGGTAAAAGCGAAGCGCAGCATTCAGCTGTCTGCATTGAAACAATTCGAGAGAATACAGCGATGAAGTGTCGAAGAAAGAAAAAAACCAGTGCTGCTGAATTGGGGATTATCATTATGGATACCTATGCCGCAAAGTGGGCTTCACAAATGCCAGGTCCAGACCACGAAGGCCCAGTCTGCAATACAGCTAGGCCTGTCTTGTTATCACCATACCAAATCACATAAAAGGCCTACTCTAGAATCTAACTGCTGGAGGCTACAGATGAATTAGCCGTGGCAACAATAACGGCTAATTTCAATTGTCTATAAATGTATGTAAAATGATCTAGACATTGTGACTTTCAATCATTACATTCTCTTCATAACCATTCTCATACCTCAAAATACCATATCCAAGAACCTCTACACACACGCCATACTGCTTTCACGCCATACCCGGAATCGTAACCGCCTGCTAAATTTCCGCGGATCAGACATCCTTGCGACGTCTCCCTGCGCAGGAATGTCCACTGGGACCCTCTGTAGGGCATGACGGCCTCCTCCGCGATGTGAGCTTGCTCCGGCGTGACGACATCCATAATAACACCACCACGGAGCATCTGCGTGAGACCCACCTTCAGTGAAAGGAAATTGCTTGGCGGCGGTTCCGTAATTGCCCGATTTCCGTAGACGTTGAAGATGCCGCTCTCCACCATTATAATCGTCAACGGTAGAATCGAGGATTGGGGTGTGATAGGGGATAAATCAGTCGAGGGTAACCGATTCCTAAAAGGCTGCCAAAAGGGGACTCTGAGGGGATAATGCCAGTCGACAGACCGATATCTGTCAGAAATCTGACAGGTATGGCCATATGACACAGTTTGGAAAGCGGACGAATTACGGCATAACAGGCGGTCGATATCTGAAAAGCGAGATCGTATAGCAGTTGCAGAAAGCAACCGGTATTTGCAGATGTCAGGGTTCAGTCAGATTGAGCTCTCCTATAAATAGAAGGAATTATGACGAACGCCGAAAAGGAGAGGGGGGGAAAAAAAAGAGGATTCTTCAACTTGTATTCTCTTCTTCACCACCTCCATCTAGTGGAAACCTTTTCCGGTGAGCTCCGGTAGCTCCGTAGTTTTTCCGCTTTCCGGCGGTTTCCACGTAAAAATCTTTGCTCATTTTTACTTCAATTGAACCAATCATGAAAAACGCGACTAAGTGCGACAGTCCCGATCGCACCTAACACCTTAAATCGACCTCCCGCCGAATACCGATTTCACTCGTAACATTTTTGGCGCCCACCGTGGGGCCCTGTTCTACAGCCCCACTTGAGAAACCCACAGGAGCCACCCGTTAATCACGGATCATGGCGGAAAATAGCACAGCCACCGACCCGGCTCAAAACGGAAGCGCCAACGCGCGAGACCTCGGCCTTATGATCACCAGTAGGGAGCAACTGAAGGCCCTGCTAACAGAAATCCTCGCTGACCTCCGGGCACCTTCAGATCTCAACTCCAACGCCCAGGAGGGAACACCCGTAACTGCACCACGAATGGAGAAGCAACCTCTTATTCCGGATTACCCCCGGATACGGAAACTGAATCCGAAACCGAGGAGGAGATGCTGCGAAGAAAGAGGTGCAACCAAGTCATATATGAGCCAGGAACTGATAGGGAAAACATGGCTGGAAAAATCTTGGAAGAAAGGGAAGAAGAGCTGAAGAGAGAGTTAGACCAGATCCGCGAGAGGAGAAGACTTATCGACAAGCGGAGATCGACGGGAAGAAGAGAGGATAGGGGCTTCAGGGACGTTTTCGATCAGAACATATCCACCGGGAGAGGGGGCGTTCTGGCCGACATCGCTTTGGCCTTGAAGAGTGGGGTTGAGGGAGCAGCTGAGACCACAATGCTGCGTTTTGACCCCTTCTCAGACGATTTAGTCGAGGAAGAACCCGAGAGAGGATTCAGGGTCCCAAACGGATTAGCCACGTACGACGTGAAAGGGGATCCCATATCACACGTAACTGACTTCGATATGAGGATGTCCACGGTTCAACATTCAGAGGCCATGAAGTGTAAGATGTTCGCTTGCTCGCTCTAGAAAGGAGCAAAGACTTGGTTCAAACAGTTAGAACCATGCAGTGTGGCATCTTATCGGGAGTTAGTGCTGCTTTTCACTACCCGATACGCTGTCAACATCGAAGCTCCACCTTCAAAGGCAGCATTATACTCTGTTCGGTATGACCACCGAAAAGAGAGTTTGAGAAGGTTCATCAATCGATTTAACTGCCAAGTGCAAGACGTCCAGCTGGATTTAAAGGAGAGGGTGGAAATAATGAAACGGGCCTTAGGAACGTCGAAATTGGGACAGAGTCTATCAAAGTCCCCACCAAAGAATCTCGGAGAATTGCTAAGGAAAATCATGAAGTACATCAGAGTTGACGATGACCTTAGGGCCGAGATGAAAAGCCGCGTGGAGATCCATCCAAGCCCGCAGCAAGAGACCCAACTTAACCGAGGGCCCAGGCCGAACAAGCGTCGTGAAATATATTAGGTGGAACCAACCAGAACAGATGCCTACTGCGAAATCCACACCAAATGCAAGGCAGTCCCCCTACATTCGGGAAATCCATGTGATATCCAGAGGGACCGAAATGGATGTATCCGAAAAAGCGCGGAAGAGATATTTGGATGAAGTCAAAAGAGGAGAAGTCTTCGAGATCGGAAATGGTCCGACTAAGAAAACTACTTGGGAAAAAGAAGAGATCAGCTTCTCCGGCAGAGACGTCCCAGTCGCCCCAGCCACAAGAGATGAACCTTTGGTGGTATCGGGAATATGCGGGAGCACCAAGGTAAGAAGGATTCTTATTGATCAAGGATCCTCCTGCAACATCATGAAGAAGGAAGTAGCCGAGTTGCTAGCATCATCCAACGAGGGAAACATCCGCCACGTGCGCATAGAGTTATACGCCTTCGATCAGCAGGCCGTGTAAACTATCGGGAAAATAACCCTGCCCGTAACATTCAAAGCGGCAGGGCATAACCAAACCAAGAGGTTGGAATTCTTGATCCTGGATTCAGAGGTCTCATACAACACCATCCTCGGGTGACTCGGCATCAACCAATTCGGTATGATACCCTCCACTGTGCATTTGAAAATTAAATTCCCGACATCGAAGGGCATTTGCACAATGGGCATCGACCAACCAGCCGCCTGGTCCTGTTATGTATCTTCCTACCGAGACCCCTGCGCGAAAAAAGCCGAGAGTGATGATGGTAGAAAAGGAATCTCAAGAACCCCCTAGACAAGCAATGGAACCAATAGGGTACAAGTCGGTGCAACTAGTACCAAAAGATGCGCAGAAAGCAACCCACATTGGTGCCAATCTGGACACCGGATTTGAGAAGAGGTTAGTTGAACTTTTGATGAAGAACGGCGATATTTTTTCCTGGACTGCTGCAGACTTTGTAGGCATTGATCGATCCGTTGCCGAGCATCACATTGATACCTACCCGGGGGCAAAACCGGTCCGGCAGAAGCAACGGCATTTCTCAGAGGAAAAGTGCCGAATTATCAAAGAAAAAACAGGGGAGCTCTTTGAAGCCGGTTATGTGAAGGAGATCCAGTATTCCGAGTGGGTATCCAACCCAGTCGTCGTCCCGAAGCTCGGGGGAAAATGGAGGATGTGCATTGACTTCATCGACCTCAACGCCTGCTGCGAAAGGGACCCTTATCCTTTGCCAAAGATTGACAAGCTAGTAGACGCCATTGCCGGATCCCGATTCCTGAGCACCATGGATGCCTATTCGGGATACCACCAAATTTTCGTTGCCGAGACAGATCAACCAAAAACCACCTTCTACACCAAGGATGGGGTTTACTGTTACGTGGCCATGCCCTTCAGTTTAAAGAATGCCTAGGGCGACTTATCAGAGGTTAGTAAATAAAATATTCTCTTATGAAATCGATACCTCGATGGAGGTGTATGTGGACAATATGATCATAAAATCTATGAATGAAGAAGACCACTTAGCGTATTTGGATTCTTGTTTCTCTTTGTGCTGGTCATACGGGTTAAAACTCAACCCACTGAAATGTTGCTTCGGGGTGGAAGTGGAAAATTCCTGGGGCATTATGTATTGGAGAGAAGAATCGAGGCTGACCCGAGAAGATTAAGGCAATATGCGAAATGCAACCCCCAAGGACAATCAAGGAATACTAGAGCCTCACGGGTAAATTGGCTGCCCTCAGCCGTTTCATATCTCGATCAGCTGATAAGTCGGCATCCTTCTTCAAGGTCTTGCGAAAGGGAAATGCTCTAGAATGGAACGAGGATTGCCGGCTTGCCTTTGAAAAACTCAAGGAATATCTCTCATCACCCCCACTTCTTGTGGCTCCGAGAGCAGAAGAGCCCTTAGGACTATATCTGTCAATATCACCCATTGCAGTCTTGACAACCATCTCGGCAGATAAACACCTTCCGGTGTATTATGGGAGCAAGGTTCTGTTACCGGCCAAAACCTAGTATTCGGTGACAGAAAAATTCATCTTGGCTGTGAAGATGGCGGCCACAAAATTGAGGTCATATTTCCAACATCGGCACATTCTGGTATTCACCAATCAGTCTCTGAAGAATATCCTATCTCGACCAGAGATTTCTGGAAGGGTTGTCAAATGGGTGGTCGAATTGAGTACAATGGATATTGAGTTTAAATCGATAACAACAATCAAGGCCCAACCTCTTGCCAATTTTGTGGTCGAAATGACAAGGCCTATAGACCGTTTTGAAGAAGCCAATGACCGATGGGCCATGCACGTTGATGGCTCGACGTACAACGGTGTTGGAGGAGGAATAGACATCCGAACCCAAGATGGGGAACACATTTATATCACGGTGAAATTCTTATTCCCAGCCTCCAACAATGTGGCCGAGTATGAAGCTTTGATTGAAGGAATGAAAATTGCCAAGGAACTAGGAGTGGCGGAGCTCGACGTCTACACTGATTCACGACTTGTGCAAGGACAGTTTTCAAGTGAATACGAAACCCATGACTCCCTCATGGCTCTGTGCCATATTCAGGTAAAAGAGCTGGCAAAAACCTTCAAGGAATTCACCCTGTCGCACGTGGCACGCGAGGAGAACGGATCCGCAGATAGCCTCGCCCGATTTTCTGCAGGGTTTCATGAGCTGAGGGAGGGAAGTGTGATAATTCGGCTGCGGGATCAACCTTCAGTGACCTTGCGAGCCGTGAATTGTATTACCCAGCAACCAGGAAATGATATCTCTCCACAACTGAGTCATCTCGATGATTGGACATCACCCTACGTCCAGTATCTACGAAATGGAGAAACACCATCTGATAAATCAAAAGCTCGACAGTTAGAGATTAGAGCAAAGAGATATACACTGGTAGATGGAATTCTTTATCGCAGATCCTTAGATGGACCCTTCTTGAGGTGTATCGGGGCAAAGCATTCTCAAGAACTTATAACCGATCTGCATGAAGAGGAATGTGGCAGCCACGTCGGCATACGATCCTTATGCAGGAAAGCCTTGAGAACGGGTATTATTGGCCAACTATGGAGCGGGATATTACCGCCAATACCATGCGAGTACACCAAGAAAGCTGGTAAATAACCTGACCCCTCTTCCATTCTCATGCCCGTTCGATCGATGGGGAGTGGATATTATGGGGCCATTCCCCCAAACCTCGGGCCAAAGGAAATTTGTCATCGTGGGAGTCGAGTATTTCTCCAAATGGGTGGAGGCTGAAGCCGTGGCAAAAATATCAGAGGAGACCGTTATTCGATATCTGTGGAGAAATATCTTCATCCGGTTCGGAATCCCTCAAGAACTAGTGATCAATAATGGAACCCAATTCGCTGGAGGAAGAATGGAGGCATTCCTGGATAAATATACGGTCAAGCACAACTTCACCTCGGTGTATCACCCGCAGAGCAATGGTCTCACAGAGGTGACGAATCGAATGCTCAGGCTAGGAATGAAGACTAAGCTTGAAGATTTTGGAGGATCATGGGCAGATCGCTTGGATGAATTGCTGTGGTCATATCGCAGCACCCTCGGACCACCACAGAAGAATCCCCGTTCTTATTGGTTTACGGTTCAGAAGCCGTATGCCCTATTGAACTAACCCTGAAAAGCTATCGGGTGGAACATTATAATGGAGAAGAAAATGCTGACCTGCGAAAACTGGAGTTGGAGCTGTTGGAAGAAAAACGGAAAAGTATTTATAGCCGACTAGGGGCTCATCAGAGAAGAATGGAGAAGAGATATAACAAGTCGGTAGCCCCAAGGGAATTCTCTGATGGAGATTTGGTGCTTCGAAGCATTCAACCACAGAGACATGTTGGAAATTAGATCGCAAGTGGGAAGGCCCTTATCGGATTTCAAGGGTAATCGGGAAAGGAGCATATCGTCTAGAACAATTAGACGGCGTGGAATTCCCAAGGTCGTGGAATGCATCACACCTAAGGAAATTCTACACCTAGCTAGCCCAATGTCAATCTCCATCACAGGATTGCGCAGAATTCGGTATTCTCTTCTTCAAAACAACAACGCGCCTATAAATTCCTCCAAAGTGGAGATGGGTAAACGAAATCGTAAGCTCTGGCTGAGTCACGTAAGCCCAGGCAGACCCTCAGAGATCTCAATCACAAGCTTTGGCCAAGTTACGTAAGCCCAGGCGAATCTCCAAAATCGGCATCCCCTGCAGGATACAGCAAATCAACTCGGGGTCTCCCCCGATATATATATGTGATCCCCAAAACCCAGGCGTTAGTAACAAGAATAAGCCCTGGTACAATTCAGGCACCGGTTTATATGAACCACACGCGTAAGCCCCGAAAAGCCCTTAAGTATTGACCTTATTGTCGAAATCTCGAGGCGGCAAGAGCACCCGGAGCGAATCCCCCCATATTCAAAACAATGGGTTGTGGCCAGAAGAGGGCCCTTTCGGATTGGGGAAGTCGCTCAACCCATGAGGGGTTCCGACCTACTTCCCTAGCAGCGGTTCAGCTCGCATAAGGAAATACTAAGGCAAACTAAAATCGAAAAGCCCAACCAAAGGGTTGGCCCTTAGACACCCACCCTCGGATCACAAAAGCATAGGCGAACCTCCCAAGTCTAGGCACGTAATAGACATAACAAACCAACTCTGGGCTTCCCCAGAAACATGATATCATCAAAGGCAAAAGTGATGCACAAAAAATGGAGTAAATTAGAAGGAAATCCCGAACCGGGATATCAAAAATGTTCAAGAAGCCCCACAGCAGAGGGAAAATACACCAAGTTAAAAAAGTCACTAAAGTGCTGGAGGAGATGAGGGGTTAATGGGAGGATTGGTAGAGGAACCGGTATGTCGCTCCATCCTGGCTCTCAACTTGGCGTCATTCTCTCTCCCTATCCTCGCCCGAATCAGTGCAATCAGCCGCTCCCGATCAACTTCGAACCCAAACTCCGGGGCCTGGAAAGTATCTACAATAACATCAAGCATGTTCTCATCCTTCGTCAAGGGGTTAATCCTATCGATGCGCGGATCCATGATTGAAAGCCCGAATTCCCGGGTGAACTATCGTCTCTGACGATATAGAAGTAAGCAGATTAAGTCTCCTGCATAGATATCGGAGAGTTCGGCGAAACAGGCCGAGTTGACAAAGTCATATAGAAGACCCTGCCGAGATGCTTTTCGATCAAGTAATTCGGCCTCTAGTGCTGAAATGCGGCCCCTGGCATGCTCTAGTTCCGCTTCTCGAACAACTTTATCTAGGCGTTCTGAGCCACAACCTGGGCTTGAAGCCGAGAGACTGCCTCCGATTGAGAACCAATCTCTCTAACTATTCCCCACCCAAGTTAAAGCCTGAAAGAATATTCCAAGTCAAGGACCGACTACTTAGAATTTAGAAGAGGAAACGGGATACGTACCTGCCAGATCCCTTCAAGTACCGTCTCTGGCCGAACATCCGAGGTACTAGGCATAGCTCCATCCAGGATTCTCCTTAGTTCAGCTGGAACTAAAGGTAGAGGAAGCACCGGGTTATCCCTTACTTCTACGAGGGCAGAATCCCTCTATATCTCGATTGGGGGAGCCGATATTGAAGCACCAGCCGAAAAGAATCTCGTATCAGGAATGGGAGTATCACTGAGATCGGGTGATGGCGGAAGTTTCTCTTTCCCTTTCCCGGCTGAAGGACGGGGAGTCAACTCCCGGATCTCGGAGACTTCTACTATTTGATCTTCCCCCGAGGAAGGATCGGCGGCGTCCAGCTGAGCTCCAATCGTATCAGCCTGAAAGAAAAACCGAAGAAAGGTTATAATCTGGAATTCGCGGTAACTGTTAAATAGGGGACAGACTGGAGCAGGGGAGGACTCCTCGAGTTCCTGCATCCTCTGCATCTCGGCAGAGAACCGCGCCATCACCGAATCTTCCAGGGAGCTTCTTCGAGCCATCTCTTCAGCTGAAAACGAAAATAGGAAAAGTGATAAGGCATAGTGCCGATTCTAAGACTCGGGAAAGCTGAACCCGACTACCTCTTTGCCTCTTTGAGGGTTTGTGCGCAACTGCCTTAACCCTCTTCTTTTTCTTGGGGGCCCCGGTTTGAACAGGTGGGGGGATCGAGGGTGAAGCCGAAACAAGAGGGAAGGATGGAGAGGGGCTAAGAGGAAGGTTTCTCAAATCGGTGCCGTCGAAAGGAATGATATCGGGCCAATGGGGGTCTCGAGAACGACCGATAATACCTGATCTTTTCAGCGACTCACCCGAGAACATCAAGGCACGAGACTCGTACCGAACTGAGCCTCGACTAAGCCTCTCGTAAAGGGCTTCACGAGAGTCGGAAGAAGACCGATGCGCACCAAAGATTTTGATCCTGAAAGGAGTTGGGGGATCAACTGGGAAATTCCACCGAAAACCCAAAGGGGGAGCTACCCAAACGAAAGAAGACCACCAATCATGGTGGGTATCGGGGGCTTTAACAACAAAGTTGGGGTTATCTTCAAATCGGCGGAATTGAAAATGAGATCGGCCATCCATCGAGGACTTCGCTTTACGCACGGCAACCTTGAAGAGATGGAGGAAATCTACTAGAGTCATAACCGGATCCATACCGACCGAATAGAAGAGGAAGGTAGTGAAGCAGAATATGGAATTCGGGGCGAGGCAATAAAGCGGAATCGCAAAGGTATAGAGAAAGCGGACTATTAAAGGATGGAGTGGGTAGCGTAAACCACTCTCGAAATAGGCAAGCGGAACCGGAAGATTGAATGGAGGCAGGGGGTCCTCGCCTATCCCCCAACGAATTTCGGCATCCTGAGCAGGAGAAAGTTGATACTCAGCAGGGATCGAGTACCAAATGTGAAGAGAGGGGATATTAAGTTCACTAGATCTCCTACCCATTTTCGAAAAATCGAAAATGACTCAAGTACGGCGGAAGTTAGAGAGGGTAAACGACTCAGAAAGGCGATAGCTACCCGTGAAAAATTCCCAAAGACCTAAAAGAGAGTTAAGCAACCGTAGGGATGCAAAAAGTTACGGAGAAGGAGTGGATACCTGGAAGATCTGTAATCTCCGGCGGATAACACGGCGGCAAGCACGGCGGAGTTCAAAGAGCGTTGGAATCTCGAGAGCGAATAAAGAAAGCAAAGAGGAGAAATGACAAGGGGTGCGGATATTTATAATGGAAGGACTCAGGAGACGAAGCGACGCGACGTTTGAGGTACCCCGAATGGGCGGGAAAAAACGCGGTATATTTACGAGCCGACGTTTTATGGCTCATGCATGGAAGGCGGCATCTCAAAAGTCGGCGTTATAGTGATTCTGATTCCCCGACTTACTCTGGAAGGGCCAATATCGGCAAATCAGAGGGGCTGAATGATAGGGGATAAATCGGTCAAGGGTAACCGGTTTCTAAAAGGCTGTCAAAAGGGGACTCTGAGGGGATAATGCCAGTCGGCAGACCGATATCTGTCAGAAATCTGACAGGTATGGCCATATGACACAGTTTGGAAAGCGGACGAATTACGGCATAACAGGCGGTCGATATCTGAAAAGCGAGATCGTATAGCAGTTGCAGAAAGCAACCGGTATTTGCAGATGTCAGGGTTCAGTCAGATTGAGCTCTCCTATAAATAGAAGGAATTATGACGAACGCCGAAAAGGAGAGGGGGGAAAAAAAAGAGGATTCTTCAACTTGTATTCTCTTCTTCACCACCTCCATCTAGTGGAAACCTTTTCCGGTGAGCTCCGGTAGCTCCGTAGTTTTTCCGCTTTCCGGCGGTTTCCACGTAAAAATCTTTGCTCATTTTTACTTCAATTGAACCAACCGTGAAAAACGCGACTAAGTGCGACATTCCGATCGCACCTAACACCTTAAATCGGCCTCCCGCCGAATACCGATTTCACTCGTAACAAGGTGGAAGAGTTTATCCAGGGAAATGATCCAGAGCAAATGTTGGTGGAAATTAGAAAATCCGAGGCCATTTTTCTTGGCCCAATGAGTCTATTAGAAAATCGCATTTCTCATTGCTTCAAATGCATGGGGACATAATCATCCTTGTTTCAGCCGGGGTTTTGTTGCCAACAGGAACTTGTTCCTGTCCTGAGGCCTGCTGAAGCACTTATGCCAAACATATTTGTTTCCAAGGTTCAACAAGGTCCACGGGGTGGACGGAGGAATTATGCTGCTCCATTGCAGCCAGGCCATAAGCATGTGCCTATGATGCAAGAACAGGTTGACAGAGATTCATTTCAGTAGGCTTTTCTTGTTTCTCTTTCAAGTTCTTGTATCATTATTTTATCTGTGCAGATGATTCCATGGGGTAGAGGTTCCTGTTACCCTTCTGGCCGTGGTATGCCTGATGTTCCCCTGCAAAGCAGTATGGCTGGAGATATGACATATGAAATGGGTGGTTTTCCATGGGGTGATATGGAACTACTACAGCCAAGCCTAATGAGTGCCCTGGCATCAGCTCTTGCAAATGCTTCCTCTGTTGATCAGAGAACAGTGAGCTTTTTCTTTTCATAAATTGCCGTATTCTGTCTTTTATTTCCTCTTTTTTATGGCTGTGCACGCGCCCCCCACCAGATATTCGTCATCCGTACCGTCAGGATTCATTTATGCACATTGGATTCCTTAACAAAACCCTGGATTCCAACTGTGTTTGCAGACGTTGGGTGAAAATTTGAATTTATACCCACTGGTGGAGCAGATGGAGCCTGAAATGGCAGCTAAAGAGTCACTGGCATGCTTCTGGACATGGACCAGGTACTGAGGTCCTGCACCTGCTGGAGTCACCAGAAGCTCTCGAATCCATAGTGGCCGAGGCAATGCAATGGATGTCCTCAAAAAACGTGGCGCTTCACCAGGGTAACCCTGCAGATGCGATCAGTTAGTTGCCTCGTCCTTGAACGAGTGAGGGACACTTGGCTTTTTCTACAGAAAGATGAACCCTCTTCTGGTGTGCCATTTTAGTCCTCGTCAGGTTAGGTGTATGGGTTTGCTCAGTTCCCCTCGAGTGTCTGCCAGACTGAATTTGGTCAACGAATATGGTTTTAAGTTATTGAACCGGTTCGTTCCATGGAAGTATTGAATTTTCGAGGCAGCTGTTGGTAGTTCTTGTTTGGCGCCATGAACCTAGAGATTGAAAGATCAAGCCCTCCATCGCAAGAGCCGGCTATTGGTAGCATTAGTGACTCTTCCTATTCGATTCTTGTTGACTGGAGCTTCTGGCAGCTCTCTTCATTTCAAGCAGGGCATCCTCGAAGCATCTGGCAAGAACTTTGGGATCCGGAATTATTTCCTTTGCAACGAGGATCTGCATTTCGGCAACTCCTGCGTAACTGATCATGTGCATCGTGATGGCCTGCACGATTATCTCAAAGTAAGAAGACAAACCGCGACGCCCGTCATGGGGGTGCCATGAGTGTGCACGCAGATATATACATATATACGGTCGCAAACTTACATGCGGGAGGCTGCTGGAAGTTACCCTGATGGAAGACATGGGGATGTTGGCCATCATGATCTTCTCCCTCGGCCCGACGATGTTCGACATTGTGAAACTGGTGTTGCAGATAACGCGGTAATTCAACAGCGCTGCTACCTACGGAAACAACCCAGTTTCTTGAATTTTGATGTGTTGTTGCAGATGAACAGGATGTCCATTGGGGTTGGGGTAATGAAAAAGCGAAGAAGACTAACTCTGGGTCCAAGAAGAGAAAGAATCAAGTCTCCAATATGGTAGCTGAATAAAGCTTCCAGTGAGAGCTTCTTATTATCCAACATGGATTTCGATCGCTTCAGAAACTGAATTGGATCGGAGTCACGCTTGTAGTAGTACACAGGCAAAAGCACGATGCCGAACATGTTCCCCCACCGCGTTCCGGAACCTGGAGCCATCAGCCTGGACAGATCCTAACCAGAAGGAAAAAACAAAAACAGTTTTATAGTATTTACAAAAAAAATAAAGAAAAACGCATTTTAGTAACCTGCAATCCCGATTGCGGCCTCAAATTTACCATGGCGAGGCCCGTGACACGAAGCCCTTCCGTCAGCGCTGCATCGATTTATGCTAACATATAATTGCGAAGCTATATCCAAGGCATGAGTATCTTATTACAACAAGTTGGGAAGATTTTCTTACCTTGCGGTGATGTGATGTCCAAGTACCTCGACAGCCCTGATGAGATGATCCCAAAGAGCACGTCGTTTATCGTCTGCCAATTTCACAAAAAACAACATACACGCTTTTATAGAGAACAAATTTTAGGTGTTTTCCTATTTTACTATTTTTGCGCTAACAGAATACGCATCTTGTCAGAACAAAATGAAAATTGATCTCCTGAGGTTGTTATTTGAAAATGACGTTACCGCTTTCTCCAATGAGCCTTTGACGACTTTCATATCGTCCAGCCGGAAGCGCGCTGTCGCCAGCCGTCGGGGCCAGAGCTCCACCCCGGCGCCGCCGCGGATCGCCGTGTCTTTATCTCTCAACCACAATATCCGGGCCACAAACTCCAGGGCGTAGATGAGAGTAAACCACAGGACCATGGCCAATTTCAACGCACTCCACCGACGCGGCGGGCCAGAACCTGCACCGACCATACTTGGTGCTTGCGACGGATCATTGATTTTCCGGCAACAGGACATCATAAGTGACATCAGAGATATTCCATCGCCAAGCGCGTGGTGCACACGGAACACGATTGTTTTGTGCGCTAAAAGCAAGTGCATCTCCCACAGAGGCTTATCGATTGGGAGCGGCGAAGAAACGGTTAAATCGGAGATGTAATCATTTACGGCGTCGCAATCGGAGACGCCTGAATCATCGGTTAGTCTCTCGAATCGGAGGATTAGGTGTTGATCTATGTCGATCTCTGTTTTTCGCCAGAATTCACGGCCGGCGGCATCTCTGACTAGGAGACTGCAGAATCTAGGGTGCTTCACCATGAGTGAGTTTCGGACCTCACTTTTAATTGTTTCGACGGCGTAGTGATGCTCTAATTCGACCGCGGTGTTGATGACCTGGTCCATCTCTGTTCGCAAGAAGAGACGACCGGCCGGAGTCAACGGCTGGTCTGGCTCCGCCGTATTCATCGCCGTTATTTACGTCAGCCGCCGAATAATCGTGTGGTCGGAGGAGGAGAATCGGCAGAAGGGGGCGGTTTCGATATCCCCTCACGCGTTTGACGTCTTCCGGGTTGATAGAAAGGGACAAATAACGTCTTCTATTTTTGTAATCAATTTTAGCGGCTCTTTGGTTAACAATTTCATCGGATACCAACAGGCATTGAGTGTGGACACCCAATGAGTAAATTGGCCGAATAGCACTCTGCAAAAAAAGTATTGGCTGAATAGCACACGTCTGAAAAATGTTTGCAAAAATAGCATTTTTATGATTTTTTTAATTAATTTTATTCAGTATACTTTATTTTAAAACAAAAAAAAATACAAATGTATATTATATTTTTATATTTTTTTAAAACAAACATTTATAAATAAAATTCAATGCATTATATTTTAATTTTTTATATAAAAAATATATGTGATACTCATTAAAATCATATATATTAATTATTTATACTAATATATGAATAACTATGAATAGAGAATCTTTTAAATTAAATCCTTCATTGAATGCTATAAGAAATAAATAATATAAGACATCCAAAAAAATAGAGATAGTAATATTTCATTTAATTTTGATTTTTAAGAAACTAAAATTATAATTTATTGATATGCAAAAACTAATACTATGGAACTTTTATCATGTGTTACATTATTGAAGGATATGACTAAAAGTCAAACAAATATTACTTTGTATCAAATTAGTGTTGCTTTTAAATAATTCATCCAACTTTAAATCAAATTATTTTTGCTTTAATCAATTCATGCTTTATGTCAAATCATTGTTCCTCTAATCAATGCTAATTTGGCCATACTCGTTGATCTAAGTCTATAAAATGGTGCACATTCTGCTCATTTTCTATCACAAGCCATCTTGAGTCATAAGTCAAAATAGTGGTTTTCTATTTTCATCAATGGTCATCCTCCCGGTTACTCCTCCTTAAGTCTATAAGGAATGTAACCAACCTTGGTATTGAAGGCGTGTGCCCCTCTTCACCTTCTACGAGATAGATCACAAGTTTGTTGATCTACAATCCCATCCGTTGAAGAGACCCAATCTGACTTTCTATGTCAGCCACTGCCATTTGTCTCAATTAGCATCAACCCTCTCTCTAGAATTTGGCTTTTGCACCTCTATAATCCTACCCTAAATATTCTCTTTTATTATCTTGAATTTTACATCTTTTTAGGGGTTCTAATGTCTGAAACTCTTATAAATGTGCGAGTTTTCTATGGTGTTAATATCTCAAATGATATATATGGGCATATGGTGTATTCTATTCCTCCAATAGCATCTCTTCGTTTGAAAAGAAATATTTCTTATGAATCATTTATTCGTCGGATTTATGCGATTCTAGATGTTGAATCCACGCAGTACTCCCTTGCATGCTTTTTATAGTTCTTTGAAGGTGAATTAAGCACTGTCAATTGCCTTCATATTACAGATGTCGGCACACTACGGTATTTGTTTCAGCCAAATCACACAGGCTCAGGAGTAGACATATTTGTTGAAACTGAAGCTATCATTACACAACATCAAGCATCATCTTCAAGAAACATAGGTATGTTCTTTATATATATATTTATATATTTAATCATAAATAATTATTTGATTTTTGTGCATACTTAAGACGTAGGCTGCCAACTCAACTTGAACCACTCTACGGAACCTCATCCAAGTCAGCAACATGAAAGGCCACGTGGTTAGTCTCTTCATGCATTTTGTAGTTTCTAGAGAATTCATTTAACATATTTATTTTCCTTATTTACTTTATAAGTATTAAATTTTCATAGAATTTGTAGTTTAGAATACTTTATAATTTTTTATATTTACAGAATATTGACTTCTCATTTTTCATTTTATCTCCATTTTTTAATATTGAAATTTTATTAAATATTTATTATTAAAGCTTTTTAAATTTTATATCACATTTTTTTGATAACCAAGTTTTAATTTTTCATTAGATTATTTGTTTTTTCCTGATAACTCATATCCACAAAATATTGGATGGAACCAAGAGGATTTTGAGCATGTTGAACGACGTGACAATCTTCTAGTTACAGATGAAAATGAATATCATGGAGTTAGTATCCATGATCAAAATCCAGACCCTGCAATTCTGCAAGATGATATCCCTTTTACAGATTCTGAGAGCGAGATTGTTCCAGACACTCTTTGGAGTGAGGATGATGATTTGCAAATGGTTGAATCTGATAGTGAGCCCAACAATGAATCTCTTCCTATTGGGCGCAACCCGCCAATGTGGCAAGATTCAGCTGATCTCTCGGAAATTGATTCATCTTATAATGCCACCACAATGCTTCTTGCTCCCGGATTTACCTTTGATAGCAAGGATGAGTTGAAAGATGCAGTCACAAAGTATTCTATTTTTGTGGTGAGAAGAGAGTTTCATGTGTCTAGAAGCAGTAATTCAATCTATCATCTCATTTGCCGTCAAAATCATGAAAAAAAGTCCAGATGTTCATGGCACTTGAATGCGCGCTTCCAAAATAGGACAAAATTATGGAAGATTACAGATTTCCAAGAACCTCACACATGTGATGTTCGGAGTTCCTTGGCAAAGGAACATGTAAATCTGCGAAAGGACTTCCTTGCTCGAGAAATAATTGACTTGATCAAAGACCGACCAAGAATCAAGGCTTCCACAATTCAGGGAGAAGTTTTAAAACAATTTAAATTCAAAATCTCTTATTGGAAGGCTTGGTCCATCTTGATACAAGGTTATGAGCTTGTGTACGGCACTTGGCAGGATTCTACAAGAGAATTACCAAAGTATTTGCAAGAAGTAGAGAGGCAAAATCCTGGATCTGTGGTAATTTGGAAAAATGCCAGTGATAATAGGGGAGGGCCAGTTCTACACTATGTTTTCTGGGCATTTGCGCCATGTATTGCTGCATACAAACATTGTCGTCCAGTCATACAAGTAGATGAGATGCATTTATATGGCCAATACAAATACAAACTACTAATTGTCGTTGCCATGGATGCTGGTGGACCAACTCGGCCGACACGCAATCAATGTGCACGCCTTGGGCCGAGTTGGTCAAATAGCATTCTGCCGAAAAAGTATTTGCTGAATAGCACACATCTGAAATATATTTGTAAAATAGCACTTTCATGAATTTCTTGATTAATTTTATTCATTACTTATATAAATATATATTACTCTATTTTAAAACAAAAAATACAAATGCGTCCACCAGCATCCATGGCGTTAACTATTATGAATATCTACAAATTTTATAAACAAGTCAAAAATTAAGATTTCATTATAAATTTTAAATAATTTCACATTCAATTTTAAATAATATATATAAACTTATAAAATTACCAAATAATTGTGTTAACTATTATGAATATATACTTTTTAAATTTTTAATCAATATTATCAATTATTTGAATGTATGATTGATAAATGGAAAATATCGTTGCAATAAAATCAAATTCCGTATCAAATAAATTTATAAATCCTACTATTTACAAAATACAAGTTCAGAAAACATTCATAGCAGTTTTCGGGATCGATTACAAGGAACGAATGCTTGCTATGTGTTCTAGTCTATGCAAGATCTCAAAATGATTTCAATTTTAGTCTAAGGTCGAACTAACAGTAACAGACAAATTCGTGAAGTAAAGTCAAGTTGCAGAGCAGAAAATAACAAGTGGTGGTTCTAAGTACAAGGTAATACTAAGATGTCTTAAGTTAATGAAGGTGATGTGGTGCTAAGATACCTAATTTAATTTATCATATTCTTATACTCACAACTCCAAATAACCTAAGTACACCCATGTAATTCATCATATTTTCGGCTAATCTAGTTCCTAATATCATCACCAATATTGTAATTAGGTCTACCTGCATAAAAAAGTATATAGAACTAGGTCTACTCGATTTTACTGATTCTACCCTGCACTAATACGTACTGCTCCTGTCTTGATTTATTGATTTACCTCTAAATCAAGCATCTTAGTTGTGAAGCCACTTGTTCCCCTCCTTAGGTGTACCTGAGGATTGATCGAAACAAGAACTAAGAGACACAGATCAATTGCATTATTAACCTTAGACCCATATCACCATTCTACACCTTAAGGCATCCCTAAAGTTTTAGCTACTAATGTATGGAAAATAAAGCAAGATTTCATAGTCATAAACTGAAGAAAATATTCCCAACATTGTCAAACAAACAGCCAACAAAAGTAAAGTTTCAGCAAACTAAGTAAATAAAGTGTTCTGTTTTTCATTTGCTACTGTTTACAACGTGGAATAGTAGCACTGATTGGGTATTGGTAGTTTTCTTGAGGCTAGAGAGTCTCCTTCTTCTTCCTTCTGGTTCGGTGTTCGTAGTGTTGGAGGAGCCCTCCCCCCCCCACCTTGTGATTTTCTCTCCTTCAAAAATTATCTTCTCCTCTCTCATTTTCCAAGGCAAGTACTATCTATGACAACATTGATGCTCCTACCTCTGACTTGTTGACTGCTGCCGTGATAGTGCACTCATTGCTCCTTCTTTCATGCTGCCTTTCCTTCTGCAACTTGATGCTTGCACGAAATCCATATTATCTCCCCTGATTTTTGGAAGTTGCTACTAGACTCAAAACACATTAGTAACATAGAATGAGCTAAATTCAAAGATTTAGCCCATTTGCACACAAAATTCATATATTCACTAAATTACATAAAAATACTTAAAACTATAAAATAAACAAACAAAACATAATTAAAACTTATAATTTTCATATCATAAAAATCGGAAATTTTGTGTACTATCAATGATGATAATTCTACAATTACACAAAAATCATTGAAATAATAAATAAAGATCGTTTTCATGACATCTATCTTGATTTTAATGAACAAATCGGCCACACCCCTATTCAAACCAGTTAATGGATTATGACAAGGTGAACCTTTATCTCCTTTCCTATTCCTTATAGTAGTTGAGCATCTAAATCTTCTCCTTAGTAGGGTAGTGAGTGTAGCTATGGTAAAGGGAGTGAGGGTGGGAAAGGAAGGGTGTGATATTTTAATCCTCCAATATGATGATGATATTTTTACCTACACTCAGGATGCTAATAATCTCACTAACATCACAATGGTGCTAGAGTATTTCTATCATGTTTCAGGCTGAAGGTGAACTATGGAAATACAAAGCTTGTTAGTGTGATTGTTCCAAATGATGAAGTTAATAACATGGTAGAGATGATTGGCTGTTGGTTCATGCCAATCAATTCCATGGGATTACCAATTGGTGAGAGGCTGAATCGTGTGTCTTCATGGAAAAGCTTATTGGAGAAAATGAATGAGAAGATCTCAGGTTGGAAACATCACAATGCATCAAAAGGGAGAAAGCTAACTATTTGAAAAGCTATACTAGAAAGCATTCCTCAATTTCATTTTTTCTCTATTTCAGGTGCCTAGATTAGTCTGTGCTCAATTACAACAATCTCGGATGCAATATTTTTGAAGGGTGAATCAGTGGGATAAGAGGAAAATCATATCAGTATCCTAGGGCAAGATGATGCAACCTTATGAGCAAGGACGACTCAACATTACTAGTATATGCATGGCAAATTTGTCCCTCTTAGTAAAATGGTGTTGGTGGTAGAAAACTTGAGGAGGAGTTTGGAGAAAAATAATCAATCCAATCCATTTAGGCAGGGGAGACGGATTGAACAATCCAATTGGGCGACGCTTGGACAACATGGTATAGGGTAAGATTGTAGGAGTACGAGATAAAAATGAAAAGTTTCATCCTGAGGTGGACATAAATTCCTGGTTCCACCACAAATGGGGGACGAGAGGATGTGAGATTTTGGGAGGATTATGAAGAAGACATATGCTACCAACACATGCTTACAGACAGAAGTTGCAAACCTCTCATAACTCACGCATGGATGACGTGCTTAGGATCATGTGCTTGGCATGATCCCTGAAGGTTCGAGAAGTTGGGATATTTTACTTCACTACTTCCTTAGTCATTGCTTATAAATACTCGAGTCTTGTTACAATCTGTTTGCTAGGCAATTCTGGTTTTATTATTAAGTTTTCTTTCCATTCTCGTGATGCCCAACATCGATTGACTCAGCTCAATCCCAGAGCATATTCTGATCCGTTAGAGCACCACTCTTGAATTTGTTTATGTTGTGGTGAGTGTGGAGTGAACCTTGAAATCTAACTACCTGACATGGATCAACATGAAATGCAATCTCAATATCGTAGCATCAATTCGCTCAATCCGCTAGCAGATTTGCACAGAGCTAATCCACTACAACTGAGTGGCTCTGATCACCTGAACGTGTCACTGGTGAACGATATGTTGACAACGCACAACTATTTTGATTGGCGTCAAGGTGTACGACTGGCGCTAAAAGCGAAGAACAAACTCGGTATTGTATATGGAGGCGTTAGAATTGGGCACAAATATGGGTTGACCCATTACCTGTATCCACCCAAAATGGTTACGGGATGGGTTGGAGGTGTACGGGTATGAGTCGACCTGGCATTTCAGCCCAAATGGGCCTATAATGTAGTCTATCAAGTAGAGTTGGGCTGCTCAATTGTTGGGCTCAATCTCTTTAATGTATATGAATGTTATAAAGGCCCAATTCACTAGAATATAAATACATGGACTAATAATATGTTTTTCAAATGCTTGTGCCCCTCCCACTTTACATTTTCATGTGTTGTTCATTGCACATTTAGAAGATTAATTATGCATTATTGAAGGCTTTCAAACCAAAATTGAAGCTGAATCCCTAAAACCCACGTGTTTTGCGGTGTTTGGAGACCTTTCAAATTGTATGTGTGTGACTATCCAAAGAGAAATGGAAGCATGTGTATGTGCGGTTAATAGTAACTTATGTAAGGTTTGGAAATCATTTGTTTCTCCCAATTGTGTTTCAGGTAACCCAATATGGAAGAATCATATCAAAGTATGACACCCTCACATGAGCAATATCCGGAGTGTGATATTGAGGTGTTGGGCGATGGGGAAGATGTCTCTTTCACCTCAAACGAGATGCTTCATGTAACAATTGGCATGAACATTTCAACCACGACAAGGAGGGCAAAATGGTATGTTGTAAGTATTGCGGTATCGTGTATGATCATGGTAAGAGTGGTTCAACTTCCAATTTCATTCGTCACATTAGAATTAAGCATATAGACAAGACATGTACTTCATTGAGACAACCTACCTTGAATTTTGTGCATGGCCATGTTTTGAGCTTTTCATTTGATATTGATGTGCTGAAGTGGATTATGTACTTGTATTGATTGTTAGTGAAAAGCCTTTTGTAGAAGTACAGAATCCATTTTTTTGACATTTTTATCAATCTAGATTGCAATGTAGATTTGCTCCCGTGTCTAGGAGAAAAGCGATTAGAATTGCGTTAAAACAATTCGAAGAAAAAAATCACGTTTGATCTTTGATTTTCAATCTATGAAATGCAAATTTGGTTTAACTTGTGATGGTTGACATGGTATAAGTGGTGAGAATTATTTAGTTGTAATTGCTTATTGGATTGATTGCAAATGATTTATACAAACGAGAATCCTTGAGTTTATGGATTCTCCACACATAAGGACAAAAATTTCTGAATTTGTTACTTCTATATGTATTGAGTATTCAATTGTTGATCGTGTATTTAATATAAATCTTGATAATACCTCCAATAATATTGCTGCGACATCCATGCTGAAATCATCTATGAATCCTATTTTAGGTGGGTGTTTCTTTAGGTGATGCATTTGTCATATTTTGAATTTATGTGTATAAGATGCACTGAATGTAAATGATATTGAGGCTGTTTTGTCTAGTGTGTGTCGGATAGTTTATCATGTGAAGATGTTTAGCACAAAAGGGCATCTTTTAAGCATTTATGTGAGTTAAAGAATCTGCCATTCCGAACTCTAAAAATAGATTTACCAACACGATGGAATTCTACATTTTTTATGTTTCACTCTATATTTTTATGCTTCAATCCCTCCAGGCACTGCAAATATACCATCGCGGTGCTTGACATTAGAAGGCTTCAATGTCCTCCAGGCACCGCAAACATGACATCAAGAGGCTTCAATGTCCTCCCGATACCAAAAACATGCCAATGTGGTGTTTGAACATTAGAAGGCTTCAATGTCTTTTAGGCACCACATGCAGGTCATTGTAGTGCGTGGACATCAAAAGGCTTCTATGTTTTTGGTTCAAGCACCGCAAATTTATTGTTGCGATGCCTAAACCAGGCAATCTATCTCAATGATCTCCATGCATTATAAATGTAAAGAGGCAGAATTGCATTACGAATGTGCTACAAAACGAAATCAATGTTTCAATGAAAAATGCATTACAAGTTTGGAAATTTAGAAATAAGTTGCGGATGGTGTCCCTTCTCTCAAAAAATGCTATGCTTCATTCACGAAAGTTGGCATATTGGAGGCCACTACTAGTCCCTCCAAGAAGTTTCATATCTCACCTCCTTTTGCCAAGGCAATATCCTCAATATTTTTATGGGTGTATGGCATAAGAAAGATGGCATTATCATGCTGTGGAACATCCAAAGTTACAACTGGTAAGTATGCTGACACAAGAGTGTAACATATAATATTCAGAGAATTACCATCAGTAACTCGATTCCTAATACACTTGAATGGTGAGTCATCAATAAGTAGTGTATGGTTACTATGATACTTTCCTTGGAATCCTGCATCTGGATGTCATCAGTGCTCCAACTCTTTTAGCATCACATTCTTTGCATGATTGTTATGAACATCTACATCTATTTCGCTGTTTTTTGAGGCATCCCATATAAAAGCCAATCTGTTGGCCTCCATAAAGCCAAAGACCCACTTCACTATCCCATCAAGTTGTGCCCTATAAGAGAGTTTCAACATAAGTCACATGTATCAAACAATGAAATATGCAATAAAGTTTATGATGTCAATATTATGCGCCCCGTGATGACCATATCCCCACGTCAAGGTGCTCCATACACCATTCAATAAACTATCGGGCATGAGGTTGTAAGAAAACTATAAAAAAAAAAACACAAAGCATTGCATCAGAGCCGTATAATGTATAAACACTGAACATATTATCTTCACCTTACCATATCTACCATAGATGACTATGCATAAACACTGAACAGTCTTTGAGATCGACCTCAAAACACAATATCAGCCAACACACCATTTACATCTAATACAATCAATTTCCTAGGAGCTTCCACAGCAACGGGTTAGGGGCCACCATAGATCCATCAACTCTCATACCACTCCAATTTTTCACAAAGTGATATGTTTTCTTCTAGTAGATGACTAACATCTATCTACTAAATCTCTTGATGGACTCGAGTATTGTTACTGGACTCTTCTACAACATCATCATCAATTTCCTCAACGTGTGCTTGTAGGCATTTACGAGACACCCTAGTTTGACCACATCAAAAGCAACAAGTCCCTATGAAATTGACATATGGTGGCAATATATCATTCAAAAATAAACTCTTGTAACCGAAAATATCAAGGAGCGCATCTACTCCTTCACGGGGTATCCTCTCAAACCCTGCGCTAATTTTTAAGTGAGTCAAATAAATTTTGGATGAGTGTTTTACTTGTGATACAGAAAAAATACCATACCCTTTACCTTTCCGACAGTAGATGAAGACTCAAGTTGTGTGGGAAAATCTAGTTCTTTCGAAGGGGACACTCACACGAAACTAGTCCACCAATTATTATACCCACTATGCACGTCTTCTACCAATGTTATACTTGGCTTTCCTTTCAATGAGAAGTGGTTGGTTCTCCAATTTTTCTTACATTTGCTAACTGCAAAAAAAACTAGAAGAGCAAGTACAAGGCGTTCTTTGGCACACACGCTCATGAATGATAAAACATATGTGACCAGACAACAAGTTAAATGAGAAAACGGAACTTCTAGGCAATTCACTAATTCAACTAAAAATAGCTCCATGGGCAATCTCAGTCCATGTTGAAAGTGTTTCGTACTAACCGCAAAACCCAACGGTCCAACCCGCAATGGAAGGTCACCATCATTGGTCTCCTCATCCTCCTTGTCCTATAGGAAGAAGCTGTCGGGTATTATGACCCACAGCCTCAACTTGTCTGATGTGCGCATCGTCTCGAGTGTGTGTAGTGCTACTTCAAAATTTAAAAAACCACCTAACAAACCTTTTCTCCAGCTCCTTGCCAACTTGCGCCTTCAACCTTTCTTGGTATGCGTCACAATTCAAGGCAATTATCATAATGATTTACACTCTGTGAAAACGCGTTTGTAGTGTGTCGAGCGGCGAGTTGTAGTGTGTGTTACCATGGGTGAAAAGTGTGTGTTTTAATTGGGGTGGTGAGGGTTTCAATGAATATATATAATATTATTAAATTTTATAAAAAAAAACGGCCGTTCATGCTAACTCTACAATGCTAGCAAGGTCATTGCAAATGCAGATCACTAATGCACAGAGACAAGATACTTGGTATTGCATAATTTGTAAGAAGGCAGGACACATGGCTAAGAATTGTTTCACCATAAAAGAGCCACCGCCTTGATGGAGGAAAAAATATAGTAAAACCAACAATTCTTACCAGCGGTCCCCAAGGCAACATAACCATCAATAATAATATACATATGCTCAGCCCCCACAAGCTTGGGGTACTCTATTCACTCTACCTAGATAGTTGGGAACTTATGAGTCATATAAACCTATGGCTTATTGCATGGAGACTTCCATGGATGAATCGTCTCATTTGATTTCCCATGATCATAACCCCACGTACTTTGACTATGTGCAGCTCATTCAACGGTAACTTGGCAAGCTCTTGAGTGGGAGTACTCACACACCAGCACCTACCACAGGCAACATATAGTAAATATGACTGAGTTGGAGTTCACAGGTACATATTTTGACTCATGCATGGAAAATGACATTTCCACGAATTGTACGTGTAATACTTGGGAGTGGATATTGGATTTTGGTGCCACAACACACATTGGATACTCGAGTGCCTTTTTTGGCTCTCTACACCTTGCTGTCAACATCCAAGTTCGATTGCCAAATGGACACTCTGTGCCGGTGAACTACTTTGGTGATATATTCCTCACCGATAGAATTCGATTATTACACACTCTTTGTGCCATAGTTCAAGTTTAACCTTATATCAGTGAAGTGGTTGATCGATGATGCAGGTATATTGGTTACTTTCTTCAGCCAATATTGTACTTTGAAAGACCGGATTACAAATAAAGTTCTTGCTGTTGGGAGACTCAAGAATGGCCTATACATTCTGTATAAACGCTCATTCATGTCAGCCCTACTTGACAGTTTTTCTGCATTGCATGGGACAAAGGAGGTAAAGAGTGCTCTCACAAATGTCTTGCTACCAAAGCTATGCTTCTATGCTGCTAGTTTACAGCCTAATGATGAAAGTCTTTTATGACACTACCATCTTGGCCATGTGTCTGACTCTAAGTCCATGCATTTGCCCTTTGCTTGTGGATTGAATGGCACTCCCTGTGATGTTTGTTAGTTTGCTAAGTTTCACAATCATTCGTTTTCTTTAAATGCATCCAGAGCACCTCATGTCCTCTATCTCATACATTGCGACCTATGGGGACCTTCTAAGTACTTTCTCACGATTGTAGACGATCATACTCGGGTCACTTGGACCTTCTTGGTCAAGAAGAAGAGCATGGTCAAGGACTAATAGCTGCATTCCTCAGCTATGGGGAAAATCACTATGAGCATACTACCAAGCATATATAGTCTGATCAGGGGGGGGGGGGGGGGCGAAGGAGTTTTTGAATTCCATGTTTCTGACAGCCCACATGTGCAAGGGCATTCATCATCAGTTTTCGTGCACCCGAAAACCCTAGAAAAATGTGCGGGTAGAATGGAAGCACAAACACCTGTTAGAAGTGACCTGCATGCTGATGTTCGAAGCCGGCTTACCCAAGGAATTCTAGTGCGAGGCTATCCTTACTGCAACGTATATCATCAACTGCCTGCCCTCCTTTGTGCTGGAATGGAAAACACCTTTTGAAATTTTGATAAACAAGCCTCCTAACTTTGATCATCTACACGTATTTGGCTATCTTGCGTATGCTGGTAATACAAACGAGGACAAGTTGGTGCCTAAAGCATGGAAATATATTTTCCTTGAGCCTCAGGATATGGTCTCTCGAGATCTAGCCTCATACATTCCTGGGCATAATTTGCCTCAGGCCGATTCTGATCTATCTCCCCACAACAACTCCATGGGCAGTGCTAGGTCTGATAATTCAGAGGGTCCTATAGCCCCTGTTTGTAATGAAGACCCTGTGCAGCACAATGTTCCGGACACTAATAATCATATGTTGAGGCACAGTGCTTGCCTATGTTCCTCACTAATCTATTTACACGACTATTCCACATACCAGATTGATGCTTCGGAGTCTAATGAGCCTTGCTTACTCACAAAGCCCAGGCATTATAAGAAGGCATCTCAGCATCGTTCTTAGCATGATGCTATGCAGTAGGAGCTGTGTGCTCTCGAGTAGAATCATGCATTGAAATCAAATGCTTGCGATTGTTTGCCTTTACCCCAAATCAAATGCAGCATCGTTCTTAGCTGGGACATAGTGCCTTTACCCCTCAACAAGCTTGCGATTGTTTGCAAGTGGATCTATAAAATCAAATGCTTGAAAAATGGACAAATTTTCAGATACAAAGCTCGCCTGGTGGCTAAGGGTTACACACAGGTTGAGGGCATTGACTTTCATGATGTTTTTCTCTTGTTGCAAAGGCAACCACCATCCGCATCCTCATGGCTCTTGCAGTGCTACATCGGTGGCATCTCCATCAGGTAGATGTCAATAACACCTTTCTCCATGGGTACTTGGATGAAGAGACCTACATGAACCCCATGAAGGCCTCTCGTGTTGGGTTGGGAACATTTGCTTACTAAGAAAATCCTTATACAGTTTGAAGCAAGCCTCTCATCAGTGGAATCTTTGAGATAACAAAGTCCTTCATGGGACAACGAGTCTTGCACCTTTTGATGCATTCCATTTCGTTTTTCATCAACTGTTGTGTTTTAGAGTCGAGCATGTGCGTGTGAGTGCTTGCACCTAAGGATTTGTGGTAAAGCCTTACTTGCACAAGTCTTGCACGTGTGACTGTCTTATTATGTTGTTTAGTATTTAATTTGAGGTTCGATTCTCTTTTTTCGCAACGTTTTCTTAACTAACGTGCTCTCTAGTACCGCATAACCTTAAAGCCCTCATTTTTCAGGTGGGTTTAGCCCTCTAAACCCTTAGGTAAAAAGTGTTGTATGTGTTTTTTGTGGTGGTTTAGTAAAACCCAAGGGTTTGTATTGTCCCGAAATAAGCTTGTAGCTGATGGTTTCACACAAATACAACTTTTTCGATAATACCCTTCTACTCCATAAGCAAATCCACAACAGTAAATCTGTGTATTTTTTCATCCTCTTCAACACAAATCTGTTGGGTTTTTGGAGGTACATGGTGAGTGAGTTCGAATTTTGATATTTCGATGAAAACCCATACTTCAATTTAAGCCAAGAGTTCTTATTTTTTTTTTTTTCGCATATGATGGAGTCGGGTGATTTTTTTTTTTTTTTTGAAAATCACAATAGGTTGTGTGTTGCTTATTCAGGCTATTGCAATGCTTTCAAAGAAGATTATTTTGGCTGCCCTTGTTGCGGCGCATTGCGTTGGTCAACACCTATGCGTTATGCGAATTATGATTGTTATAATGTTGCATTTCTTTTGTACACCCACCGATAGGAGAATTCGGTTCTCATAACGAGAAAAGATACCGTGACAAATAGAGTATTTGTCTGCCTTGATATCTTATTCAAGGAGTGCTTGTCTTGAAAACTTACGCTTAAGTGCAAATGTCTTCAACAAGTTATGCTATGTTCTTCGAAGTAATGATAGACTAACCACTTCAAGGTATGTTGATGTTCCAGAGCAGGTTGCATTGTTTTTGGGTATTTTAGGTCATCATAGGAAAACAAGGCAATAAAAATTCGAATTCATGCGAAGTAGCTGGATAGTGTCCAAATATTTCAATGTGGTATTGTCGGCGATGCTGTCATTGCATCAAAATTTACTTAAGACACCTGTGTCAATTGATGTTTCTGATCCTAATTCTAGCTTCAGATTTTTTGAGGTATGCAAGCAGATTTTTCATTGTAGTTCTGTATTCTGCATGCTGTAACTCTCTTGTCTATTTTTTAGAATTGCTTGGGTGCATTGGATGGCTCATATTTCTAGGTGAAAGTCAAGAATTAGGATAAACCAAAGTGGAGGAATCGTAAAGGAATCGTGTCCACTAATTTGCTAGGAGTGTGTGATGATAAGCTCATGTTCATCTATTTGTTGTCCGGGTGGGAGGGATTCGCTGGTGATAGCAGGGTGCTACGAGATGTAGTTTGTTGACAAAGAGCATTCACTATACACAATGGTAAGTGCTTACAATGTGTAGAAGTCCATAGTTATGAGTGACTTTCATGCATTCCATTTTTTTGTAGGGCATTATTACTTTTGTGATAATGGCTACACAAACGTAGCGGGATTTCTAGCACCCTACAGGGGTGTTCGGTACCATCTGAAAGAGTGGGGTGCTGGGTCCAATGCTCCACAGAATGCGAAGGAATATTTCAACATGCGCATGCTTCTGCGAGGAATGTTATTGAGAGGGCATGGCGTTTAATGAAAATGAGGTGGGATATTTTACGAAGTTATAGTTTTTATTCGATGAGAAATGCCAACTGATCCATGGGAAGAAGTCATTCCGGAAGAGTACCACAATCCGGATTCACAGGACTACGAAGATGATGAACATATTTCCTCCATAGGAAACTTAGAGGAGTGGACACAGTGGCAGGATTCAATGGCTGAGAGAATGTTTGCGCAATGGAGAGAGACCACACGAAGAAGGGTATAAAGTGTACTAATAAACACTGATGTTTTATTGGTTTGGCTTAAAGACATTTCATTTCATTTTCCAATAGTTGATAAGCATTGCCCTGTGTTGTATTCATATTGTGCAAACACATGAGTTATGCTAGACTATTGTCACAACAATGTGATACATTCATTGGAAACTGGAATTTGCAGTGCTTGGAAAGATAGGATAACTTGAAGGATGCTTTAGGTTTACACACACCGTTCACTCATATGTATAGGTGCAACTATTGCATGCTCTACACTATCTCCATGTACATTGGAAGAATTGTGTTCCAGGCACTGCAAATTCCTGCTCTCGGTGTCTGGATGAAATGCATTCCTAACACCACAAAAACGCCCCTCTCAGTGTCTAGGAGACATGCCTTCCACGCACTATAGAATGCCGCTCTCACCATCTGGAAGACACGTTTTAGGCACTGCAACCTTTGTTCGTGGTGCCTGGAGCAATCATGGGCCGGAATGAATATTAGGCCTCGCTTATCTGGGCCTCATAAGAAACCCTCCGGCCTAGTCGTCACTTCCCTTCACCACGCACCTAATCGCTGCTCACTGCAGACCAGGGCACACTGTCCTCACCTCAGCCACATGGTCCCTCCACCATTTGCTTCCCTCAAGAAATGCTTACTTCCAAGAAACTCCAAGTTCGGTTCGCAATTCCAAAGACGTACAATCTATGGGACAAGGCAAGTGATGACACGATTGACGGTGAGGTTTTGTCTAGGGTTGGAGTGATCGGATTTTCGGTGTCCACCGAACACTTTCGGTGTGGACTTCGCTTGCCACCACCACCATTCATATGCGAGTTGCTAGCATGTTTGGAGGTCCCATTGTCCCACCTGACACCCTGCTCAATCGCTCATGTGTTGGCCTTTTTGAGTGTGTGCATGGAAGAACAAATTACTCTGGCCCTACCAGTTTTTTTTTGCAGTGAGTGTGTGTATTCGAAACTGGAAAACTAATCATTTCTCACTGAAGGGTAAGCCAGGTATTGCACTTGTGAATTCTATTCGGAGTGGACATGATGCATGGTGGACAAGCTATATTTGGGTGTGTGACGAACGTTTAGAATGAGGTTGCTAAATGTTGCGGTCTAGCACATTCAATGCATCAAAAGAAATTTATAAACCTAGCTATTCTACTACAAAACAAGGGTCGAATCCACAGGGATTAATGTAGTGTGGCAAGCAAGGGTTGAATCCACAGGGATTAATGTAGTGTGGCAAGCAAGGGTTGAATCCACAGGGAATGTTTGCAATTTCCTGAAGTTTATCACATTTACTGAAAACAGAGGGGTTTCCTAGGGTTTAGTTCTAACACGGATAAGACCTAAAATAACAGTGACTGAAAGAAACGAGTTGCAGGGATGAAGAGACACTTAAATTAACACGAATGCATAGGAAACATAAAATAAAAATGATTTTACTGGGTTTTACACCAGGGTCTAGCTCTTGTGTCACTCAAGAGAGCCCATAGGCTTAAGTCTAGCTTTGGAACGCTTAAAAACAAGGCAAGGGTTTGTAGACACAGAGTATGGGTTCGTAGGACCAGTCAATAGCATATTAAGCTTAAAAGAAAACGTGAAAAGCTTAAACAGAAACATGTTTATAAGCTAAAGCAAGGTTACAAAGAGTTTCCCGTTCATAGCAAGGTACCGAAATGCAGCATAAAGCATAAAAACCAAGACAGTAGCAGTAGCAAGTTCACGCAGAAATAGAAGTGCAGAAAATGGAAAATAAGGCGTCTAGTGGTTGCTCTCGGTCGAAGATCTGCTGAAAATCAAGTTTCTGGGCAGAATGACGGTGTAGAAGTGTAGATCTGGAGGTCGCCGAAGATGTTTTCCAGAGAAATGAAGTTCTCCTCACTCCTGCTCCTACTGTTCGCTGTCTGTGCACTCTACGTACACAGTATGCTCTCCCTTCTCTCTCCCTTCCTTTTTCCTTTTGCCACTAAAAAGCAAGGGTAGCTTTGTCTTTTCCCTAGGCTTCTAGAAGGGAGATCTCTGCTCCAAATCTTATCTTCTCAGAAGAGCGGCTACTTTCAGCGGAAAGTGACTTTTGCACAGCTTTTCTGTTCTATTTGACTTGTCAACACGGAAAGTGCGCAGTTACAGTACTAGCTCTTACCCTGGTAAGACTTAAAACACAGACTAGACGAAATATTACAGTTTTCGGTTCAATTGTTTCCAATTGAGCCTGTTTTCACAATAAACATATTTCAATAGTCTAAATACGCAAAAGAAGACATTTTAGCACACTAAACAACATTTAACCCTACAAAACACACTTAAAAACATATATAAAAACACAATAAAAACACAATAAAAACGGTGTTTTCATTGTGTTTGCTGGAAGACCTACGAATTCCAACTACTCTCGGCTCCTTCAAGACAATCGGAAAGGTAAAGTGTAATGTGTGATGTAGTATGGTTGCATGGCTAGTGTACTATGATTTATGTTATTCAATTATTCATGTTGTAGGATTTGATAGACTATCGAAGCAGGGGTGGATGCATTGTTGACTATGTTCGATGAAAAGAGTGAGGCGTTGAGTGACATACTACCCCCTGTGGTGGACGCTGCCAGTACTCGCCACTTCTGGTGTGGTCACGGCAGAGTGATACGCGAGTGCCCAAAGCCTGACGACATGATCATTGAGGAAGAGATGTCACTAGCATTTGCATCTTATTGACAGCGGAATGTAGGGAGCAATGTGGAGGATACATTGGCCCCAGCTACGTTCAAGGCTAGATTGGTATGAAAGTAGGTGGGCATACACTGGACCCAGTTCATCGCAAGCAACAAGTGCGCAAGCTCCTTGTGTTGGATGTCAACGGAGTGCTAGCGACATTGTCTTCAAAGCCAAGTACTAAAGGTTGCATCGGAAACTAGACGCTGTGATATATGAGCGAAATAGTAAGACACCTTAACATTGTCTCATGGTTGTGTCATGTTCAACTGATCCATTAGTTTTTCTCGCTTTGGCAGTCTTCCTCAGGCCCTTTGCTCACGAGTTCATTGAATGGTGTCTTGGAAACTTTGATGTCGACATATGGTCTTCAAGGGGCACGTAAGTCCCACTCCACAAAATCTGCAGTGCATGCGCTGCTATCTAATACTCTAACATCTCTCTAGGTTCTATAGTGCACAACTACATGAGATCATCAAGTGGGTGTTTAAGCCAGATGCAGACACCTCACTAGCTTTCATATGAGATGCATCAAAGACCACCTAAACGCATGTACGTGTGCATGATAATAGGTCAAAAGATGCTATGTTGAAGGAGTTGTCATGGATTTGAGGGGAAGATGAAGGCTTCTTGGGTCGGTATGATGCAACCAACACCTTACTTATTGACTCCGTTCAAGTCCATCAGAAACCCAGTTAAGTCAATCTGCAATCATATGGTCTGGTACGCATGTTTCTTGCTGACACTTAGGCCATGGTCTTATTGTGCCACAGCATGACAACGCTGTCTTCCCGACGCCATACCAGTACACGGATGTAAGAGATGCTGCGTTAGCTGAGTGTGGAGAAATACGCATATTCCTTCAAGGTCTACTAGAAGCAAATGATGTACCAAGTTTCGTGAAGCATGCACGAATTGGACAGCCTCCATTGGATGCTAATCACCCCTATGGGATTATTACAAAGTACTTGCTTGAACATTCATAGCATGTAACAATGGTTTGAATTTCGGAACATTATTATGTGACTCAGTCTATTTTAATCATGGATTTTTCAATATACACTTGATAAATTAAAATAAGTAAATATATGTTCTCAAATATTCTTATATGCATATTTATTTTAAATAATACCTTGATTTAATATCTTATATTTCTTAGACTACTTTGTTTACTACAATGCCAAAAGAATCCGTTTTAATAATTGGATTCAAAACATCTTTTATTTATTACACGTTTTATTGATCATGTATAATATTTATTAGTTTTTAGAAGTATAATCTTTTTACTTATTTTCTTTATGAATTTTAAATATTGACTCTACGAAACAAATTTAAACATGTGGTAACATTCAAAATAAATGAGAACTAAAACAATCTTGAATCGAAAATTCCATGTAAAATATTACATGTTTTTATAAATAAGAAATTTATCAAAAACTTGATGCAAGTTAATGAATTTTTCTTATTGAAAATTCTACATATCCGGATTGTATGTGAACACGTAGTCATCATATATTCAATTGTCAGGAAACAAACTAATGGAAATTTAAATATTTACACTCTTACACAAATTCTTGAAAGTCTTATTGAATAAAATTGTGTCTATTTAATTTCCATAAAATACACATAGGATGTGATCAATCAAACTTGTTGTTATTCGATATGTATGTGCATTGGACATATTTTAATTTATGATAGTTGTTGTAATTAAAATAGATTATTATAGAGATATAGTGAATTTACATATCATAATATATGCACACAGGCACTCAGTTGGGGCATCGATGCTAGGTACTGCAAGCGCATATTTGCAGTGCCTAGAAAGATAGGATGCATGCATCCGAAGGACAATCCAGTGTAGTCAATACTTCAAATCGCATGTGGGAGGTCATGCTGGGTGCCACACACAGCAAGACTCAGTTGGCGCATCGATGCTAGGCATCGCAAGTGCATATTTACGGTGCTTGGAAAGATAGGATGCATGCCTCCGAAGGGCAATCCAGTGCAGTCAATACTTCAAACCTAACAGTGGGAGCTCGGGCTGAGTGCCACACACATACACTCAGTTGGCGCATCGATACTAGGCACCGCATGTGCATATTTGTTGCATCAGCCTGCATCAGCCACAGAGTACTCAGCCTGCTTTGTTGCATCAGTAGCATCAGGGACACATTCTGCAAATTCTCCAGTGGCTCTATCTTTACCAAAGATGATGCACCAATCTGGATAGTAAGGCTAGCGCTTAAACCGCAACAAGTTTTACACATTCTCATTGTGCTGCACATGTAATCCATAAGTGTACATTAATAATCTCATAGGAACGACCTACTACATATACATTAGAACAACAATACCTGTTTGAACTCCACCCACAAATCCTCACTAGCATCTACCATGTTTGTTGAGTTATCATAGCCGGTACATGACTTGTTGAGAAAGTCAGATAGGGTATTGTAATCTTTTTTCCAGTTATGAATCTTTGATTGCATATGGGGAGTGCCTCTGATATCTGACCCAGGACACAATTTGAGGAACGCTTCCTCTAGTACTTGAAAGTAATTACCTTTGAATCCATTCTTTGCTTTCCACCCACCTTGAATGATATCCTTTAGAGCGTGGATCAGAAAGTGCTCTTCATCAGGTTTCCACTGTCTTTTGGTCTTAATGTTGTCACCACTTCTTCCTCATTTTGTTGTAGGGACGTTTGCTCCAACCATGCCTGCAACCAATATGTAAGTGCACAACCAATGACAAAACCACGATGCACAGGTAGCTGAATATGGCACAGGAAGTATAACAACATTATATGGGTTTCAAGGGCACCATTCACATCCATATTACTCAAAAAACATCACACACTAACACCCAGTCACTCAATCTATGTGGTTAAGGTCATTCAAGGGGAAAATGAAATAAACACCTCAAATTTGAGAAAAAAATACCTGGTGCATCACCCAATACCCAATTTTTCGGTAGATCAAACTTGCTCCCGGAGTTACATGAGCCGAAAATCCATGATATTACATCGCAGATCGATGGTTTCGAATTCCCCAATCTGTGAATCTCACATTTCTATATGTGGGTTTAAAACAGGATAATAAGATATTATATTATGCATAAAGGGTATATTAGAGAATTCCTTTATTCTAGTATTGAGAACCTATACATAAATCCTTCTAAAAAACATACAAAATTGATAATCCCATATAATTGAACCCTATCTACCAAATACATAATTCATTCTAAACCATTATTTATGGGATACAAAAAACTAAAATAATCTAACAAACATGGCTGAAGGAGTTTGAAAGAATCAAAGTTTGGCCTTAAGCACCTAAGAAGAAGGGCTCAATTGAACATCATTATGTCTAATCTATTTACGAGATGTGAGGTATAGGGGTTAGATTTGGGTGCGGAGAAAATATGGGTTATCACAATAGGTGACAAAGCTCTGGTGGGATGGTTGATTCTATAATCATACTAAACGATGGACGGTGCTATAATGGTTACAAAGTAGTACTATTTTAGAATAACACCCCAAAAGCATGCGCAACCAGGTCAGTTTTCATGGTTTGCACACACACACAAGAATGAGTTTTAGACAAGGTGGATGCTAGATCCAAAGCCATTTTTCTATATAGTTTTAAAACCAATCTTTCACTTTATTTTTTCTTTTTTGAGTCATTGTTTTGAAAAGAAAATTCCAATAACAATTTCCTGTGGATACGATCTTTATTTATTAATTCGAGGGTCTTTGTACACTTGATAAATTAACACCAAGTTTTTGGTGTTGTTGCTCAGGAATTATATTCCTTCGAAATCTCTTTTCTGATTTTTTTTTCTTTTTATTTGATATTTTTCTGTTATTTTCAAGAACTTCATACTTAGCGCACAAGGAGTTGCTTTTGACTAGTGTTGCATGCGCAAGCATAGGGATTCAACTGAGATGTACTCATTGTACCTGGAAATTGACAGGACTTGTCAGAGAATTTGGTTGGAAAATCATTGAGTGCAAGCGCAATGAAGGGAAAACATGTTTCGGAGGCATTCTAGACATGAGGAGGACTTTCTATAACATTTGAACTAGATAGCGAATGGGAACAGATGCCAAGACATCAGCCAAACAGGGCAACTAGATCAACCTTGCTGATAAATCAAAGGGGAACAGGTATAGACAGATCTTCTGCTCATCCTGATCGTGCAGGTTCATATCAAAGGCCTAGTGACGGATTTGATCAAGGGCATGCACGAGAACAAATAGCTACAAGGTTGGGATCAAATCAAGGGGTGGAACTTCTCTGAGAAGGACCCACTAGTTCATTATTAGACTCGGAACGAACCAACAAGGCACTGGAACATGATCTAGGAATGCACAAGCACATAGGAGTTAATGAAGGCCATTTTCAATCAGTGCTTACGCAAGAATGGCAAGAGAACAGAGCTTTTGTACCTCATCAATGAGGGCATCATAGAGTGAAACCGATGCAATAATTGAAATACTCATCATGAGGAGAGATATGAATTAATAGAGGATTTTGAAGAGGAAACTGTTAAGTGTCATTTTCTTATTATTTCTTAGGTTGTTTTTATGTTTAAATGTGATTAGAAGTGTCTAATTAGGAGTCTATAATGTGATATTTGGGTTTTTATCTAGTTTAGGGTAATTATCCTAAATCTTGTATTTTATCTATTAATTTTACTAGTTTTAATTGAGTTTTTTTAGAGACGCACACGTGGCAGGAAGTGAGAGAAAGAGGGCATTAGATGGCGACAAATTGGATCTTCCCGAGCTGACATTCCCTTGATTTCCGGAAGACTGTAGACGCCTAATCATGAGCTTTGACGTGCGGAACACGAGAGTCTCTGACAGGCGGCATCATTAGCGTACCAGTGTCAGACGTTGCTTGCAAGTCATCCCAAGTTCAGCAGAATCATAGGGACACGAAAGCTCAGACTCTCAATGAAGTTTAGTTCTGTTCAGACAAGTTTAGTTTTACCTTCAGTTTAGTTTTCCCTTTTGTTTCTCTCTCTAGAGGAATTTTCCTCTAGCTTCTCTCTAGAACCTTATTTCGTTTTCTTTAGTTTGTATGGCCGTTCGCGGCTAGAAACTTCCGTTTCTGGGTTGGAACACCCCCAGATCTATGTATCGTTAGCTTATCTTCACATTTTCTCTGAATCTGAACGGGTTTCGTATGTCTTCGTTCGACCATGTTGCAGTCTTTCTGTAATAGTCCCCTTGTTCAAGGTTCATGGTTAGCTGATCACTACCCGCGGATTTTGGAGAGGAGCAAGGTGGAAAGCACCAACTCGAGCCCTTTTGGCAGGAGGAAGACAACGTTTTGTCTATGCCCGTACCTCAGAATCAATGGACAGGTAGTGACCTCGTATCTGGACTCATTGGGTCATTGGCAACACTCGGGCACACGCGCGCAATTCGGCCGTGAGGGTACGCTGGCAGGACCTCTTATTCTCACGTTCGTCCAAGGAGGAGCAACATCGGGCTATTCCCGTGCCTTCTTGCAAGAGAGTGTAAGGGAGGGTAGGCAATTCCTTACTCCTATAACCGAGTACTCGAGAGGACCAGAGAAGAGTGAAGACGCAACGAACATAGCTGGACATGATTCCAAACCCAGGAACATTTACTTTATTTAAGGTTCATCGCTTACGTTCATTTTAGTTGTTTGCTCAAAACCCCTCTCATTCCCTTACTCAAGCTTCATCATCAATGTTTCTCGCACCTTTACTTTCAAAACTGTTTACAAATCGTGACAGTTGTATTCAGGGTGCCTCATCTTTCACTCAAAAACAACTCCCTGTGTTCGACACCCGTACTACGCTTTTGTGTTTTACGAGTTTTAAAAGTATTAAAATTTGTTGTGGAAACGACACGCATCAGAAACCCATGGGAGGCAAACACTAACACACAGAAGGAATCCACGTGCTAATGAACCACCTAACAAAGATGAAGGACCAACACATGGTAAATCACTTGCATAAGCCAAGAGTCATTGCGTAGAAAGAGATAGGTACGTGCATAGGGAATTGAATGCCAACAAACTTGCTGTTGATCCTTGAGATGAAGTCTCTTTAGTTGATAATTTTCGACACACAAGGACACCAAGTCCAATTACTACACCCAACCTTCGCTGATCACTATGGTGCAAAAAAGCCTGTTTCAAAGGATGAAAATTTGGTACAAGATTTGTGGATAAGATAAAGATTTGAAGATGATCTATGAAAATCTAGATAAAAGATTTCAATAAAAGATCTTATCCAAGCTCAGCAAACAAGATCAATACGAAGATTCGAATCTTCTCTAATATAAATACTCCACTCTCTTAACCATATCAGACATCTATAGACTATTTTTCCTTTTTATTTTTCCTATTTTCAAATTTATTTTCATATTAGAGTGAAGCGTGCATGTGTAGGCGTTTTTAGCTGAGGATCTATGGTGAAGCCTTCCTTGCGCAAATCTTGTGCATGTGATTGATTTACCATGTTTTTTGACATTTAATTTGACGTCTAATTCTGTTTTTTGAAACGCCTTCTTTACAACATGCTCTTTTTACCACATAACTCAAAGGGAATGTGGGAGAATCTCGGATTGGCCTGAAGTACCTAAGGAGAAGGGTTCAATCATACATTGTTGGTAAGACACAATTTGTCTGCTCTGTCTGTGAGATGTGAGGTGTAGGGGTTAGATTTGGATGTAGGGAAAATACGGATTATCACAAGAGGTGAAATGTCTCTAGTGGCATAGTTGATTCTATAATCTCACTGATAACACATATTTTTGAGTATTTAGGAGTAACAAAATGTCTAATATTTTGCCAAAAAACTCAAATTCTGGCATGAATTTCTATGCTTTTTTTGACTAATACTGCAGTCACATCTTTTATTCCTAATTGGGACTAAATATAGCTTTAGTCCCAATCTTAGTTCTAATTTTTTCCTAGAGCGATGCACCAGTTGTTAGTCAACCCAAATCCTGAGGAGCCAAAGAAGAACAGTGTAGTTGTAGAAAGTGTGGACAAAAGGGTGAATGGAGTACAACCAAATCCCAAGGAGAAAAAGAAGAGAGATTTTGGTGATAATGAGAGAGAAGGATCTTCCCATTGGAGAACATGACACACACTAGAGGGGAGGAGATGTGGGATGAACTAGGAAGAACAATGAAGAAGACATCTTAGGAACAAAGCTCATGTCTGAATACTGTCTTTAGTTTTCTATTGGACTTTTTACATTCTATGGTTGTTTGTTTTTGGTTATCGAACTTTGATATGAGTACAACATGGATGATATTTTATGTTCTATTTTCATTTATCTTAAGCATGAGTGGCTAAGCATTTACGGGTGTCTTGGAGGAAGGGGGAGTAGTGTGCTAATCAATCTTTATACCTTGTTAACCATAAATCACACTATTTCCTTAACAAAACAAGATAGATCCAAGAGGAGAAAGTAGTGAAACTCATCTTAACAACCTTAGTTAGAGCTAGACTAAAGATTGGGGGGGAAACAAGATCTAGACTTTGTGAGACGTTTGATTTGTGGTTTAGGTGAGAGTGTTTTAGAGATAAGCATACATCCCCTGAAAGTCCCAAGGCATCACCTGATCTCATTCTAGATAATGTTACATTTTTACCTGTTTACTACCTTTCTGCATGTTATTACAAGCTTTTTAATCCTGGCCTAGACTAAATCTCTTAGTTGTGACATCTATTGAATGCATTGATTTTCACATAATCACTATGCTCATAATTGTATTATGCTTAAACATGTATTAGGTTTATAAATTTTATTTGATAGAAGAATTTGTAATTTTGACAACGTTGAATTTTTTTTGTTTATCACCCACTAAACGAGGGACGGTGCTATAATGATCATCAAATAGCACTATTTTAGAATAACATACTAGAACTTGTTAAAGCAGGTAGTCTTCAAGGTTTACACACACAAGTAAGGGTGAGTTTTGAGCAAGGTGGAACTTAGACCCAAAGTCGCTTTTTATATTGTTTTTAAAACCAAACTTTTGTTTTTTTTTCAGTCTTTATGAGTCTTTGTTTTAAAAAAAAATTCCAATAACAATTCCTTGTGGATATGATCTTATTTTATTGCTTCAATAATTTCTGTGCACTTGTAGAATTACTACGAGAGCTCTTGTACCTTGGTTTCTCCAAAGTGAATTGCTGCTTACTTGGGGTGAACCCAAGCCCAGGATGTTTCCTAGTTTACGGGTTTTTATATTTTTTCCGGTTCATAACAGCACCTGACATGCTAGGGGTTTGTGATACACTTATTTTCTACACCAATAGCTTCTCTGTGTTTTAGCAGTAACTAGTTGTATGTTGGAGTTGATAGGAGGAGTTGTTCCTAAACTTCATTTTGGAGAATTGCTCTCATATGTAGTTGTAGAAACTCCAAGGGAAGTAGGTAGTTCTTCTTCAATCCAGTTGCAAAGAGAAAAGGATATCCTCTTTTTGCCTCAAACCTCACACAACAGGAGGGATTTAGCATTGGAAATATGATGCAAATAGGTAGGAAGTTTGGAACAGAACAACATACAATAATTCAAGGGGCATAAGAAACAGCCACCCAAATGATAATAACAAAAAGACTCAATAAATCCAAACTATGTCCCAACGCACTAGAATCTAAATAGAAACTAGTACACGAATCAACTTCTAGGATCGATTTGCGAAGAGGTCAATAGGAATGGCCAGAAAATAGTAGCAAAACACATAAATCAGCGTAGGCTGCCATGAGTACATTGCAGAACACCAATGTGCCCAAGAATAATGGACTCTTGACCTTTTGCTGTTAGTCATACAGTCTTGAAACAAGAAAACAAATCAATGGAAGCACTCTTTCTAAATCTCTCTACTAGGAGATTCAAGAGAAGGAGAAATACCAAATTCTCAAAAGGTAAATACCTCCCTTTCACGTGTGCTTCCCTTAGGTTAAATCAGTTATCATGGGCTTTATATATGAGGCTATGTCCCAAATCCATGGCCCACATAAAAATATCTGATTGAAATGTACAATAGAGAAATTCACAAATCATTCACTTCATTCTCTGTATGAGAGAAGTTCAAGAGCTTAATTGAGCCCATCCATTTCATTCCATCGTAATCGCAGTCTCTCCATCTCTACATTTCATCAACTATTGTGAGGACCTGGCTCTACATTGCTGGCTTTCCATAGCATCTCCTTGTGCCAATATCACAATCTCTGAAATACAAAGAAGAATCAAAACCCACAAGCGAATATCACTTTCAAGGAAAAATATAAGAAAGAAAAGCAATAAATCACTGAACTCAGTTGTTGTCTAAGATGAGATGGGGGATGCCTTGGGACTCCTAGCACTAGCATGCAAATTACTACAACTATCTCATGTAAACCATAAACCATTCACCTAACAAACAAAGTATTAAATCTACCCAAACCCTTGTTTTCCCTAATTTTTTGTCTATCTCTAATTAAGATTGCTCTAGTGAGCTTCACTATTTCCCCCTCTTCGATCTATACTAATTTGTTTAGGAAATAATATGATGATGTGGTAAATGTGTTTTAGTGAACAATAAACATATTAACCCCTCTTACCCGAAGGCACTCATAGGTGCTTAGCTACTCATACTAAAGGAAAATGAAACACTTTCATAACATAACATGAAAACCATCTTCATTCCACAACTTAACAGCAAGAAAAAAAAAACAACAAAATAAGCAGTAAATGGAATCATAAATAGTTGGATGAAAAAGCCAAAACTAATCTCAACTAGAAGTAATGTTCTTCATAAGCAAAAGAAGTCTGCAAAAGAGGGCTTTGTTTCTGGTTTGTCTTCTTCATTCTTTCTGTAAGTTTTTCCCCAATCTCTCCTACAGAAGTTTGTGGCATGTTGTTCAAGGTGATGGAGATATTTTTTCTCCCTCTCATTATGTCCAAGATCCATTTTTTTCTCTCCTTGGATTTTGGTGTACTTTCATTTAGCTTGGTCTTCCTTTTGGAGAAATCGCCTTCATCTTCCTTCTTTCGTGCTCTTCCTCCCCCTCCTGGAGTCTGGTCGTGTTCTCTTCCTTTTCTCCCTCCAAAAATATCTCCCTTTCTTTTCTTTTCATTTTCCAAGGGTAGTACACTGTTCCTGGCCTGAATCTACAGACTGTAGGTGACTGAATATTAATCATGTCTCTTCCTTGTGTTTTGTACCCAATCGAATTATGCTCATAAACTAGCTAAATATGATCCATAATGCTACTACTAACACTTGAAAGAATATTAGAAATCATAGTATAGACTAAATCAACGATTTAATCTATATTATGCATAAAAATACAAATAACACTACAATAACAAAATATTAAAAATCATAATTAAAACACCTAATTTTATCATTACACATATCAATTTTATAACTTAAAAACACTAATGAAATGTGGGTTATGAAAGCACCAGCTCCTTGTGATTAATCCCGAAATCTACTATACAAGTTTTCTAAATTTATATTTTGTGTAGATTAGAGGTTATAAATTTATTTGATGCGAAAATTTGATTTTATTGCAACGATACAAAAATTTTCGTTCATCAATATACATTAGGCAAAACAGTCCATATTGCTATGCCTGTCTCAAAACCAATTACAAGAGGCCATGATGGATCAGAGATAGTTCCGATGATCCAAATTTAGAGGAGCCTATCAGCAAACGCCATTTCTTAAATTCTTCTATCTCTATGATTAGTGATGTGTCAACTTAGTTGATTGTAACAAAATAAAGTGTGGTGGTGGGTTAATCTCTCGTGTGATGTGTTTGTAAAGATTTTGGTTTCATGACAATTGATATTTATTTACTACAGATTTTATCTTGGTTATCAATAGTTTAGCATATGTTTAAATGTTATATTATTTCTAGACTCAGGAAAAGAGGATATAGAGTAAGCATTTGGGATGACAGCAAGGGAATGAGTTAGAGTTAGTGGGATTTTAAGGATGGTGTGTAAGGTTGGCCAATGAATGGCTCACATTTTTCACATTTGAAGCAGTGCATTTTTATCAAATAGAGGAAAGAAAATGACGGATTATAGCAGAAATTTTAGATGAGCATTTAGGCAATGTTAAAAGGGAAATTCAGTTTAGATGGGAATAATGCGTCAGAAAAATCTTTGTCTTCAGGTGTTTGCTTTTGGTCGCTTCTGATTCAGAATTGGTTTCGATCAAAGATAGTGTAAGTGGGAGGATTGCTATTATTTAGGTTGACTTGCCTGTTAGAGTCACTTCATGAGACAGGTTTTTGATTCGTAATGTTTTAATTTTTCTGTTTCAAATGGCTTCGAATTGGGTTAATTGATGTGCATGAACATTATATTCTTGAATGTAGTTTCTGAAACGTTTTAGTTTTCTCAAAAACTCCAACATGTGTAAAAGTTATTATTTTTACAAGCGAAGCTACTCGAGGTTATGACCTGTTTTATGAAATTATTTTTTGAGTCCCAATAAAAAATTCTTATCTTTTTATTGAGAGTTTTATTTTATGTGTTTTCATTTTTGAATGAAAGCTTTTCTTGTTGGCTATGAAATGATACATGATTCATGATTTTTGAGCAAGGTTCTTGGGAGATATACATTTTTTTCGCTATGTGTATGAACTGTTCTATATGTTGTTTTGTTTACGTATAAGAGGCGAGGTAGTGTGGACACATACTCTTGGAAACCTGGCTTTGCCAAGGGATTCATGCTAAAGATTCACACATGTCTGAGGTATCATTTCAGTAGATTTGGTTGGCCTCAAATATGAGATAGCAACAAAGTAACAGACGTCACTCAAGGGTGACAGAGGCTTAAGCTTATGATGGTTTGGCTTTTGGGTGACTCCTTTGGTTGAACTGCTACAAATGAGAGCATAGATAGTTCTACTCATGCTCCTATAGTAAGAATAATACCTAAGTTCGAGAGGGGATGTGCAAAGTTAAATTTAAGGGACTCACTATATGCTTATTCTTGTACATATCATTGTTAATGGTTTTTCTTGTTTTCTTATCAACAATCCAAAATACTTTTTACTCGGTTATTTTATCTATTTCAGGTGAAAGGGGGTGAGGAGTAAAGCTTGTGATCAACCAAGTCTCCTAAGGCCTAGTTAGTATCCAAGGAGTGGCCTAGTTAGTATCCAAGCCACTCCAGTGGTAGTTAAGTTGTCTATAACTAGCTTAGGTTATGTTTTGTTGTGATGATATTGTTAGAATACATAATACCACATCGGAAAATGAAAGTGGAATAGTCTAGTATATAAGAAACTACATATCACAAGTAATTGGTTGGACCTAATCTTTTCTATTATGATTCACGTTTCTTGTGTACTTGGGCTTCACGTGTGCGTTCGCCTGACCCATCGGATCCCGAATTTCAACAGATATATGGTCTTATTTATACTCTGTATGGCTTAGGGAAAATTGTTAAATCACGTGTACCTTAGCTAGATTCTTTTGTGGTCGTAGTGTTATGGTAGCAATGGTTGAGCAATGTTTCTCCTGATTTTGCTTCGCATTGCTAGTTTGCTTTTCTTACATAATAACCAATAAAAAATAGCTTAGATAAAAAATTGAAATGTTATGTTTCTTTTCGTTCTAAGAAAGGTTCATGCTTGGAATTTTTAGAATCCTATGCCTTGAGTTTTGCCTTATAAAATTAAAACTCAGTGGTCTCACCTCGTATTTTGGAGCCTTGAATACGGGTCATGACAGGTTTTCAACGAGTCCAATTGTCATTTCTTTCAATAAATGGAAATTCTTGTGGGTAAGTTTGACGGTAATGAAGTTGGCAATGTCGATCCTTCTCCACTCACCATTGTAGTTGTGTGGACTGTGGATGAAGGCAGAAGTGTGAATAAACGTATGAAAAAAAAAAATGATAGAACAAGTAAAAAAAAATACTTTGATACTAATAAGAAAAAGAATTGAGAGAAATAATAGCAATGTTATGTGCAACATGGGTTCCAAGCCACAATGATTCATCATATGAAAATGAATACTAAGAGTAGAATAAATAGAGGGCAAATGCGAAACTAATGCCTAAAAAGGTGTCTTCAATTTGTATAAAATCTTCTTTTTAAGTCTTGGATTATTGTGGTAATGAGACTATCACTCCTCTGAATCAGGTAATGTTGAAATATTATCAAATTTTCCATCTTTAACATTGATAGATCCATCTTGTTATCTCTCTAAACCTGATTTCCTTTTTCTTCCTTACTACTTCAATGACCTTTTTCTTCAACACGAGGAACTGTGTAAGACCTTGTTGTTGACTCCCCTTCTTGAAAATCTATTGTAAGAACATGTCTAAAATCAGTCACTGATTCTATTGAGATCCAAAAAAGGAGTAGGATGAGCAGTCATAATTTGATTATTGAGACAGTTGTGAGATCCTCGGATCCAATCAAAAATTGTTGTCATCGATCAACGTTTTCTCTAATTCGTAGATGCTCCCCCAAATCTCATCGGATGAAAAGAGAGAAGACATAGAGCATCCAACTCATTCCAAATCTTGTTTAGTTTAGAGAAGTAAACCATGATTGGGTCATCTTTCTATGAAAGAGACTTTAGTTCACCACGAAGGTGAAATTTTGAAGCTTTAAAGAAGCACGAAATCGACATTCGATTTCAATCCCCATGTTGGGTGCATCAGAAGAAAAAACAAAAGAATCGGAAATCTCTAGCTCAATAGAATTTAGAATCTATTTCATCATTGATAATGTGCTCTTTTTTAGTCCTGTTGCAATTTGGCGGAAGCTTGCCAAGTGCTCATGGGCTGTCATCGTCTCCAATTTGCCGTCAGGTATTGGTTTGGGACCCTAAACAGGGGCTGCTTCCATTGTTTCGATACGACCCAGCAAATCGCAGCAATTCAAAACAGATCAGCACAATCGCTGACTACGCGAGGTAGTTCTGGCCATTAAATGGTTGGAAACAAGGGAAGGAGAAGAATTGGATGCCATTTGAGTAGTAGCTCTAACACCATGAAGAAGAAGAAGAAGAAGAAGAAGAGGAAGAGAGAGTGTTGGACAAAAGTGTGTTGCATTCAACCCATATGGCGGAAGGGAATTACCATATACAAGCTATACAAATTATCAAAAAAGATGAGTGCATGGAAAGAAATTTTTTCAACAAGCTCTCTGGCATGAGCATGCCGGAGGGAGAGTCAGCATGGCGCGCTTATGCTATTTTCTTTCTTTTATTTTTGAAACACATACTGACAATTATTCTTTTTTTTTTAGAGTGATTATTGGATAATTGGAAACACGACATGGCAAGCAATAGAGTAAAAATCAGTGTGAAATAACTTGATCGGTAAAGATGAAGAATAAGGAACAAATGAAATGAGTGTAATCAATCATCCAATCTCCCTCGGTTCAGTCACCACCCAGCAAAAATACCAGAAGCGGCGAAGCCCCATATTTTGTGCCCTTGAAGTATCTCCGGCGAGCATCGGATAGTCGAGGAGGAATGCGCACCTCGAAAAGCCGGAACGTCTGGGCATGAGGCTTTCTTTGGTAAAGAATCAAGAAACAATGAATCGCCACCACCACCAGCCCTTACTCTAAACCTCTTGAACTCCGCCCCAATTCCCGCTGACCTTCTGGTGGCTCGGGAAAAATCTCATTAGAATGCCGTCTGGATGATGAACGACCGTTTCCGCTTTCATGTGAGCCGGGTCCCTGGAAGCTGCCTCCTCCTCCACCTTCTATTCGGAGGGAGGTAGAGGCAGCTGCAGGAGGAGGAGGAGCGACATCGGAAGAGCTGCGTCGCCAACTGCCAAAGAGTACTGCGTTCCAAGAGCTTCTGGAGGATGTTGCTCTGAGCCTTGCGGAGTTACTGCTTTCTTTGTCTTCCCTTACAACCTTAAGAGGGTTCTCCAACGCTTTAAGAATGTATCTCATGAGGGGGCGTCGATTCGCCCTAGGATTCAGACAAGACCGAGCCACGATCGCCATTGCCCAGACCTCCTCCAGATGATCCTCATCTATGATCAACGACGGATCGAGGATGTTTGACACGAGGTCCTTGTCGTAAATGCTGATGTTCGGCAGTATCTCCTCCAAGAAATCCTTCACAACAGAATCAGTGGATGAGCTGATCCCGATCTTTCCTGTTACCAGCTCTAGTAGAACTTTTCCGAAGCAGAACACATCATAAGCACATGTTGCATTATTGTTCCCTGAAAAACATGATAGAAGCAGCAAAAGGGGTTATTAGTCTGAATCAAAGGCGCCAACTTTCAAGAGCAAAACTGACAGATGCAACCACTAGATTTCCGAGATGCCGTGGATTTGATATACCTGAAGCACCCGGCTCTGGTGCCCTGCATAAAAAGAGCATTTAAGTGAGACTTTTGTATACCCGCAGAAAAGCCAGGTCTTTTTTCAAGCACGAAATGCGGCACCACATGATGTTCAGAATGTGGAACCGAATACTCACTGTGGAAGCCGCAGCAACCTTGTGAACATCCTTTGATAAGTATCACCCTCCTGATAACAAACCTCACTCAAGCTTCCTAATCGTACTTCATATTTATCATCAAGAAGTATGCTGCTTGCTTGAATATCCCTTGATGCGCGAAAAACGGCAAACAGAAAAAAATCAGAATGATAAAAGCGTAGCCGTGTTCTGCTGTAATGTAAACAGGGCTATGGTTATAGGCACAATCCGAGATAAAAGGAAATAAGTATTATCTGTTGACACCAAAGGAATTTTCGGGTGCAATCTTGAAGCAATCTACAAACCTGTGAACAAGTGGTGGGCTGCACTCATGGTGCAAGTAGGATAGAGCCTCTGCAGCTCCAATGGCAATTTTGAGCCTAGTGATCCAGTCGAGCGACTGTAAACCGTCATCTCCAGCCTTTGTTTTCTTGAACAAAGAACTAGCAAGATCCCCATATGGCATTTGTTTGTAAACAATAAATTTTTCATTCTCATTCTCTAAGCAATGCCCCAGGAGAGGGACCAATCTAGGATGGGAAACCTTGCTGAGAATTTCCAACTCTAGCTTGTAACCTTCCTTTTTGGCTGATGACTGCAAATCAGTCCTTTTGATTATTACCGGAATCCCGCTAATGAGCTTTCCAGTAAAGAGATCGCCCGAATGCCCATGCTTGATAAGATTCAAATCATTCAGTTCTCCTGTGGCTTGAAGAATCTGCTGATATGTGAATGCATCTCCAAGGGTAGAAAGGTCAAGTGATACTCTGAGACCAGGCGAACTACCAGAAGGTACAGGCTCCAGATCATTAACTCCGGTAATAGCTTTTTCTTTGCTCTTGGACAGCAAAGCTATGATGATTAGCGGAAGTACAATAAGAACAACGCCTCCTAATACAGACGCTAAAATGATAGGTTTTCTTCGGTCATTCCAGAAGGTTGAACGCCTTGCACCCAAAGCCACTCCAAAATTATCAAACACAAGGCGCCTTTCAGCATAAAATGTGGAGCAATCTAAAGCACTCCTCTGATCTGTCAAATTTCTGAGACAATTCCCGGATAATGATGCATTGCCATTTGCACTAATGGGAACTATGCCTTGAAAGTAATTCCTTGACAAGTCAATAAATGCGAAACTCCCTATTAAAGGTGTCAGATTTCCATATAACGAATTACCGGAAAGATTAAAGAAGCCTGTGCGCAGATTAGCGTTTGAGCTCATGTTGGGCAGCAGGCCAGTGAAATTGTTTGATGATCCATCAAGGAACTGTAACAATGGCATTGACCACAAGATATTTGGAATAATTCCACTTAAATTGTTATGACTCATGACCAGGAACTGCAACTGAGTCAAAGGCTCAAATATACTGTCCTGTAGCAACCCTGAAAGCAAATTGTTTCCTATGTGCAATCTCCGCAAGTTTCTCAAGCCTGCCAATTCAGGAGGTACAGATCCGGAAAATGTATTAAATCCAAGATCAAGTTCAACCAAACTGTGAAGGCCACCAAGTGATGCAGGAATGGTGGATGAAAAACTGTTCCCTGAAAAATTCAATGACTGCAACCTCGGCAAAGACCCCAAGCTGGGAACAATCTCATCAGATAAGAAATTCATGGACATATCTAACACTGTAAGATTGAAAAGACTGCTGAATGTTTCTGGAATAGAGCCAGTAAGAAAATTCCGCGAAAGATCAAGCACAGAAACCTGAAACAGCTGGCCTAAACTGGGAGGAATTATGCCAGTAAGATTGTTGTCAGATAAATATAGTTCAACCAAGCTACTTAAATTGCCAAGAGTGGATGGAATGGGACCATTTATGGAACAAGACCGAAGATCAAGCACTTGAATTGAAGGAAGCTGCAATCCAAACCATGCAGGAACTTGCCCAGGCAGCAGAAAATGTGAAGCATTGAAGTATGACAAATGCGGCAGATTTCGAAGGGAATCCACTGAGAACTGAGGGTTCATCATACCCAACCTCGTTCTCCTGAATCTTGAGATGTTGATCTCAGTAACATTGCCATTTTTGCACTGGATTCCAACCCATGAGTTACATGGGTCGGATTTGATGGGCCATTCTCTTCCCCTCAACCCTAATGTAGATCTCAATCGAAGCAAAGCATATCTTTCTTGTCTCGATATCACGAATTGCTGCTCCAATGTATGACCAAACAAAAAGCAAAAGAGACTCAGCCACCAGATGAACACTGCCCAGCTCCCCCGATCCATGTTTCTGCCGCAACTTCATTGAAACTTCAAGATAAAAAGCAATTCAACCAAGCAACGGCACTTGCTTCCGACCCACATTTGACAAAATTATCCGCTACGACCCAAAAAAGTCATCACCACACCAAATCAGACCACCGAAATCCTTTTTTCCTTACATCAGAATACAAAAAAATTAAAAAAAAAAAAAGTAATCCTCAACTCATTTACTCTTCAACCTCCTCTTGACAAACAGTGGTTCAATTAACGCGACTGGGAGATGAGCTTTGACTCCAGACTTCTGGACTTGGTAAGAAAGAGAGAGAGATAATGAACGAAATAAAAAAACGCCTACTGCAGGCTGCACAATGGGCACTAGAGATGATGACGATGGGGTGTGTAATAGAGAAAGCCTTTCAGTTTCTCTCGCGCTCTCTCTCCCCCCATAAAGCGAACCCTACAGCGTAAAAATAGAAAACCCGAACACGATATTGCCAAAAAGGAAGCTTTTTATCATCTTTCTCCTTCCTCTCCCCAGTTTCTTTCTCACCATTAAAAAAAACAAAGAAGCAGCCAAAAGCCTTTGCACGGCCGCAAATGGGTCGGGTGTTGGAATTCGGGTTCTGGCTAATGACTGAAAGTGATGATGTCGAACTCGCATTTCCCCGACGGAAATCATCGTTGGCCATTAATCATTCCATGCTTAGTAGACCATTGCTCTTTTAAGCCGTCATTCTTTCACACAAATATTCAGCTTTGAGGACTACTTTTGTAACCTCGTGTCCAAGTCAAATCTATTTAATGTTTTTTAATATTTTGGCAAATTATACGAATATATTTAGTAGAATAGTATAATTAATAATGTATTTGAATTATTCATGTATTATGTAGTTAATATTAAAATTTTTTTATACATAAGTTTTGAATATATATATATATATATATTTAAAATAACATTATGTTTTGTAGATGTATTTAACACTTTATAAATTTTGTTATTTAATAAAATTCATTTAAAAGGTGTATTTTTAAATTAGTTTACCGAACATACATTATTATTAATACACGAATATTTATACAATTAAATTAATTTATCAAACACCTCCTAAAATTCATAATGAAATCTATTTATATTTTTTAAAAAAATCTCAATTATCTATACTGGCTTTTAATGTTCACAAACGAGTTTTATACCCTTTTGCGTATTATTTTGTATTATGTGCCATAGTCTTTTCAATTTCGCTCTCTCAACTTAATTTCACAAATCAGACATGTAATGTATGTGAGTGGGGGCTATATCTTGAGTGAGAATAATAAACCTCCCACCCCTAGGAGGAGGGTGATCCCACACGCACAACACAACGCATTTTCATTTTATATCTATTTCAACTTCTCGTATGTAGTTGGGATTGATTTAATAAGCAAGCACGCTCGAAACATGGATATATGCCAATAGTTTTATTACGTTAAGCTCAAGAAATGGAATGCATTAAATATGCTTTTGTGTGTGGCTTTGTCTTATTTCTCTTCTCCTCTCTTGTAGGGTAGTTCCTTAGTTCCCGTGTGCTTCTTCCCTGAGCAACCCACTCGCCACACCTAAAGGTTGCTCATTGCATGTAGGATTTGAAGCCTCATTGTGCGGCCACCACGGAACGATAAGTAGAACAATACTTGGGGCTAAAGTGAAGGGATATCGACTATGGGAAAGAACGTAATCCTACGCAAAGAGCCTTTGTGAAAGAAGTGTTGACAATCAAGCGATGATCATATAGACGAAATACTATCCTACACCAATTTGGTGTTTCATTTGCTATCTGTTGTTTTGTGATTAATGCACACAAACGAATTTCCAAGTAAAAACCCCACCATGGGAAAACCTCTTGTTAGGCTCGAGGATTTACTATGATTAGATACAACACAACTCAATGCAACCACACAGCATCAACCCAGCACCCACTTTTGCTATTGCAAAACTAGTACTTCAGCAGCCACCTAGACAGAATCTGTTGGATTTGACGATTTGCAAAAAAAAAAAAAAAAAGAAAAAAAAAAGAGAAAGAGCAAGGACTCCTTAGAAGATCAACAAACTCCCTCCAAACATTCTACATCAATGTCGTAGCTAAGAGAATAAGATAACCCAAATACATATGCCACGTCCCATACCTATTACACTCATTACATTTATATTTAATGGTCACGTGGACTTCACACAGCAAAATACAAATACTCATAATGATAAAGCAATTACTTCCTAATCTTCAGGTTTTGCTTTCAATGTATTTCTTTCACTGATGTATCTTCAATTCTCCACTACGATCTCCATCACTCCCCCCATCGCCGTAGGCTGTTAAACCTCCAAATTCTTTTCCATCTATCACCCCAATTTGGATCTGAAACCAAGGAATTGGTTTCTCCCTAATGCTTTCATGAGAGGATCTACAATTTGAGAGTGTCCAGGTATATACTTCACTGAGATTTCTTCTCTTTTAACATAATCTCTAATCACATGGTATCTAATACGGATATGTTTTGCCTTCCCAAAGTGAGTTGGATCCTTTGCAATCGATATTGTTGCCTTATTGTCAATGCTCAGCGGAGTGTCCTGCATCTATATAAATCCAAGTTACTTAAGAGTTTGCCTCAACCAAATACAATGATTCGCTGCTTGAGTTGCTACAATATATTCAGATTTTACAATTGATTGAGCAATCACGTTTTGCCGTTTTGTATACTGGGAAATTGGGCATTAGTTCAAGAAGATGATGAACCCAAATGCACTTTTTGAATCTTCTGCCATAGCATAATCAGCATCAGAAAAAGCCTTCAATGTAAGTTCTAGACTGTTGCTTTCTGAAGGATAGAAGATTCCAAAATTCATAGTAGATTTTATGTACCGTAATAATCTCTTGGCTGCTACCATGTGAGTTTGCTTAGGATTTTTCATATACCTGGATAAAACATTTACTGAATAGTAGATATCTGATCTGGTATGTGATAAGTAGATTAGACAACCAACCATACTTCTATACGTATTTACATCAGCATCCTTTTCACTGTCATCTTTCGTGAGTTGAAGCTTGTATTCCATTGGTGTTTTGGCAATATTGGCTTATGATAATCCAAATCTTTCCAGCAATTCTCTGTAATATTTTTTTCTGTGAGGTAAACATTCCTCGATTAGGAATTTGTTCAACTTCCAACCCCAAGTAGAGAATGACTTCACCCAAATCACTCATTTCAAATTCTTGCATCAGTTGTTTCTTCATTTTATCAAATTCTTCCACATGGTTGGAGGTGAGCAAAATATCATCTACATAGAGACTCAAAATGAAAACCGATGAGTCAATTTTTTTGTAGTATAGACTGTGATCTCCATGAGTCTTTGAAAAACCAATAACCTTTAGGTATTTGTTAAATCTCTCATTCCAAACTCTAGGAGCTTGCTTTAGTCCATATAAGGCTCTTTTTAACTTATAAACATGATTTTCCATACCTTCTTGTATGAATCCTTCAGGTTGCTCTACAAATATATCCTCTTCCAAGTATCCATTTAAGAATGCAGTTTTGATGTCTAGGTGATGCACTTTCCACTCTTTTACAGAGGCAATAGCCAGCAGTAATTTCACGGAGTCCATTCTTGCCACTGGTGCTAAAATGTCTTTGTAGTTCACCCCTTGAACTTGGGAATAACCCTTAGCAACTAGTCTTGCCTTGTAGATATTTATAGATCTATCGGCATTTAGTTTTGTTTTGTATATCCACTCGAGTCCTATTGGTTTGAAAGTTGCTTCTTTAGGTCTTTCCACCAATTCCCAAGTTCCATTCTTTTCTATTGCTTCAATTTCCTTTTTCATTGCAATTTTCCATTTTCCATCGTTGATAGCTTAAGTAAAGGATTTTGGGTCATCCCTTCCCATGCACGATAGGATTTCATAGTCCACCTCATGATTGATATTGTGTAGATCATTTATTGTTCTTGTTCTTCTGACTGTACGAGCTCTATCTTGGGCTTCTCTGTAGTCCTCATATCCATCATCCTCAGATGAAGATCCTGAATAATTATGATAATTAATATTTTCATTATTGACTTCCTCTTGTTCTTCTAATATAGAGTTTCTTGCTCCATTGGCATCAAGACTAGTCTCATGATTTTCATTATTCAGATTTGCTTCCTCTTCTTCAGATTTATATATAACTTCTTCTTCTCTTTTGGCATTCACATCTGCAGGTAAACAAGAGATTTTATTATTCTGCAGGTATAATAAAATCTTTACCTTCATCAAAGATTACATGTTTGCTGACAACAATAGCTCCAGTCTCTGGTAATTAAACTCTATATCCTTTTGTTACATTGCCATATCCCACAAAGATGCTGCAATTAGATCTTTTATCCAACTTTGCTCTAACTGGGGTGGGAATTAGAACATGACAAAGACTACCAAATATTCGTAAATGAGAATAGTTGGGTTTCTTTTCATGCCATAATTCATATGCTGTCTTTCCAAGGGTAACTTTAGATGGTGCCTATTCAACAAGTAGACTGCTTTAGCAGTAGCTTCTGCCCAGAAATATTGAGGCAAGTGTTTTTCATATAATAAATATCTTGCCATTTCTAAGACCATTCGATTTTTCCTTTCAGATACTCCATTTTGTTCTGGAGAATATGGAGCAGTGAGTTCATGTATAATACCTTGATTTTTGCAGAAGGCCTTCATTACATGGGAAAGGTATTTCCCTCCATTATCTGACCTTAGGATCTTGATCTGTATGCCACTTTGTTTCTCAACCATGGATTTGAATGTCTTAAATATGTCAAAAGTCCGAGCCTTGGATTTTAAGAAATATACCCAGCAGTATCTTGTGAAATCATCTATAAATGTAATAAGATATTTGCTGCCGCCTAGAGATGCTTGATTAAATGGGCCACACAAGTCAGAATGTATTAAATTCAGTTTCTCACATGATCTGTTGGTAGACACTAGATATGCCTTTTTCACTTGCTTCCCTTGTTGACATGTTGTGCACACATGATCAGCGAAGCATATATCCCTGAGTTCCATGACTTCAGCATTTTTTTGCAGAATACGTAAATTCTTGAAGCCATAATGCCCGAGCCTCTTATGCCATAAATCACTTTCTTTACTTACCGTGAGATGGCATTTCTTCTGCTCATATGTATCAATTTTGAGTAGATTATTGGCAACAAACATTGCATTCACAAATATCTTTTTCTCAGGATTGATGATGACACAGTTGGTGATTTTTCCATGCAAATTCCGTCCCAACTCAATATTGAAACCTTGTTTTATCAACTGACCGAAGCTTATGAGATTCTGGGATACTCTCGGAGCATAGTATACATTCGTTATTTCCAGGAAACCTTGTTCAACTAGTAAACAAATGTTTTCTATTCCAAGTATTTGAACTCCATCACGATTACAACTATACATGTCCATGCAGTATTCCTTTTTCAATGATGTGAACAATGATAAATTTGAGCATAAGTGATTAGATGCTCCACAATCAAGATAGCAACCCTTGTCTTTAGTTTTGTTGGTTGTTAATGCGAAATTCAATTCAATTGCTTCTTCAAATGTAATTTCTTTTTCTCCTTCAAAGAAAGTGAAATTTGTAGTTTGATGTGAGCTTTTTGCAACTTCATTCTGTTCTATGGCACTTTTGCTCCTTTTCTTCATGAGACAAACTCTTTCCATATGTCCCAACTTTTTACAATCTGAACAAATAACATCAGGTCTTACCCAACAGTATTTTGATTTATGATTTTGTTTCTTGCAATGCTTGCATGCATTAGAGCTTAGTGACTAGCAATCTTTAGATTTGTGATTGATCTTCCCACAATGTCTACAATTTTCTTCTCTGTTTTGAGTGTCATAGTTCTTAGGTTTTCCTTTGTTCATTGAATCTAATGTTGGAGAAGCTTTCTTGCTGATAAGTGCAAACTCACCTTTCTTGGGTTCCCCTTCTAAACATATTCTAAAATTAAGCCTTTTTTCCACAGATCCTAGCTCCAAAATAAACTCGTGGAATGTTGGATCTGCAGTTTTCATATACCTAGGTAGAGTCATTTCTAGCTTCCCCTCAATAAGCTTCCTCATCTTTTCTATGTCTTCAAAAGCAATGATTTTGGCTTTGAATTTACTTGGTAGACTCATGAGTGCTCTATCAATTACTTTGCTATCATCAAGTTTTTTCTCCCAAAGCTCTGATTTCATTTACCATTCTAGAGCTTCTCTCATAATAATCATTCACAGATTCTCCTTCCAATATTTTTTTCTCTCAAACTCATCCAACTTGATTTTTAGAAGAAACTTTCTTGATTTCTCATCACCTTCGTACATTTCACTGAGTGCATCCCATATTTCCTTGGCTGTTGAGTATAATGCAACTTTATCAAACATTGGTTCAGTCAATGCTTGATAAAGTGCATTCAAGGCTTCTACCTTTTTGTCAAAAAGCCTACTTGCTTGCTTGATTTGCTCAGGCGTTGAAGCATCCGTAACTCTTGGATCTAGAATATTACTCTCAACAACATCCCACCACTTCTTTACCTGAAAGTATGTCTTCATCTTCTTTACCCATTTGTGATAGTTGGTTCCATCAAAGATGGGAGGACCAAGATGGTTGCTTTGAGATATTTTGAGACCTTATCTTCTTCACAGGTTCAAGATGTTTGCTCTGATACCATGTTGGATTTGATGATTTGCAAAAAAAAAAGAGAAAGAGCAAGGACCCCTTAGAAGATCAACAAACTCCCTCCAAACATTCTACAGCAACGTCGTAGCTAAGAGAAGAAGATAACTCAAATACATACGCCACGTCCCATACCTATTACACTCATTACATTCATATTTAATGGTCATGTGAACTTCACACAACGAAATACAAATACTCATAATGATAGAGCAATTACTTCCTAATCTTCAAGTTTTGCTTTCATTGTCTTTCTTTCACTGATTTATCTTCAATTCTCCATTGCGATCTCCATCAGAATCCTTACCCATCCATTGCACATTTTTCTCCCACCATGGCTGCCTATTGAAGCCATCACTCATTCCATAACTACGATAGACACGTGGGAGGATTGAGTTACTTCTGGCCCGCACCACTGTAGATTTGTTGCAACAATCCCTCCCTTAGACCAGAAATGATTATTCTTTAACCCTGGAGTATCAACCCCACCTCTTGCATCAGCATGACTTGCATTGAAGAGGCTAGTACTTTTGTCAATAGATTAGCTAGTTTATGCTCTATTATCACTTTTCCCAGCTCAAATCTCTGCACTTTGAGCATATCTTGAATCCAATGGTATTGTATATCGATATGCGTTCGAGAGTGATAAGCAACATGTTTACACAATGCTATGGCACCTTGAGTATCACACAAAATCAGAACCTTCTCCTCTTGCGATTTTAAACCCACTTGCTGGAGAAATCTATCCAGGCACAATGCCTCCTAGCCAGCTTCAGTAAGAGCCATGTACTCAGCTTCAGTGGATGAGAGCGCATCACTTTTCCATAGTGTAGATGTCCAAGATACTGTTGCTCCTACTAAAATGGTAATTAGGCCAATAGTAGACCTTCTCTTGTCAATGTCTCTAGCAAGATCGGAATCCATGTACACATATGGTTCACAGTTCTTGAACCCAAAACATAACCAGAATTATGTTGTGCCTTTAAGGTACCGAAGCAGCCATTTTGCTGCATCCCAATGAACCTGACCATGATTTGCCATAAATCGACTTAAGCAGCTCACAATATAGGCAATATTAGATCGTGTACTGGCCACCATGCACATAATTGAGCCAATCACATACGCAAAAGGAAACTGGCTCATTTTGTACCCTTTCTCCCTCAATGTGAGGGCAGAATCCAACATATAACTTCACGGGTTTACTGTCCATCAATCCAAACTTCTTCACGATCTATTGAATATACATACTCTGTTTGAGGCTCAACTTTCCAAGTTCCTGATTTCGCATTATATCAATGCCAAGAAATCCATTTAGCAGCACCCCGATCCTTCATCTCAAACTCCTGGCTAAGTTGCTGCTTCAACTTATTAATCAACCCCAAAATGCGGCTAATCAACAACATGTTGTCAACATACGGTACGAGTATCACAACTCCATCTACGAATCCCTGGAAATACACACAAGCATCAGATTCAAACTTGAAATAACACAATTTCATCATATAATTTTGATTCCACTACCTTGGAGCATGCTTTAATCCATATAAGCTCTTCTTAAGCTTGCAAACCAGATGCTTCTTGTTTTCCTTGACAAACCCGGGTATCTACTTTATAAATATCTTATCCTCAAGCTCTCCATGCAAAAATGTTGTCTTTTCATCCATCTGTTGCAATTCAAGGTACGACGTTGCAACAAAGACTAATAGGATATGTATGACAGCAACCTTGGTGACAGGGGAGAAAATCTCCTTGTAGTCAACACGTACATGCTGTTTTGCCACACAGACGTTATTTCATCTTCCATTGCCTCAATCCACTTGATCTTATCAGGTACACACATTCGTTCATCCACATTTTCTAGCTCACAAGTTTATGTAATCAGGATAAAATCTGTTGAAGCATATCTGGTCCAAGGCAACCAGATTTTTGGACGACCGCCTCAATGTTGCACCTCTTTTGATGTACTACGTTGGTGTGTGATAGCATCGCTTGGCAACACCTTGACATGGGAACCCACTTCTAGTGCAAAATCTGATGAATTGGGCTATTCAATTTGTTGTTGCCCCAGAGACTCCAAAGTTAGTTGGATTTCTGTGTTTGCATTTACAGGTTTTACATTTGATCATTTTTTGTCTTCTAAAAACTTCACATCTTTATATCTGACAATTTTCCTTGCTGCTGAATCCCACAAACGATAGCCAAGCTCACTCTCCCCAGAACCAAGAAAAATACACAGCTTGGAATGATCATCAAGCTTTTTCCTCTTATCACTAGGAACCAAAACAAATGCCTTGCATCCAAATACCCTTAAATATTGGAAGCTAACCAGTCTTCCAGTCCACAATTCTTCAAGCACATGGAAATTTAGAGTAGCCTTCGGACATTGGTTTGACAAATAACATGTTGTCTTTAAAGCTTCTCCCCAGAAGCGATGTTGCAAATCAGCTCCTTTCAGCATACATCTCACATTGTCAAATTATGTGCAATTAATTCTTTCAACAACCTGATTGTGCTGTGGCATTTCAAGTTCAGTAGCAACTTTCTTTATCCCCACATCTAGGCAGCATCGCTTGAATTCCAAGCTGCTACACTCACCATCATTATTAGTGCATTGGCATTTTAGTTTGGTTTTTGTCTCCCTTTCAACCATAGCATAAAACTGTTTGAAGCATTCAAACACTTTCAATTTTTGAGTTACCAGATAAACCCAGGACTTGCGCATACCATCATCAACGAATGTCAAATAGTGCTTCACTCCTCTTGCAATGGGTGCATTCAATGGACCGCCCACATCCGAGAAAACTTTAATCTAGCTTCTCTTTACACTCTTGCATAGTGGATCTAAAAGTCACTCTATGTTGCTTGCCGTAGATGCAACTTTCACACACACTGCAGGCACTCCAAGATTTAAGGCTCCACTATGAACCAATTTCTGAATCCTTGTCTCATGCGACAACTCATAGGATGAATCATGCTCCAACGCTTCAATTGTATTTACCACCTCAGGTTTCAGCACTATTTTGTAGCACCGGCCCACTATAGCACCATTTGTCACCTTCATCTAACCCCTAATTAATTTTTAGGTCTTGACACCCAAACTATGGTGATATCCAGGAACATCTAGCTCACAAGCAGACAACAGATTCACATGTAGAGCTGGGAGATGGTGTATCTCAATCAGCACTACTTGGGCACCCAAATTTGTACCCTCAATATTGGGTTTCTCATAGATATCGCATGTCAGAAAAGAAAAGCGGAATTTAAAATTTTTTTAGAAAACTCAAACGTAGATCTTTCAATACGGTATACATTACATAAGGTGATTTTGAGAATACCTTTCAATGCACTCCGTTATTCACCAACCGCCAATAGTAGATGGCCTCTACAGTATCCACATGTGAAGCACTCCATCAAACCTCCTCAAGGTAGAAGAATGATGGTCGATCTACTTAGGTGCTAGTAGAGAAAGTTGCCCCTTGTAAATAAATCTCAGAGAGAATGAGGATTTGAAAAATCTCCGTGGATCGAATCTTTTGATAGATACTTGGTAATATATCAAATCAAATCTCCGTAAACATCTTCTGCTGTAGAGATATGTGTATGTGATGGTGATTCTGCAAGTGAACAGAAACTGTCGAAGTAATAAAATAAGATCTTATCTACAAGGAATTATTATTAGAATTTTCTTTTCAAACAAAGACTCAAAAAGACCGAAAACAAAAGAAAGATTTGGTTTTAAAAATAAGAAGAAAAGTGGCATTGAACTTGGGATCCATCTTACTCAAAACTCGCCCAAACTTGTGTGTGTAAACCTTGAAGACTGACCTGCTTGCGCAAATTCTGGGGGTATTATTCTAAAATAGTGCTACTCGGTGACCGTTATAGCACCATCCTTCGTTTAGTGGGATTATGGAATCAACCACGCCACCAGAGCCATTTCACCTCTTGTGATAACCCATGTTTTCCCCACACCCAAATCTAACCCCTACACTTCACACCTCGCAGACAGATTAGACAGAATGTGCCTTACCATCGATGTCCGATTGAGCCTTTCTCCTTAGGTGCTTGAGTCCAACCTTTGATTCTCCCACACTCCCTTAGGGTTATATGGTACTAAAGAGCACGTTGATAAAGAAAATGTTGCGAAAAACAAAATCAAACCTCAATTTAAATGTCGAAAAACATAGTAAAACAGTCACACGCGCAGAACTTGCGCAAGCAAGGCTTCACCGCAGATCCTCAGCCGCAAGTGCCTACATGCGCAAACTCGACTCAAACATGAAAATAGACACGAAAATAGGAAAGATTCAAAGTAAAAGTGGTCAAAGACGTCTCTAATGGTTGAGAGAGTGAGGTATTTATAGGAGAGTAGATCCAAGTATTTGTATTGAGCTTATTCGATGGGCTTGGATAAGATCTTCTATCCAAATCTTTTATTCAAATCTTCAAAGATCTTCTTCATATCTCTATCGTATCCACGAATTGTGGACCAAATCTTCATTGTTTGATCGAGTCTTGGGTTGAGATTCGTGGTCCATCAAGTCCATAATTTGGTGGGTCTTGATTTCTCCTCAAATTGATCCAAAAGTACCCTAAAAATTCACAAAATACACTTTCTCTCTAAAAAGATCAAAATAGTGTGAAAGATGCAAAATCAATTGAGAATAATGAGAAAGTGGAGTTTAAGATAAGTAAAAACAACACTCAAGAGTAGTGGAAGAACATGTTTTGGAACGTCACAAAATCACTTATCAGATCTTTTATTTTGAATTAATCAATATTAATCTCAAAATAACTCTTTATTTAATTTATCCATTTTACCAATTACATTTCATGTAATTGTGTCATTTTATTTTATATCGATGAGTGACTCTACTATTGTGTGTGACCCTATAGTCTTTTTCAATCAAGTCCGTAATAATGGATTTATTAATTAACTTTTAATTAATGAAATCCATCATTATCGATCATGAGTGATGTCTAATCAACATCCACAAATAGGTTCAAGTAATCTCATTACATCAATTGTGAGAACCATTGCCTAAATAATTTAGGAAAATCAATATGTGTCCGCTTATTCGTATTTGTGATATCCTCATTTTACAAATACTCTAACTAAGGAATTTTTAACTTGAACATAAATGATTAAAGAATCTCACATTATGATCTCATCATAATTTCTATAGCACATAGATCAAGTAAAAAATTTTATCAATGATATAAATTTTATCACAATTTAAAGTAAATATTAATAGATAAGATTTGTCAATTAGTTAATTGTCTCTAGAACACATACACCAACATTCAAGTCGTCAATACCCATATTTTAGAAACTGAATGGTTGCCCGTCCTCACCGTATTTGAATCACATTTCTTGTCATTCAACATCCCTATTTTGGAAGGTGATGCATGAAACGATGGTGCCGAATGAACGAACCATGAATTACTCAATCATGTTTCCCCTACCTCCGCCACTAACAGCACCAATACGGATCTATGTGCTATAGAAATTATGATGAGATCATAATGTGAGATTTGGACAAGCATATGTTAGTGGCATTATGGGGTTTCAATATTCAGCTATAGTAAAAAATGGGATATCAACTTTTCTAAGTTCTTAAGCTTCGAAAATCAATTAGTATCATCTATAACTAATATTAAAATAGTAGAAACAAAAAATACCTAAAATAAAAAGGATTGAATATTAAATACATTTAATATGTCAAAACTTGGGAACTAAATATATTTGATACATCAAAATTTGAAACTAATTATGCAAATGAGGATTCAATATATCATTTTTCATAAATGCCGCAATTTTGCCAAATTTTTGAATAGTTGTTCTATGCTAGAAATTATTTCACATTCCATAGCAATTGAATTTCTCTGTTCTTCACTTCTTTCTTTTCTTCGAAGATTTCATTGAAGAGTGATCCAAGCCTCTCTTGGAGGTTTCTAGTAATTGATAAATGAAAATTTTTGTAATATTTTAAAAAAATATGAAATCTTTAAATCAAATAAATTTTATAAATTCAATTTACATAAGATCACTTTCAGAAATGAAAGTGTATAGTGTAATCAGAATCAAACGTAAAAAGCTATTGCTTGTAATGTGCTTTTTAGATGCAGAATTATCAAAGAATTTCACTTTAAGTCTTAGTATGAACTAAAAGTTGCATACAAATTCAGTAAACATAATTAAATGTAAATGTAAGAAATAACAAGTTCGGATTTGACATCAAATAAAACAATGATGCCTTCAAGTTGATTTAAGTGGTGTGGTGAATAAATTCAGAAATCCAAGCTACATCTTTACACATATACAACTCAAATAATTTAAGTTTATTTGGGTTTTTTCCTAGATTTTTCGGTTACAATATTCTCTAGTATCCACACACCTATTCATGAAATAAATAAAACTAGGTCCCTCAATTTATAAGTTTCTATCCAAGAATATTACCTATTTTACTCATCTCTATTCTTTACTCTACCTTCAAATGGATTTTTCCAAGCTATATTTTAAATTATTTTACTCCTTCAATCTACTCGAGATATGGTAAAATAAATTAAAAAATGTGTAAAAATGTAGATCAGAATTAGAAACATGAATTCCATACCACATTTGCACACCTAAAGGCATCTCATATAACTTAGACATATTGAAAGTAAATGTATAATTTCACAAACTTAGTCTACTCTCATTTGAAAAACTATGTTGTGAAAAATATACTCTTTTTGTCTATTTCCGTTTTCCAAAACATCTATTATATCTGAATTATGTACTACTAATACCTTAAACCTAAAAACTAGTGGCAAAGATAATCCTTTATGCCACCCCTTCATGTAAATGCCTCCTCGACTTGATGTACCTAATTCCAGCATGATTTGTATGCTAATCATGCCGTTGAGACTTAACTAAATGTTCATAAACAGAAGGTGGATTAAATCAATAGGTTTAGTCCCCTATACACCCAAACTGCGAAATAATATAAATAACATTAAAATATTAAAAAATCACACATAAAACACCTAAATTATAAGAAAATCTAATTCAAAGATAATTGTTAAAGTACAAAAAAATATACCATTATCATTGCCTATGGTTAATTATTTTATACTCAGCCAGTTTTATCTTTGATTTCATTTTTCTCTCATTCATTTGCGTAATTAAATAAGGTGGGCTTGTGTGATTGGACTTTTTTTAGGTCCAGATTGTATGAGTTCAAATCCAGTATTACTAATACTAATTCTCTTACCCTTTTTTTCTTTATTTTTCTTTTGCAAGGGATCAGGTGTTCCATCTTCCAGATCAGCTAGAAATTTGTCTCATATTCATCATCATCATCCATCATAAATCAACCTATTCGAACAATTTACCTTAAATTATGATAAGCCACCAAGTACTGAAAACTACATTGTTGGACATAGGCTTCATTTTAATAATATTTTAAATCAAGAGCATTATGCTAACCCCAACATTAAATTTAAATAATATTTTAATCTTAGAATTTTAAGGCTTCGTTTTTGAAGTAGTCCTTTTCAAAATAAAGGATTGGATATATAAGCCTTTAATAATATTCTAGTATTTTAATGTTAGAATTTTAAAAATTTCATTTTTACATTTATTTGATTGTTTGGAAAAAGCGTATTCTATGATTTTTTAGGGCATTTTAGATCAATTTGAGGAGAATCAAGATCTCACTATATATGGGTTTGAGAACGTACTAATCTGAGATCAACAATATGTCAAATGATAAAGCTTTTGTCCAGAATTCATAAATGAGATAAAGATTTGAATATGATAATGGAAAATTTGTATAAAAGATCTTATTGGTCCCATCAAAAAAACTCAAAATAAGACTCAAATCTTTTTCTCTATAAATAGCTTAATTCCTTAACCATTAAAGATGTATTTGACTATTTTGCTATTTTTTTTGTATGTTTATATTTATTTTCATGTTAAAGTCACGCATACATGTATAGGCACTTACGCCTAAAGATTTTTGGTGAATCACTTGTGCAAGTCTCTATGTGAGACACTAATGTTTTATTTTATTCTAATTTTTTTATGGTTAGGTTTTAGTAAAATAGTGCACAAATTGTTTAATTATAAAGGGAAATAACTCAAAGAGTATGGACTCCAATTTTATGTGAATTAAGTTTGCTTGGACCTAATTTTTCTTTAATCTGATGTAATATGGGCCTAATGTCCTTTTGAATCTATATGGGTCCAGTCCATTTGGGTTGAGCCGCATTATCTAATTAGTTTGCAAAGCTATTCTTAGAACATGTATAAAAGTAGAATTACAAAACTATATGAGAAGTCAAAGCAGTGTTTGAAAATTTTTAAAATATATTTCTACTTTTCAGAAATAAAAATATTTTTGCTCTAGAATACTTTTAATTGTAAAAGTAATTATATCAAAAAAAATTTTAAAATTACACTACAAAAGTTATTTTTTGAAAATTAAGTAGTTGGTCACTTTTACTTCTTATTTCTAATTTTCTAAAATAATTTTGAAAAGTAAAATAGGTTTAAAAATTTTTCCAAAACATTACTTAAATTAAGAAGAAAGAATATTTTCTAAGCAGGGGTTAGAAGAGAAGAAAAAGTGATTTTTTACAAGCAAAAAGCCAGATACTAACAACTATGACTTGTATGATGATGGGCAAACTAGAATGATCTGGTTGAAAGTAGAAAAAAAAAATTATCAGAATACAAAGGGGGCGATTCCCGAGGGAAGGTCCATAGACGAAAAGGGGAACTCTCATTGGAGAAGGAGAATTTTCGGTGACTTTTAGTAGAGAATAACGTAGATAGTGACGAACAGCATTTTCAGATAGACAAGAAAGATGAAGATGAGTTCGAGCATGAAACTGGAACAAAGCTTCGGCATTTCGATGTTTTGTGGAGATGTAAGGAAAAGAAGTCTTGCAACCAGCTTATTCAAGAAGAGATGGAGAATCTACTATACATTTTATTTTATGCACCTTTATTTCTCTCACTTTTTACTTATGCATGCATGACATTAACATTTCCTGCTTTTAACAACTAGTTGGATTTCTTGTTTTGTTCAAATGAAGGTGTTGCAACTTATGATTTCATTATTGTTCACTAGTATGACTCTAGAATAGGATTCAAACCTCACAATGAACTTTTATTTGTTTTCGTGAAGTTAAACTCCTGTTTGAATGCAAAACCAACTAATTGCTATTTGAAATTCGATTGATGCATTCTTTTTTTCTTTGCTTTTTAGTTTAGAAGCTAGTAGAAGAATTTTATTAATTTAATTAGAGTAAAAACCCACTTCTAGATAAAGCTCTTTGTTTAATTCAGCTTACAAATAGAACCAACAACTAAAAACCATGTACTCAATGTGGATTGACTTGGACTTACTATTACTAAATTAATTTCTTTGTGAATTTTATGTGGTTTGTATGTTTTGAATACAAATTATTTTTTATGAGAAAACCTTTAGGCTCACAATACCTTCATAATTTTCATTCCATCTAAATGGCAGTGTTGCATGGCAGCAAGGTGTTTTTTAGTTGTTATTCATGCATTTACGTTCTTTTCTTGGTGATACTCTTATGCCACTTGATGTGGACATTTTGAGAACCACAAGGGAGCAAAACAAACATGGAAATGATAAACGAAAAATTATGCAATGTCGTTAAATGCAAATTTTCCTATCAAATAAATTTATAACCTAATACACATTAAAACATAATACAATTATGAGCATAGTGATTAGTGTCGAACACGAAGAGCAAGTGCTTGCTATGTGAAAGTTGATGCATGAAACTAGTGTCACGTTGGTAAAATTGGTCTTAGCTAGGATTAAGGTACAACTAAAACAAAATACAGTAAAGAAAAGTAATAAGTTCTAGAGTTCGATTGTTTCTGGAATGGAATGGGTGATGCCTTGGGACTCCTAGGGGATGTATGCTCATCACTAAACAAACTCACAAAAAACACAAATCATACAACTAACTCACAAGATCTAGGTCTACCCGGATTCTTGTTTTTCCCCCTAATCTTTGGTCTACCTCTAATTAGGGTTGTTAAGTTGGGTTTCACTACTTCCCCATCCTGGATCTATCCTGGTTTGTTAAGGAAGTGGCGTGACTCATGGCTGTTTAGATCTAAATGTTGATTAACATGTTTCTCCCCTTTTTACCCCAAGGCACCCCCCTAAGTACTTAGCCACTCATGCTTAAGGTAAAAGAAAGTGGAAAAGAAAACATCACCCACAGTGTGCTCATTTCACAATCAAATACCAGAAAGCAAACAAGCAAGTAATGTGAAGTGTCAACAAAAACTGAAAAACGTCATTAGCTACTCTTAGCTAGGAGTAATATTCTTCGAAAACAGAAAATAATCTTGAACTTCAGCTTCGTTCCTGTTTGTCTTCCTTCTTCCTCCTCCCCAGAAAACCTTCTCCCCTGAAAATGTGTTCGTGAGTCTTCAAGGGGAGATCTGCCTTCTCTCCCCACCTTTCTTCCTTTTGTCCAAAATCTTCCTTTTTCACCTCCTTGGACTTTGTGTGTACTCTTTTTCAGACTTCTGTCACCTTTTCTGCTACCACACTGTTCATACTCGGCTCCTGGGATTGGTGTTGCGACCTATGCTGCATTGCTCGAAGGGAACTGTTAGAAGGTTGGGACTAAATCACAGATTTAGTCCCAACTAAGACTAAAAGTGCACTCCTACGGTACTTATGTGCAAAAATATAAAAACAGGCAATTAAGCTTAATTTTTGTAGCACAAAATGAGTAAATTCCATGCATTGAGCCACTCAAAAATATGTGTTATCACATTATGCTACAACGACACTGGACTTGTCCTCACGTCCTAACTAAGACTAATAGGAGGTAAATAGTCAATGAATTTCCTACAGAGCGATGTGGATGCTTAACATTCAGCTAAAAACGCATGAGTTGTAGGGGTGCTAGTGTGCATGTGAGGGTGTCACTCAAGCATACATGACAATTTCATCCTGAAAGGTGCATTCGAAGATTAAATGAGCAAAAATGGCATGTGCTTACCTCCAAAGATTGTCACTACTGTTTTTTTTTCTTTTCTTCCTCCTTTTTTTTTTCTACAGAGATCGAAACTAGGGAGAATTTAGAGTTCAACTCAGGTATACTATTGCTTCCCCTCTTTGTTTGTGAGTGTGGGCTATGCACTCTCCTCCTTATTCCTCCAGGGGTCCCTTCTACTCCTCTAAGTTGTTCTCATAATCCCCCCTGTGCTCTTTACTTTGTCGTCTACACACACTCTTTTGTTGTGTGTTGCCTTTCAAGACGTGGGTCTCATCGCTTTTATGTTGATGATGCTTTTTTTTTTTTTTTTTTGCTATCTACAGATTTCGTGACAACCAATCCCCCATGAAAAATCAACACATGCCAATCTACTAAAAAAATCTTGAATGCACCAATCTGACTACATTGAACATGTTGCTATCTCACAAAAATAATCAAAGGGAAAAACATGCTCACTGGTTCATAAAATGGTCATAACAAAATTCATGCATTTCGTGCATCATGAAAAACATCCCATGCTTGTAAGGGAATCCCTCAACCATTCACAAAATCCTCCTGACCATAACGTCTCACTACTAAATTACTCCTAGCTTAGACTAACGCCATAAAATTGAAAATAAAAATAAAAATAAAAATAACAATAGAACTAAAGATGAGGCAATGCAGCGATGTTACTTGATCAGGGAGGAGTCCTTCACCCCCTACTTCAGTTCCTTCACTTCCCTTAACAAGTCCCCCAGCCTGTCATATAGCATATCAATTCTTTCCTTGCAGCAGCAGTCCTTTCCTTCCTTCACTTTATTTGGTCCTTGTCGAGAAGTCCCTGCTTTTGCTTTCGGTGCAGGCAGGTTGTTGCAAATTCCTGCTAGAGATTTAAACACAAAACTACTCCCCTTTGCTTGGATTAATGCAGCGGTTTTAAGGAAATGAGCATTCAAAGGGAATATTTTTGTCTCCACATGAAAATATTCTAGCTCATGAATTCGATCAGCACACAGTCTTTGACCAAGGAAAGTGATTACATTACCAAACCCGAGATTCAATGATTTCTTGTGCAACAAACACCACATGACAAATAATTCACGTTTATATAATGTATTGAATCCTAGAGCTCTTCCAAATAGCATGGAAGAAATCAGCAAATGGACATATCATGCAGCAGGTTCTGTAAATAAATCAGCTTTTGCACCCTTAGGTTTAAATTCTATCATATGCTGACTAGTTAACATCTCATACACTTCCTCAGCATTGAAATCATCAGGATAATCAAATAAGGAGGTGGCGAACGCATGCAAGTCGACATGCTGCTCAGAGCAGAATCCTAAGGTTACACACCATTTAGCAATCGAGAGGGAAAATTCTTTTCCTAACAACCTAAATGTAATTGCTCCTGGTGTAATCACAGTTTCTGGTTTTTCATAACAGAACGTGGAAGCAAATTCATATACAAGTTCAACATAAGAAGGGTAATTCATATCACACAAAATTGGCAGCCCAGAATTTTCAAACATTGAGTAAACTTCAGTAACTATTCCCAATTCCACCAAGATCTCATAATCGATGATGCGGCAAGGCATCACCTTTGTCCCTTTTACCTCATCATACCTGGTGGCGAACTCTTCATCCTCAAACTGAAGATATTTCAGGTTTAACATCTCTGCATGCTGCTTAAAATAAGGAATGCCCTTGCTAGTCATTCTTCGTTGTGATTTCCCTTTCTCTTCCTCTTCAAGCTTACCTGAACTCAAGAACAACGGGATAAGGTTAGGTAAAAAATTTCTCTTTTCTTTTGTACCTGTTCCTCCCCCTCACTGGCATTTTTCTCCAATTCCTCTATTTCTGGTTCAGGTTCTTGCTGCTGCTTTGTTCTGCTCCTTGTTCTTTTTGCGACCAGATTTTGGTCATCCTCTTCTTCTCCTGCTGCTATAGCAGTAGGTGTGGCTGGCTCCTCACTTTCTACTGGAACTTGTTCTGCTTCCCCAGCTTCGGCTTCCTCTTCTTCGGTTGGTTGCTCTGCAATCTCTAGGATTTCTTCCACCTCTGCTATTGCAATTTCTTCTTCAAGTGCAATTTGCATGGTGACTTCCTGTTGCTTCCTTCTGGTACACAATTTGAGGTTGTTCAGCAGATGTTTCTTCAACCACCAATTTTCCCTTTCCTTTGTAACTCCTTTGTAATTCTCTCAATTTTTGCTGAAGGTCAGGGCTGGTGGGTGCCTTCAGTCTTGAACTTCTTCGTTCTAGCAGAGGAGGTTCTACTATTCCTTGAGGAGGATTTCTGCCCAGAGTCGCTGCATGCAGGAGAGCATCAACTCCCTGAAACTGCTCTTCTCCAATATTTACAGCCTTGTTTTGTTCCTGGGTAGGAGCAATTCCACCGTCCTCCCCAGTTTTTTTGCGCTTACTTCTCTCTGATGTGGTTTTCTTGCTGGGTTTCGCAGCAGCAGTTCTCTGGTGTTGGCGTTTTGCAGGCATCTTGCTAGCTCTTCTCTCTACAATTCTCAGGAGCAAGTGAAACATTTGAACAAAGTGAACGTTACAAGGAGATTTACCCCCAAATTCCCCAAGGGTTTGAGGGTAAATCTATAAAATCTTGACAGTCAGTTGCGACCCCTGTATGTTACTTTCATGTAACCGCAATGTAACTCCCTTTTCTGCAACAGGAACACAATAAAGACTTTTTAAAATAACTCCTAGCTAAGTCTTAAAGTGCAAACGTAAAATGACAGGAAAATAAAACTACAGAAATTAAACTTGGGTTGCCTCCCAAGAGCGTCCCTGTTTTCAGTCCCGGACTAGACCTTCAGCAAACTCTACGTTGTGTGTGTGTCCCTTAGGACAAGAACTTTAACTTCTTCAACAAACCTGTTTTGAAGATTTTCATAAAAAATCTTCAACCTATGTCCATTCACCATAAAACTTGTGTTAGTTCCTTCATCATAAACCTCCACTGTTCCGTTTGGGAAAACTTCTTTCACTACAAATGGTCTAGTCCAACGAGATTTGAGTTTCCCTGGGTGTAACTTCAGTCTGGATTGAAACAGCAAAACTTTCTGACCAACTTCAAAGGACCTCCTGGAAATATGCTTGTCGTGGTAACTTTTAGTCCTAGCTTTGAATAATTTTGAGCTTTCATACGCATCATTTCTCAGCTCTTCCAGTTCTGAGAGCTGCAATTTTCTTTGGCTTGCACTAAGACTTTCATCAAGGTTTAGCCTCTTCACTGCCTACCAGGCCTTGTGCTCTAATGCTGCAGGTAGCCTGCAGGGTTTTCCATAAACTAACCTGAATGGGGAGGTCACAATTGGTATTTTATATGCTGTTCGGATTGCCCATAAAGCATCCCTCAGTCTCAAACTCCAGTCCTTCCTGTTCGGGTTTACCACTTTCTCCAAAATCTGTTTAATCTCCCTGTTTGATACCTCCGTTTGGCCATTTGTTTGTGGATGGTATGTTGTTGATGACTTATACCAGATGTTGAACTGCTTCAATACACTTCTCAAGGCCTGATTATAAAAATGCGTACCTCGGTCACTGATCAACGCCTTGGGAGTCCCATATCGCACAAAAATGTTGCTACGCAGAAAATTGATCACTGTCTTTGCGTCATCCGTCCTTGTAGGAATGGCTTCAATCCACTTTGAGGTGTAATCAACAGCCACTAAAATATAGTTGTAGCCTGCAGAGGTGGGGAATGGCCCCATAAAATCAATGCCCCAAACATCAAATAATTCACATACCAAGATTCCTTGCTGAGGCATTTCGTCCCTATTGGATAAATTTCCCACTCTTTGGCATGGCTCACAACCCTTACAATAAGCGTAACAGTCTTTGAAATGTGAGGCTAGTAGAATCCACAATCCAAAATTTTTCTGGCTGTATGGTTTGGTCCATGATGGCCACCAAAGGGTCCTGAATGACAAGAATTGATAATTTTAGGAATTTCAAACTCATGAACACACCTTCTAATGACACCATCATTGCATCTCTTCCAATGATAGGGATCGTCCCGAAATATAATATTTGGCATCACTTTTCAGTTTGTTCTTCATGTGATAATCAATTCCTGGTGGCATCACTCTTGCTGAAACAAAGTTAGCCAAGTCTACAAACCACGGTTCACGAATATTAGTCCTAACTAAGAATAATTGTTCATCCGGAAACGTTTCAGTGATAGGATTTTCAGTCCTCAGCCCTTCCATCCTGTTGAGATGGTCAGCGACCATGTTCTCCTTTCCAGGCCTGGACAAGGAAAACCCATCTGATCAACCGTGGCTTGGTCTCCTTCTTCTCCATCAAGTGTTTTACTACTGAATGGACTGTGTAGACCACAACTTTGCTCCCTAAAAGATATGAACGAAATTTTTCCAAAGCAAAAATCACAGCCAAAAATTCCCTTTCAGTCACAGTGTAATTTTTCTGGGCATCATCTAAGGTTTTATAGGCATAAGAAATAACATGATGTTTCCCCTCAAATTTCTGTCCTAAAACCGCCCCTACAGCATGACTGCTAGCATCACACATAATTTCGAAATCATCCCTCCAGTTTGGTGGTTGTATCACAGGAGCAGTGGTCACAACCTCTTTCAAACAATTAAAAGCATTTTTGCATGAATCATCAAAAATAAATTCCACATCATTATGCAAAAGTCAACTAAGAGGCAAGGCAATCTTAGAAAAATTCTGAATAAATCTTCTATAAAAACCTACATGCCCCATAAATGATCTCACACCTTTAACATCAATTGGATACGGTAACTCAATCATAATTTCGATTTTTACTTTGTCTACCTCAATACCTTTCCTAGAAATAACATGGCCAAGCACAATTCCATGATCAACCATAAAATGGCATTTTTCAGAATTGAGAACAAGATTTTTTTCAACACATTTTCGCAAAACCTAATCCAAATGGTCTAAACATGACTCATAATCTTCTCCATACATTGTAAAATCGTCTATAAAAATTTCAATGAAATCCTCACCAAAGTTTTAGAAGATGCTAGTCATACACCTCTGAAAGGTAGCATAGGCATTGCACAACCCAAAGGGCATCCTTCTATAGGCATATGTCCCAAATGGACAAGTAAAAATCGTCTTGTCTTGATCCGTACCTGAAATTGCAACTTGGTTATATCCAGAATAACCATCTAAGAAGCAATAAAAAGATTTTCCTGCTAATTTTTCGAGCATTTGATCAATGAAAGGTAAGGGGTAATGGTCCTTCTTGGTCACTTCATTTAATTTCCTATAGTCTATGCATACCTTCCATCCATTTTGAATTCTTTGAGGCACCAGCTCTCCCTTCTCATTCTCCACCAGTCTTCTTGGGTACCACATGGATTGGACTCACCCATTCACTGCCTGTAATGGAGTAGATTATACCTGCATCATGAAGTTTTACAATTTCCTTCTTTACCACTTCCATCATATTTGGGTTGAGGCACCTTTGTGGCTGGCGAACAGGTTTTGCTCCATCTTCTAATAAAATCCTGTGCATACATATAGAGGGAGAGATGCCTTCAATATCTGCAAGAGTCCAGCCAATCGCCTTCTTATTCCTGATCAGCACGTCCAGCAGTCGCGACTCTTGGTCTAAGCTAAGATTATTTGAGATGATAATCGGGTTGTTCATTTCTTCATCCAAGAATGCGTACTTCAAGTGTGTGGGCAGTGGCTTCAGCTCAGCTGTCCTCTCCTCCAGGGTCTTGACTTGCATAGCATTCATTTGTTCTGACCCCTTTTCGGCTTCCACTCTTGCAAAAAATGATTCTTCATGTTCCTCTTCCTTCTCTTGGATTGCCTTCTCAAAATGCTCCTCAACAAATTTATCCATCACGTCCACTGAGCATACACTCTCAAAATCGCTGGGATAATTGTTTACTTTCTTCATGTCCAACGTGATCTTTTCTTCATCAAAGGATAACTCAATTGTACCCATCTTCACATTAATTATGGCATTGGAAGTGCTCAAGAAGGGTCTTCCAAGGATGATGGTCGTATCCCTTGAACTTCCAGCAGGCATATTTACCACATAGAAGTCTGCTGGAAACACTAGCTGCTCTATCTTTACTAGCATCTTCAACCAAGCCCTTTGGAAAAATAACTCTTCGGTCAGCAAGCTCAATTTGCTCTCCTGAGGCTTGTAGAGGTCCTAACCTGAGAGTCTCATATACAGAAAAAGACATCACGTTTATAGAGGCTCCCAGGTCAGCCATGGCTCTCCTAATGTTCAGGTCACCTATTTTGCAAGGAATAAAAAATGTTCCAGGGTCCTTGCATTTTTCAGGTAGTTTCCAAGTCAAAAGGGCTGAACAACTCTCACTCAGCTTCACCTTGCCTTTTTCCTTCAATTTTGGCTTTGACATACAGAGCTGCTTCAGGTACTTCACGCTTTTGGGCACCAAGTCAATATACTCTAGCAATGTCAAATTTAATTTTGTATTTCCCAAGGCTCTCAACATCTTTTCTTTTTCATTTTGCTCCTCTCTCGCCTTCACCCTTCCTAGAAATGGTGGTGGGGTTACTTTTACCACTAGAGGCTCAGTAGCAATCTCTACTTCTTGTTCTTCAACATCTTCTTCCACAACATCTTCAGACTCTTCTGCCGTCTCTAAATTACTCTTAGGTAGGACTAATTCTCTGCCAGGCTTTTCTTTCCCGCTCCTCAGTGTCATTGCACTGATATTTTGTCCACCCCCAGAGTTGGGATTCTGTTTGGCTTGCGACGGTAGGCTTCCTTTTTGCTTCAGTTCCCCAACCTCTGTTGCAAGCTGAGTGACTTGAATTTCCAAGTTCTTGATAGCTTGTTTGTTCTCAGCTTGGTTCTTGATTGATTGGGTCATAAAAGTCTTCAAGATATCCTCTAATGAACTTCCAGAATTTCCTCCAGAATTATTCTGGTTTGGAGGCTGGAATTGCTGTTGCATCTGCTGGTTTGGCTTGCGAAATTGTGGAGCTTGGTAAGAACGTTGTTGTTGATTGATAACACACAAATTTTCATGTTTTAAGATAAGAAAAATCATAGATTTTAATTATGTTTAAGTGTTAATTTTATAGTTTTAAGTATTTTTATTTGATTAGGGAAAATATGATTTTTGGTGTGATTAGTGGGCTAAATCCTTTGATTTAGCCCACCCCATGTCTAACCCGATTTTGGAGTCTAGCAGCAGCCCAAGAATCAAGGAAAAATCTAGATTTCGTGCAAGTCACCAGGGTGCAGGGGCCAATGAGTATACTGTCACGGAGACAGTCTTCAAGTCAGGGTCTGGAGCAGCAGATCTGTCAGAGAATGTACTTGCCTTGGGAAGTGGGAGGCAAGAGAAAGCTGAAGAGAGAGAATTGCAAAAAAAAAAGGGAGAGGACCCAGAATTTTCAAGGGAGGGCACACACGAGGGGGTTTCTCCCCCACCCCAACTGAAACATGAAGAAACATGAAGAAGAAGGAGGAGAAAGGCGATTTTTCTGGAGAAGAACCTCCAGCTTGAAGGAAGAAGATCAACACCCAGTTCAGCGCCACTGTTCCGGCCTGTGAACAGTGGCAGACGGAATCTAGAAACTTTACTGTCTTATTTTCGTTTGCATATGTTCTTAGCTTCTGCACTAAACTTCTGCACAATGTTCTCAACATTTTCGTCATTTTATGTTAATGCCATTACATTTTACCTTCAAAGCATGAGTAGCTAAACCCTAGGAGTGCCTTAAGGTGAAGCATGGTGGTGTGGGTCTAGGAGTCTTAGTAAAATTGACCTTAGTTTCTTAGCTCTTGTTTCTATCAAACCATGAGTAGACCTAAGGAGGGGAACAAGTAGCTTCACAGCTTAGATGCTTGATTTAGAGGTAGACCAACAAGTCAAGACGGGAGCAGAAGGTGTTAGTCCGGGGTAGAACCAGTAGAACCGGGTAGACCTAGTTCTATATGCTTTGCATGCGGGTAGACCTAATTGTAAGGTTGGTGATGATATGGAGGATTAACTTAGCCAAAAATATGGTGAATGACCTGGGTAGACTTAGGTTATTTGAAGTTGTGAGTATAAGCTTGTGGATGAGAAAACCAGTTGGGGTGGTCATGACATCCTAACTTCAATAAATGCATCACGATTTTCGTCGAATAGGACCCGATTGGGCTCAGGAGTCGAGACGAACCTTGGGTCCGGATGAACTTCCAAACGAAAGCACCCACCCAAAAACGACAAGCTTTTCCTTAAAAAACAATGTAGGAGGCTGCCGAAAACCCAACGTTAATAAATGGATCACTTTTTTGCAGGGCTACAAATGACTATGGGCCCGAGTTCGATATGACCTCCGGCCCAATCCTAGTGCCCCTCGAGAGCGCCTCCTCAAATAAAAAGCATGTGGTTGAGAAAACCATTTGGGGTGCTCATGACATCCTAACTTCAATAAATGCATCACGATTTTCGTCGAACAGAACCTTGGTTCGGATGAACTTCCCATCGAAAGCACCCACCCAAAAACGACAAGCTTTTCCTTCAGAAACAATGTAGGCAGCTGCCGAAAACCCAACGTTAATAAATGGATCACTTTTTTTGCCGGGCTACAAATGACTATGGGCCCGTGCCCGACCCGACCTCCGGCCAGATCCTAGTGCCCCTCGAGAGCGCCTCCTCAAATATAAAGCTTGTGGTTGAGAAACCCATTTGGGGTGCTCATGACAACCTAACTTGAATAAATGCATCACGATTTTCATCGAATAGGACCCGATTGGGCTCAGGAGTCGAACCGAACCTTGGGTCCGGACGAACTTCCCAACGAAAGCACCCACCCAAAAACGAAAAGCTTTTCCTTCAGAAACAATGTAGGAGGCTGCCGAAAACCCAACGTTAATAAATGGATCACTTCTTTTCCCGGGCTACAAATGACTATAGGCCCGAGCCCGACCTGACCTCCGGCGCGATCCCGGTGCCCCTCGAGAGCGCTTCCTCAAATATAAAGCACGTTGTTGAGAAAACCATTTGGGGCACTTATAACATCCTAACTTCAATAAATGCATCACGATTTTCGTCAAATAGTACCTGATTTGGCTCAGGAGTCGAACCGAAACTTGGGTCTGGACGAAGTTCCCAACGACAGCACCCACCCAAAAAAGACAAGCTTTTCCTTGAGAAACCATGTAGGCAGCTGCCGAAAACCCAACGTTAATTAATGGATCACTTTTTTTCCCGGGCTACAAATGACTATGGGCCCGAGCCCGACCCGACCTCCGGCCCATCCTGGTGCCCCTCGAGAGCGCCTCCTCAAATATAAAGCTTGTGGATGAGAAAACCATTTGGGTGCTCATGACATCCTAACATCAATAAATGCATCACGATTTTCGTCGAATAGGACCCGATTGGGCTTAGGAGTCGAACAGAACCTTGGGTCCGGATGAACTTCCCAACGAAAGCACCCACCCAAAAACGACAAGCTTTTCCTTCAGAAACAATGTAGGCAGCTCCCGAAAACCCAACGTTAATAAATGGATCACTTTTTTTCCCGGGCTACAAATGACTATGGGCCGGAGCCCGACTCGACCTCCAGCCCGATCCTGGTGCCCCTCGAGAGTGCCTCCTCAAATATAAAGCTTGTGGATGAGAAAACCATTTGGGGTGCTCATGACATCCTAACTTCAATAAATGCATCACGATTTTCGTCGAACCGAACCTTGGGTCCGGGAGAACTTCCCAACCAAAGCACCCACCCAAAAACGAAAATCTTTTCCTTCAGAAACAATGTAGGCAGCTGCCGAAAACCCAACATGAATAAATGGATCACTTTTTTCCCGGGCTACAAATGACTATAGACCGAGCCCGACCTGACCTCCGGCCC
>NEEC01000371.1:0-17444 GCA_002189035.1 Utricularia gibba
CTCATGACATCCTAACTTCAGCAAATGCATCACGATTTTCATCGAGTAGCACCCGATTGGGCTCAGGAGCCAGACCGAACTTGGGCCCTAACAAAGCTGCCAACGACAGCACTCGCCTTAAAAACGGCAAGCTATTGCTTGAAAAACCATTTAGGCAGCCGCCGAAAACCCATCGTTGATAAATGCATCACTTATTTTCCGGGCTACAACTGACTATGGCCTGAGCCCGACCCGACCTCTGGCCCAATCCCGAAACCCTCCGAGAGCGCCTTCTCAAATATATAGCAGAGTGTTGAGAAAACCCATTGGGGTTCTCATGACATCCTAACTAAAGCAAATGCATTACGATTTCGTCGAGTACGACCCCGATTGGGCTTTAGTAGCCAGACCGAATCTCGGGCCCTGACAAAGCTCCAACTACAGCACCCACCTTAAAACGGCAAGCTGTTGCTTGAAAAACCATTTAGGCAGCCGCCGAAAACCCATCGTTGATAAATGCATCACTTATTTTCCGGGCTACAACTGACTATTGGCCTGAGCCCGACCCGACCTCTGGCCCAATCCGAAACCCCGAGGCGCTTCTCAAATATATAGCAGAGTGTTGAGAAAACCCATTGGGGTTCTCATGACATCCTAACTACATCAAATGCGTTACGATTTTTCGTCGAGTGCGACCCGATTGGGCTTAGTAGCCAGACCGAATCTCGGGCCGGACAAAGCTCCCAACGACAGCACCCGCCTTTAAATGGCAAGCTGTTGCTTGAAAAACCATGTGGGCAGCCGCCGACAACCCAACGTTAATAAATGCATCACTTCTTTTGCCGGGCTACAGCTGACTATGGGCTCAAGCCCGACCCGAATCCGGCCCGATCTCGGTGACCCACAAAAGCGCCTTGTCAAGTGTAAAGCATGCTGTTGAAAAACCATTTGGGGTGGTCATGAGATCCTAACTTCAATAAAGGTATCACGATTTTCGTCGAATGGGAACAGATTGTGCTGTGAAGTCAGACCAAACCTTGGGTCCTCACAAAGTTCCCAACAACAGCACCCGCCAAAAAACGACAACTTTTCCTTCAAAAAGCATGTAGGCAGCCACCGAAAACCCAACGTTAATAAATGCATCACTTCTTTGGCCGGGCTACAAATGACTATGGGCCAGAGCGCGACTCGACCATTTGCTCGATACTGGAGCCGCCTAGAGCGCCTCCTCAAATATAAATCAGGTTGTTGAGAAAACCATTTGGGGTTCTCATGACATCCTAACTAAAGCGAATGCATACGATTTCGTCGAGTACGACCCGATTGGGCTTAGTAGCCAGACCGAATCTCGGGCCCGGACAAAGCTCCCAACTACAGCACCCACCTTAAAACGGCAAGCTGTTGCTTGAAAACCATTTAGGCAGCCGCTGAATACCCAACGTTGATAAATGCATCACTTATTTTCCGGGCCACAACTGACTATGGGCCTGAGCCGACCCGACCTCTGGCCCAATCCTGAAACCCCCAAGAGCGCCTTCTGAAATATAAAGTAGAGTGTTGAGAAAACCCATTGGGGTTCTCATGACATCCTAACTACAACAAATGCATTACGATTTTCGTCGAGTGCGACCCGATTGGGCTTAGTAGCCAGACCGAATCTCGGGCCGGACAAAGCTCCCAACGACAGCACCCGCCTTAAATGGCAAGCTGTTGCTTGAAAAACCATGTGGGCAGCCGCCGACAACCCAACGTTAATAAATGCATCACTTCTTTGCCGGGCTACAGCTGACTTTGGGCTCAAGACCGACCCGAATCCGGCCGATCTCGGTGACCCACAAAAGCGCCTTGTCAAGTGTAAAGCATGCTGTTGAAAAAACCATTTGGGGTGGTCATGAGATCCTAACTTCAATAAAGGTGTCACGATTTTCGTCGAATGGGATCGGATTGTGCTGTGAAGTCAGACCGAACCTTGGGTCCGGACGAAGTTCCCAACAACAGCACCCGCAAAAAAACGACAACTTTTCCTCGAAAAAGCATGTAGGCAGCCACGAAAACCCAACGTTAATAAATGCATCACTTTTTGGCCGGGCTACAAATGACTATGGGCCAGAGCGCGACTCGACCATTTGCTCGATACTAGTGCCAGCCTAGAGCGCCTCCTCAAATATAAATCAGGTTGTTGAGAAAACCATTTGGGTGCTCATGACATCCTAACTTCAAAAAAATGCATCACGATTTTCATCGAGTAGCACCCGATTGGGCTCAGGAGCCAGACCGAACCTTGGGCCCTTACAAAGCTGCCAACGACAGCACCCGCCTTAAAATGGCAAGCTATTGCTTGAAAAACCATTCAGGCAGCCGCCGAAAACCCAACGTTGATAAATGCATCACTTATTTTCCGGGCTACAACTGACTATGGGCCTAGCCCGACCCGACCTCTGGCCCAATCCGAAACCCCCCAAGAGCGCCTTCTGAAATATAAAGTAGAGTGTTGAGAAAACCCATTGGGGTTCTCATGACATCCTAACTAAAGCAAATGCATTACGATTTCGTCGAGTACGACCCGATTGGCTTAGTAGCCAGACCGAATCTCGGGCCCTGACAAAGCTCCCAACTACAGCACCCACCTTAAAACGGCAAGCTGTTGCTTGAAAAACCATTTAGGCAGCCGCCGAAAACCCAACGTTGATAAATGCATCACTTATTTTCCGGGCCAACTGACTATGGCCTGAGCCCGACCCGACCTCTGGCCCAATCCGAAACCCCCAAGAGCGCCTTCTGAAATATAAAGTAGAGTGTTGAGAAAACCCATTGGGGTTCTCATGACATCCTAACTACAGCAAATGCGTTACGATTTTCGTCGAGTGCGACCCGATTGGGCTTAGTAGCCAGACCGAATCTCGGGCCGGACAAAGCTCCCAACGACAGCACCCGCCTTTAAATGGCAAGCTGTTGCTTGAAAAACCATGTGGGCAGCCGCCGACAACCCAACGTTAATAAATGCATCACTTTTTTGGCCGGCTACAAATGACTATGGGCCAGAGCGCGACCGACCATTTGCTCGATACTGGGTGCCCCTAGAGCGCCTCCTCAATATAAATCAGGTTGTTGAAAAACCATTTGGGGTGCTCATGACATCCTAACTTCAGCAAATGCATCACGATTTTCATCGAGTAGCACCCGATTGGGCTCAGGAGCCAGACCGAACCTTGGGCCCTAACAAAGCTGCCAACGACAGCACTCGCCTTAAAACGGCAAGCTATTGCTTGAAAAACATTTAGGCAGCCGCCGAAAACCCAACGTTATAAATGCATCACTTATTTTCCGGGCTACAACTGACTATGGCCTGAGCCCGACCCGACTCTGGCCCAATCCCGAAACCCCTCCGAGAGCGCCTTCTCAAATATATAGCAGAGTGTTGAGAAACCCATTGGGGTTCATGACATCCTAACTAAAGCAAATGCATTACGATTTCGTCGAGTACGACCCGATTGGGCTTAGTAGCCAGACCGAATCTCGGGCCCTGACAAAGCTCCCAACTACAGCACCCACCTTAAAACGGCAAGCTGTTGCTTGAAAAACCATTTAGGCAGCCGCCGAAACCCCATCGTTGATAAATGCATCACTTATTTTCCGGGCTACAACTGACTATGGCCTGAGCCCGACCCGACCTCTGGCCCAATCCCGAAACCCTCCGCGCCTTCTCAAATATATAGCAGAGTGTTGAGAAAACCCATTGGGGTTCTCATGACATCCTAACTACATCAAATGCGTTACGATTTTCGTCGAGTGCGACCCGATTGGGCTTAGTAGCCAGACCGAATCTCGGGCCGGACAAAGCTCCCAACGACAGCACCGCCTTTAAATGGCAAGCTGTTGCTTGAAAAACCATGTGGGCAGCCGCCGACAACCCAACGTTAATAAATGCATCACTTCTTTTGCCGGGCTACAGCTGACTATGGGCTCAAGCCCGACCCGAATCCGGCCCGATCTCGGTGACCCACAAAAGCGCCTTGTCAAGTGTAAAGCATGCTGTTGAAAAAACCATTTGGGGTGGTCATGAGATCCTAACTTCAATAAAGGTATCACGATTTTCGTCGAATGGGAACAGATTGTGCTGTGAAGTCAGACCAAACCTTGGGTCCTCACAAAGTTCCCAACAACAGCACCCGCCAAAAAACGACAACTTTTCCTTCAAAAAGCATGTAGGCAGCCACCGAAAACCCAACGTTAATAAATGCATCACTTCTTTGGCCGGGCTACAAATGACTATGGGCTAGAGCGCGACTCGACCATTTGCTCGATACTGGAGCCCGCCTAGAGCGCCTCCTCAAATATAAATCAGGTTGTTGAGAAAACCATTTGGGGTTCTCATGACATCCTAACTAAAGCGAATGCATACGATTTCGTCGAGTACGACCCGATTGGGCTTAGTAGCCAGACCGAATCTCGGGCCCTGACAAAGCTCCCAACTACAGCACCCACCTTAAAACGGCAAGCTGTTGCTTGAAAAACCATTTAGGCAGCCGCTGAATACCCAACGTTGATAAATGCATCACTTATTTTCCGGGCCACAACTGACTATGGGCCTGAGCCCGACCCGACCTCTGGCCCAATCCTGAAACCCCCCAAGAGCGCTTTCTGAAATATAAAGTAGAGTGTTGAGAAAACCCATTGGGGTTTCATGACATCCTAACTACAGCAAATGCGTTACGTTTTTCGTCGAGTGCGACCCGATTGGGCTTAGTAGCCAGACCGAATCTCGGCCGGACAAAGCTCCAACGACAGCACCCGCCTTTAAATGGCAAGCTGTTGCTTGAAAAACCATGTGGGCAGCCGCCGACAACCCAACGTTAATAAATGCATCACTTTTTTGGCCAGGCTACAAATGACTATGGGCCAGAGCCGACTCGACCATTTGCTCGATACTGGTGCCCGCCTAGAGCGCCTCCTCAAATATAAATCAGGTTGTTGAGAATACCATTTGGGGTGCTCATGACATCCTAACTTCAGCAAATGCATCACGATTTTCATCGAGTAGCACCCGATTGGGCTCAGGAGCCAGACCGAACCTTGGGCCCTAACAAAGCTGCCAACGACAGCACTCGCCTTAAAACGGCAAGCTATTGCTTGAAAACCATTTAGGTCGTTGATAAATGCATCACTTATTTTCCGGGCTACAACTGACTATGGCCTGAGCCCGACCCGACCTCTGGCCCAATCCCGAAACCCAGAGCGCCTTCTCAAATATTAGCAGAGTGTTGAGAAAAACCCATTGGGGTTCTCATGACATGCAAATGCATTACGATTTCGTCGAGTTTGGGCTTAGTAGCCAGACCGAAACAAAGCTTACAGCACTTAAAACGGCAAGCTAGAGCCGCCGAAAACCCATCGTTGATAAATGCATCACTTATTTTCCGGGCTACAACTGACTATGGCCTGAGCCCGACCCGACCGGCCCAATCCCGAAACCCTCCGAGGGCGCCTTCTCAAATATATAGCAGAGTGTTGAGAAAACCCATTGGGGTTCTCATGACATCCTAACTACATCAAATGCGTTACGATTTTCGTCGAGTGCGACCCGATTGGCTTAGTAGCCAGACCGAATCTCGGCCGGACAAAGCTCCCAACGACAGCACCCGCCTTTAAATGGCAAGCTGTTGCTTGAAAAACCATGTGGGCAGCCGCCGACAACCCAACGTTAATAAATGCATCACTTCTTTTGCCGGGCTACAGCTGACTATGGGCTCAAGCCCGACCCGAATCCGGCCCGATCTCGGTGACCCACAAAAGCGCCTTGTCAAGTGTAAAGCATGCTGTTGAAAAAACCATTTGGGGTGGTCATGAGATCCTAACTTCAATAAAGGTATCACGATTTTCGTCGAATGGGAACAGATTGTGCTGTGAAGTCAGACCAAACCTTGGGTCCTCACAAAGTTCCCAACAACAGCACCCGCCAAAAAACGACAACTTTTCCTTCAAAAAGCATGTAGGCAGCACCGAAAACCCAACGTTAATAAATGCATCACTTCTTTGGCCGGGCTACAAATGACTATGGGCCAGAGCGCGACTCGACCATTTGCTCGATACTGGAGCTCGCCTAGAGCGCCTCCTCAAATATAAATCAGGTTGTTGAGAAAACCATTTGGGGTTCTCATGACATCCTAACTAAAGCGAATGCATACGATTTCGTCGAGTACGACCCGATTGGGCTTAGTAGCCAGACCGAATCTCGGGCCCTGACAAAGCTCCCAACTACAGCACCCACCTTAAAACGGCAAGCTGTTGCTTGAAAAACCATTTAGGCAGCCGCTGAATACCCAACGTTGATAAATGCATCACTTATCTTCCCGGGCCACAACTGACTATGGGCCTGAGCCCGACCCGACCTCTGGCCCAATCCTGAAACCCCCAAGAGCGCCTTCTGAAATATAAAGTAGAGTGTTGAGAAAACCCATTGGGGTTCTCATGACATCCTAACTACAGCAAATGCGTTACGATTTTCGTCGAGTGCGACCCGATTGGCTTAGTAGCCAGACCGAATCTCGGGCCGGACAAAGCTCCCAACGACAGCACCCGCCTTTAAAATGGCAAGCTGTTGCTTGAAAAACCATGTGGGCAGCCGCCGACAACCCAACGTTAATAAATGCATCACTTTTTTGGCCAGGCTACAAATGACTATGGGCCAGAGCGCGACTCGACCATTTGCTCGATACTGGTGCCCCTAGAGCGCCTCCTCAAATACAAATCAGGTTGTTGAGAATACCATTTGGGGTGCTCATGACATCCTAACTTCAGCAAATGCATCACGATTTTCATCGAGTAGCACCCGATTGGGCTCAGGAGCCAGACCGAACCTTGGGCCCTAACAAAGCTGCCAACGACAGCACTCGCCTTAAAACGGCAAGCTATTGCTTGAAAAACCATTTAGGCAGCCGCCGAAAACCCATCGTTGATAAATGCATCACTTATTTTCCGGGCTACAACTGACTATTGGCCTGAGCCCGACCCGACCTCTGGCCCAATCCCGAAACCCTCGAGAGCGCCTTCTCAAATATTAGCAGAGTGTTGAGAAAACCCATTGGGGTTCTCATGACATCCTAACTAAAGCAAATGCATTACGATTTCGTCGAGTACGACCCGATTGGGTTTAGTAGCCAGACCGAATCTCGGGCCCTGACAAAGCTCCCAACTACAGCACCCACCTTAAAACGGCAAGCTGTTGCTTGAAAAACCATTTAGGCAGCCGCCGAAAACCCATCGTTGATAAATGCATCACTTATTTTCCGGGCTACAACTGACTATTGGCCTGAGCCCGACCCGACCTCTGGCCCAATCCCGAAACCCTCCGAGGGCGCCTTCTCAAATATATAGCAGAGTGTTGAGAAAACCCATTGGGGTTCTCATGACATCCTAACTACATCAAATGCGTTACGATTTTCGTCGAGTGCGACCCGATTGGGCTTAGTAGCCAGACCGAATCTCGGGCCGGACAAAGCTCCCAACGACAGCACCCGCCTTTAAATGGCAAGCTGTTGCTTGAAAAACCATGTGGGCAGCCGCCGACAACCCAACGTTAATAAATGCATCACTTCTTTTGCCGGGCTACAGCTGACTATGGGCTCAAGCCCGACCCGAATCCGGCCCGATCTCGGTGACCCACAAAAGCGCCTTGTCAAGTGTAAAGCATGCTGTTGAAAAAACCATTTGGGTGGTCATGAGATCCTAACTTCAATAAGGTATCACGATTTTCGTCGAATGGGAACAGATTGTGCTGTGAAGTCAGACCAACCTTGGGTCCTCACAAAGTTCCCAACAACAGCACCCGCCAAAAAACGACAACTTTTCCTTCAAAAAGCATGTAGGCAGCCACCGAAAACCCAACGTTAATAAATGCATCACTTCTTTTGGCCGGGCTACAAATGACTATGGGCCAGAGCGCGACTCGACCATTTGCTCGATACTGGAGCCCGCCTAGAGCGCCTCCTCAAATATAAATCAGGTTGTTGAGAAAACCATTTGGGGTTCTCATGACATCCTAACTAAAGCGAATGCATACGATTTCGTCGAGTACGACCCGATTGGGCTTAGTAGCCAGACCGAATCTCGGGCCCTGACAAAGCTCCCAACTACAGCACCCACCTTAAAACGCCAAGCTGTTGCTTGAAAAACCATTTAGGCAGCCGCCGAAAACCCAACGTTGATAAATGCATCACTTATTTTCCGGGCCACAACTGACTATGGGCCTGAGCCCGACCCGACCTCTGGCCCAATCCTGAAACCCCCAAGAGCGCCTTCTCAAATATATAGCAGAGTGTTGAGAAAACCAATTGGGGTTCTCATGACATCCTAACTACAACAAATGCATTACGATTTTCGTCGAGTGCGACCCGATTGGGCTTAGTAGCCAGACCGAATCTCGGGCCGGACAAAGCTCCCAGCGACAGCACCCGCCTTAAATGGCAAGCTGTTGCTTGAAAAACCATGTGGGCAGCCGCCGACAACCCAACGTTAATAAATGCATCACTTCTTTTGCCGGGCTACAGCTGACTTTGGGCTCAAGACCGACCCGAATCCGGCCCGATCTCGGTGACCCACAAAAGCGCCTTGTCAAGTGTAAAGCATGCTGTTGAAAAAACCATTTGGGGTGGTCATGAGATCCTAACTTCAATAAAGGTATCACGATTTTCGTCGAATGGGAATAGATTGTGCTGTGAAGTCAGACCAAACCTTGGGTCCTCACAAAGTTCCCAACAACAGCACCCGCCAAAAAAACGACAACTTTTCCTTCAAAAAGCATGTAGGCAGCCACCGAAAACCCAACGTTAATAAATGCATCACTTCTTTGGCCGGGCTACAAATGACTATGGGCCAGAGCGCGACTCGACCATTGCTCGATACTGGTGCCCGCCTAGAGCGCCTCCTCAAATATAAATCAGGTTGTTGAGAAAACCATTTGGGGTGCTCATGACATCCTAACTTCAGCAAATGCATCACGATTTTCATCGAGTAGCACCCGATTGGGCTCAGAAGCCAGACCGAACCTTGGCCCTAACAAAGCTGCCAACGACAGCACTCGCCTTAAAACGGCAAGCTATTGCTTGCCAACGACAGCACCGCCTTAAAACGGCAAGCTATTGCTTGAAAAACCATTTGGGCAGCCGCCGAAAACCCATCGTTGATAAATGCATCACTTATTTTCCGGGCTACAACTGACTATGGGCCTGAGCCGACCCGACTCTGGCCCAATCCCGAAACCCCAAGAGCGCCTTCTCAAATATACAGAGTGTTGAGAAAACCCATTGGGGTTCTCATGACATCCTAGCAAATGCATTACGATTTGTCGAGTACGACCCGATTGGGCTTAGTAGCCAGACCGAATCTCGGGCCCTGACAAAGCTCCCAACTACAGCACCCACCTTAAAACGGCAAGCTGTTGCTTGAAAAACCATTTGGGCAGCCGCCGAAACCCAACGTTGATAAATGCATCACTTATTTTCCGGGCTACAACTGACTATGGGCCTGAGCCCGACCCGACCTCTGGCCCAATCTGAAACCCGAGCGCCTTCTCAAATATATAGCAGAGTGTTGAGAAAACCATTGGGGTTCTCATGACATCCTAACTAAGCAAATGCATTACGATTTCGTCGAGTAGACCCGATTGGGCTTAGTAGCCAGACCGAATCTCGGGCCCTGACAAAGCTCCAACTACAGCACCCACCTTAAAACGGCAAGCTGTTGCTTGAAAAACCATTTAGGCAGCCGCCGAAAACCCAACGTTGATAAATGCATCACTTATTTTCCGGGCTACAACTGACTATGGGCCTGAGCCCGACCCGACCTCTGGCCCAATCCTGAAACCCCCAAGAGCGCCTTCTCAAATATATAGCAGAGTGTTGAAAAACCATTGGGGTTCTCATGACATCCTAACTACAACAAATGCATTACGATTTTCGTCGAGTGCGACCCGATTGGGCTTAGTAGCCAGACCGAATCTCGGGCCGGACAAAGCTCCAACGACAGCACCCGCCTTAAATGGCAAGCTGTTGCTTGAAAAACCATGTGGGCAGCCGCCGACAACCCAACGTTAATAAATGCATCACTTCTTTTGCCGGGCTACAGCTGACTATGGGCTCAAGCCCGACCCGAATCCGGCCCGATCTCGGTGACCCACAAAAGCGCCTTGTCAAGTGTAAAGCATGCTGTTGAAAAAACCATTTGGGGTGGTCATGAGATCCTAACTTCAATAAAGGTATCACGATTTTCGTCGAATGGGAAAGATTGTGCTGTGAAGTCAGACCAAACCTTGGGTCCTCACAAAGTTCCCAACAACAGCACCCGCCAAAAAACGACAACTTTTCCTTCAAAAAGCATGTAGGCAGCCACCGAAAACCCAACGTTAATAAATGCATCACTTTTTGGCCGGGCTACAAATGACTATGGGCCAGAGCGCGACTCGACCATTTGCTCGATACTGGTGCCCGCCTAGAGCGCCTCCTCAAATATAAATCAGGTTGTTGAGAAAACCATTTGGGGTGCTCATGACATCCTAACTTCAGCAAATGCATCACGATTTTCATCGAGTAGCACCCGATTGGGCTCAGGAGCCAGACCGAACCTTGGGCCCTAAAAGCTGCCAACGACAGCACCGCCTTAAAACGGCAAGCTATTGCTTGAAAAACCATTTAGGCAGCCGCCGAAAACCCATCGTTGATAAATGCATCACTTATTTTCCGGGCTACAACTGACTATTGGCCTGAGCCCGACCCGACCTCTGGCCCAATCCCGAAACCCCCAGAGCGCCTTCTCAAATATAAAGCAGAGTGTTGAGAAAACCCATTGGGGTTCTCATGACATCCTAACTAAAGCAAATGCATTACGATTTCGTCGAGTACGACCCGATTGGGCTTAGTAGCCAGACCGAATCTCGGGCCCTGACAAAGCTCCCAACTACAGCACCCACCTTAAAACGGCAAGCTGTTGCTTGAAAAACCATTTAGGCAGCCGCCGAAAACCCATCGTTGATAAATGCATCACTTATTTTCCGGGCTACAACTGACTATTGGCCTGAGCCCGACCCGACCTCTGGCCCAATCCCGAAACCCTCCGAGGGCGCCTTCTCAAATATATAGCAGAGTGTTGAGAAAACCCATTGGGGTTCTCATGACATCCTAACTACATCAAATGCGTTACGATTTTCGTCGAGTGCGACCCGATTGGGCTTAGTAGCCAGACCGAATCTCGGGCCGGACAAAGCTCCCAACGACAGCACCCGCCTTTAAATGGCAAGCTGTTGCTTGAAAAACCATGTGGGCAGCCGCCGACAACCCAACGTTAATAAATGCATCACTTCTTTTGCCGGGCTACAGCTGACTATGGGCTCAAGCCCGACCCGAATCCGGCCCGATCTCGGTGACCCACAAAAGCGCCTTGTCAAGTGTAAAGCATGCTGTTGAAAAAACCATTTGGGGTGGTCATGAGATCCTAACTTCAATAAAGGTATCACGATTTTCGTCGAATGGGAACAGATTGTGCTGTGAAGTCAGACCAAACCTTGGGTCCTCACAAGTTCCCAACAACAGCACCCGCCAAAAAACGACAACTTTTCCTTCAAAAAGCATGTAGGCAGCCACCGAAAACCCAACGTTAATAAATGCATCACTTCTTTGGCCGGGCTACAAATGACTATGGGCCAGAGCGCGACTCGACCATTTGCTCGATACTGGAGCCCGCCTAGAGCGCCTCCTCAAATATAAATCAGGTTGTTGAGAAAACCATTTGGGGTTCTCATGACATCCTAACTAAAGCGAATGCATACGATTTCGTCGAGTACGACCCGATTGGGCTTAGTAGCCAGACCGAATCTCGGGCCCTGACAAAGCTCCCAACTACAGCACCCCCTTAAAACGGCAAGCTGTTGCTTGAAAAACCATTTAGGCAGCCGCCGAAAACCCAACGTTGATAAATGCATCACTTATTTTCCGGGCCACAACTGACTATGGGCCTGAGCCCGACCCGACCTCTGGCCCAATCCTGAAACCCCCAAGAGCGCCTTCTCAAATATATAGCAGAGTGTTGAGAAAACCCATTGGGGTTCTCATGACATCCTAACTACAACAAATGCATTACGATTTTCGTCGAGTGCGACCCGATTGGGCTTAGTAGCCAGACCGAATCTCGGGCCGGGACAAAGCTCCCAACGACAGCACCCGCCTTAAATGGCAAGCTGTTGCTTGAAAAACCATGTGGGCAGCCGCCGACAACCCAACGTTAATAAATGCATCACTTCTTTTGCCGGGCTACAGCTGACTTTGGGCTCAAGCCGACCCGAATCCGGCCCGATCTCGGTGACCCACAAAAGCGCCTTGTCAAGTGTAAAGCATGCTGTTGAAAAAACCATTTGGGGTGGTCATGAGATCCTAACTTCAATAAAGGTATCACGATTTTCGTCGAATGGGAACAGATTGTGCTGTGAAGTCAGACCAAACCTTGGGTCCACAAAGTTCCCAACAACAGCACCCGCCAAAAAACGACAACTTTTCCTTCAAAAAGCATGTAGGCAGCCACCGAAAACCCAACGTTAATAAATGCATCACTTCTTTGGCCGGGCTACAAATGACTATGGGCCAGAGCGCGACTCGACCATTTGCTCGATACTGTGCCCGCCTAGAGCGCCTCCTCAAATATAAATCAGGTTGTTGAGAAAACCATTTGGGGTGCTCATGACATCCTAACTTCAGCAAATGCATCACGATTTTCATCGAGTAGCACCCGATTGGGCTCAGGCCAGACCGAACCTTGGGCCCTAACAAAGCTGCCAACGACAGCACTCGCCTTAAAACGGCAAGCTATTGCTTGAAAAACCATTTAGGCAGCCGCCGAAAACCCATCGTTGATAAATGCATCACTTATTTTCCGGGCTACAACTGACTATGGGCCTGAGCCCGACCCGACCTCTGGCCCAATCCCGAAACCCCCGAAGAGCGCCTTCTCAAATATATAGCAGAGTGTTGAGAAAACCCATTGGGGTTCTCATGACATCCTAACTAAAGCAAATGCATTACGATTTCGTCGAGTACGACCCGATTGGGCTTAGTAGCCAGACCGAATCTCGGGCCCTGACAAAGCTCCCAACTACAGCACCCACCTTAAAACGGCAAGCTGTTGCTTGAAAAACCATTTAGGCAGCCGCCGAAAACCCATCGTTGATAAATGCATCACTTATTTTCCGGGCTACAACTGACTATTGGCCTGAGCCCGACCCCTCTGGCCCAATCCCGAAACCCTCCGAGGGCGCCTTCTCAAATATATAGCAGAGTGTTGAGAAAACCCATTGGGGTTCTCATGACATCCTAACTACATCAAATGCGTTACGATTTTCGTCGAGTGCGACCCGATTGGGCTTAGTAGCCAGACCGAATCTCGGGCCGGACAAAGCTCCCAACGACAGCACCCGCCTTTAAATGGCAAGCTGTTGCTTGAAAAACCATGTGGCAGCCGCCGACAACCCAACGTTAATAAATGCATCACTTTTTTGCCGGGCTACAGCTGACTATGGGCTCAAGCCCGACCGAATCCGGCCGATCTCGGTGACCCACAAAAGCGCCTTGTCAAGTGTAAAGCATGCTGTTGAAAAAACCATTTGGGGTGGTCATGAGATCCTAACTTCAATAAAGGTGTCACGATTTTCGTCGAATGGGATCGGATTGTGCTGTGAAGTCAGACCGAACCTTGGGTCCGGACGAAGTTCCCAACAACAGCACCGCCAAAAAACGACAACTTTTCCTTCAAAAAGCATGTAGGCAGCCACCGAAAACCCAACGTTAATAAATGCATCACTTCTTTGGCCGGGCTACAAATGACTATGGGCCAGAGCGCGACTCGACCATTTGCTCGATACTGGCCCCTAGAGCGCCTCCTCAAATATAAATCAGGTTGTTGAGAAAACCATTTGGGGTTCTCATGACATCCTAACTAAAGCAATGCATACGATTTCGTCGAGTACGACCCGATTGGGCTTAGTAGCCAGACCGAATCTCGGGCCCTGACAAAGCTCCCAACTACAGCACCCACCTTAAAACGGCAAGCTGTTGCTTGAAAAACCATTTAGGCAGCCGCCGAAACCCAACGTTGATAAATGCATCACTTATTTTCCGGGCCACAACTGACTATGGGCCTGAGCCCGACCCGACCTCTGGCCCAATCCCGAAACCCCCCAAGAGCGCCTTCTCAAATATAGCAGAGTGTTGAGAAAACCCATTGGGGTTCTCATGACATCCTAACTACAACAAATGCATTACGATTTTCGTCGAGTGCGACCCGATTGGGCTTAGTAGCCAGACCGAATCTCGGGCCCGGACAAAGCTCCCAACGACAGCACCCGCCTTAAATGGCAAGCTGTTGCTTGAAAAACCATGTGGGCAGCCGCCGACAACCCAACGTTAATAAATGCATCACTTCTTTTGCCGGGCTACAGCTGACTTTGGGCTCAAGACCGACCCGAATCCGGCCCGATCTCGGTGACCCACAAAAGCGCCTTGTCAAGTGTAAAGCATGCTGTTGAAAAAACCATTTGGGTGGTCATGAGATCCTAACTTCAATAAAGGTATCACGATTTTCGTCGAATGGGAAAGATTGTGCTGTGAAGTCAGACCAACCTTGGGTCCTCACAAAGTTCCAACAACAGCACCCGCCAAAAAACGACAACTTTTCCTTCAAAAAGCATGTAGGCAGCCACCGAAAACCCAACGTTAATAAATGCATCACTTCTTTGGCCGGGCTACAAATGACTATGGGCCAGAGCGCGACTCGACCATTTGCTCGATACTGGTGCCCGCCTAGAGCGCCTCCTCAAATATAAATCAGGTTGTTGAGAAAACCATTTGGGGTGCTCATGACATCCTAACTTCAGCAAATGCATCACGATTTTCATCGAGTAGCACCGATTGGGCTCAGAAGCCAGACCGAACTTGGGCCCTACAAAGCTGCCAACGACAGCACTCGCCTTAAAACGGCAAGCTATTGCTTGAAAAACCATTTAGGCAGCCGCCGAAAACCCATCGTTGATAAATGCATCACTTATTTTCCGGGCTACAACTGACTATGGGCCTGAGCCGACCCGACCTCTGGCCCAATCCGAAACCCGAGAGCGCCTTCTCAAATATATAGCAGAGTGTTGAGAAAACCATTGGGTTCTCATGACATCCTAACTAAAGCAAATGCATTACGATTTCGTCGAGTACGACCGATTGGGCTTAGTAGCCAGACCGAATCTCGGGCCCTGACAAAGCTCCCAACTACAGCACCCACCTTAAAACGGCAAGCTGTTGCTTGAAAAACCATTTAGGCAGCCGCCGAAAACCCATCGTTGATAAATGCATCACTTATTTTCCGGGCTACAACTGACTATTGGCCTGAGCCCGACCCGACCTCTGGCCCAATCCCGAAACCCGAGCGCCTTCTCAAATATATAGCAGAGTGTTGAGAAAACCCATTGGGGTTCTCATGACATCCTAACTACATCAAATGCGTTACGATTTTCGTCGAGTGCGACCCGATTGGGCTTAGTAGCCAGACCGAATCTCGGGCCGACAAAGCTCCAACGACAGCACCCGCCTTTAAATGGCAAGCTGTTGCTTGAAAAACCATGTGGGCAGCCGCCGACAACCCAACGTTAATAAATGCATCACTTCTTTTGCCGGGCTACAGCTGACTATGGGCTCAAGCCCGACCCGAATCCGGCCGATCTCGGTGACCCACAAAAGCGCCTTGTCAAGTGTAAAGCATGCTGTTGAAAAAACCATTTGGGGTGGTCATGAGATCCTAACTTCAATAAAGGTGTCACGATTTTCGTCGAATGGGATCGGATTGTGCTGTGAAGTCAGACCGAACCTTGGGTCCGGACGAAGTTCCCAACAACAGCACCCGCCAAAAAACGACAACTTTTCCTTCAAAAAGCATGTAGGCAGCAGCCGAAAACCCAACGTTAATAAATGCATCACTTTTTTGGCCGGGCTACAAATGACTATGGGCCAGAGCGCGACTCGACCATTTGCTCGATACTGGTGCCCGCTAGAGCGCCTCCTCAAATATAAATCAGGTTGTTGAGAAAACCATTTGGGGTGCTCATGACATCCTAACTTCAAGCAAATGCATCACGATTTTCATCGAGTAGCACCCGATTGGGCTCAGGAGCCAGACCGAACCTTGGGCCCTAACAAAGCTGCCAACGACAGCACCGCCTTAAAACGGCAAGCTATTGCTTGAAAAACCATTTAGGCAGCCGCCGAAAACCCAACGTTGATAAATGCATCACTTATTTTCCGGGCTACAACTGACTATGGCCTGAGCCCGACCCGACCTCTGGCCCAATCCCGAAACCCCCAAGAGCGCCTTCTGAAATATAAAGTAGAGTGTTGAGAAAACCCATTGGGGTTCTCATGACATCCTAACTACAAAATGCGTTACGATTTTCGTCGAGTGCGACCCGATTGGGCTTAGTAGCCAGACCGAATCTCGGGCCGGACAAAGCTCCCAACGACAGCACCCGCCTTTAAATGGCAAGCTGTTGCTTGAAAAACCATGTGGGCAGCCGCCGACAACCAACGTTAATAAATGCATCACTTCTTTTGCCGGGCTACAGCTGACTATGGGCTCAAGCCCGACCCGAATCCGGCCCGATCTCGGTGACCCACAAAAGCGCCTTGTCAAGTGTAAAGCATGCTGTTGAAAAAACCATTTGGGGTGGTCATGAGATCCTAACTCAATAAAGGTCACGATTTTCGTCGAATGGGATCGGATTGTGCTGTGAAGTCAGACCGAACCTTGGGTCCGACGAAGTTCCCAACAACAGCACCCGCAAAAAAAACGACAACTTTTCCTCGAAAAACCATGTAGGCAGCCGCCGAAACCCAACGTTAATAAATGCATCACTTTTTTGGCCGGGCTACAAATGACTATGGGCCAGAGCGCGACTCGACCATTTGCTCGATACTGGTGCCCGCCTAGAGCGCCTCCTCAAATATAAATCAGGTTGTTGAGAAAACCATTTGGGGTTCTCATGACATCCTAACTAAAGCAAATGCATTACGATTTCGTCGAGTACGACCGATTGGGCTTAGTAGCCAGACCGAATCTCGGGCCTGACAAAGCTCCCAACTACAGCACCCACCTTAAAACGGCAAGCTATTGCTTGAAAAACCATTTAGGCAGCCGCCGAAAACCATCGTTGATAAATGCATCACTTATTTTCCGGGCTACAACTGACTATGGGCCTGAGCCCGACCCGACCTCTGGCCCAATCCCGAAACCCTCCGAGAGCGCCTTCTCAAATATATAGCAGAGTGTTGAGAAAACCAATTGGGGTTCTCATGACATCCTAACTACAACAAATGCATTACGATTTTCGTCGAGTGCGACCCGATTGGGTTTAGTAGCCAGACCGATCTCGGGCCGGACAAAGCTCC
>NEEC01000302.1:0-2500 GCA_002189035.1 Utricularia gibba
CCCACCCTCGGGGCGCCTTGTGGCCCACCGAAAAAAGCCACGCTTTTTCAACATTTGGATGTCCAGTGCCGCCACCTGGGTTTTGGCATGTTCTCCTTCTTGAGGGGGAGGTGTCTCGAGAGGCACCCGGCCCACCCTCGGGGGCGGGTGTGCCCCAGGCGTGCGGCGCCGGCTCCGTGGGCATGGCGTGGAGGCAGCACCTCCATCGGGGCGAGTAGGGGTGGGTTCCCCCTCAAGATGCTCGAGCAAGCACGTTCGATGTCTCGCACGGGACGGCGTCCGCACGCCATGCGTGGGGCGGTGACTCGCCATGGACGCCCCCCGCACGCCATGATCGAACATGCGCGGGGATGGCCTCGCGCGGGACGCCCGCCCGCCGTGCTCGAGCATGCGCGGGGAATGACTCCCACGGGACGCCCGCCCGCACGCCATGCTCGGACATGGGCGGGGAATGTCTCGCGCGGACGCCCGCCGGCGCGCCATGCTCGGACATGGGCGGGCATGGCCTCGCGCGGGACGCCCCCGCGCACGCCATGATCGAACACGCGCGGGATGGCCTCGCGCGGGACGCCCGCCCGCACGCCATGCTCGGACATGGCGGGCATGGCCTCGCGCGGGACGCCCCCCGCAGGCCATGATCGAACATGCGCGGGGATGGCCTCGCGCGGGACGCTCGCCCGCACGCCGTGCTCGAGCATGCGCGGGAAATGACTCGCGCGGGACGCACGCCGCGCTCGAGCATGCTAGGCGATGGCTCGTCCGGAATGGCCTTTCGAGAAAATTCACGCTTTTTTTCGACATTTGGATGTCCAGTGCCGCCACCTCCCTTTTGGCATGATCTCCCTTCTTGAGGGGGGTGTCTGGAGGCACTGGGCCCACCCCTCGGGGCGCCTTGTGGCCCACCGAAAAAAGCCACGCTTTTTTTCAACATTTGGATGTCCAGTGCCGCCACCTGGGTTTTGGCATGTTCTCCCTTTCTTGAGGGGGGAGGTGTCTTTGGAGGCACTGGGCCCACCCTCGGGGCGCCTTGTGGCCCACCGAAAAAAGCCACGCTTTTTTCAACATTTGGATGTCCAGTGCCGCCACCTGGGTTTTGGCATGTTCTCCCTTCTTGAGGGGGGAGGTGTCTCGAGAGGCACCCGGCCCACCCTCGGGGGGCGGTGTGCCCCAGGCGTGCGGCGCCGGCTCCGTGGGCATGGCGTGGAGGCAGCACCTCCATCGGGGCGAGTAGGGGTGGGTTCCCCCTCAAGATGCTCGAGCAAGCACGTTCGATGTCTCGCACGGGACGGGCGTCCGCACGCCATGCGTGGGGCGGTGACTCGCCATGGACGCCCCCGCACGCCATGATCGAACATGCGCGGGATGGCCTCGCGCGGGACGCCCGCCCGCACGCCGTGCTCGAGCATGCGCGGGGAATGACTCCCACGGGACGCCCGCCCGCACGCCATGCTCGGACATGGGCGGGGAATGTCTCGCGCGGGACGCCCGCCGGCGCGCCATGCTCGGACATGGGCGGGCATGGCCTCGCGCGGGACGCCCCCCGCACGCCATGATCGAACACGCGCGGGGATGGCCTCGCGCGGGACGCCCGCCCGCACGCCATGCTCGGACATGGGCGGGCATGGCCTCGCGCGGGACGCCCCCCGCAGGCCATGATCGAACATGCGCGGGGATGGCCTCGCGCGGGACGCTCGCCCGCACGCCGTGCTCGAGCATGCGCGCGCGGGAAATGACTCGCGCGGGACACGCCGCGCTCGAGCATGCTAGGCGATGGCTCGTCCGGAATGGCCTTTCGAGAAAATTCACGCTTTTTTCGACATTTGGATGTCCAGTGCCGCCACCTCCCTTTTGGCATGATCTCCCTTCTTGAGGGGGGAGGTGTCTCTGGAGGCACTGGGCCACCCTCGGGGCGCCTTGTGGCCCACCGAAAAAAGCCACGCTTTTTTCAACATTTGGATGTCCAGTGCCGCCACCTGGGTTTTGGCATGTTCTCCCTTCTTGAGGGGGGAGGTGTCTCTGGAGGCACTGGGCCCACCCTCGGGGCGCCTTGTGGCCCACCGAAAAAAGCCACGCTTTTTTCAACATTTGGATGTCCAGTGCCGCCACCTGGGTTTTGGCATGTTCTCCCTTCTTGAGGGGGGAGGTGTCTCGAGAGGCACCCGGCCCACCCTCGGGGGGCGGTGTGCCCCAGGCGTGCGGCGCCGGCTCCGTGGGCATGGCGTGGAGGCAGCACCTCCATCGGGGCGAGTAGGGGTGGGTTCCCCCTCAAGATGCTCGAGCAAGCACGTTCGATGTCTCGCACGGGACCTGCGTCCGCACGCCATGCGTGGGGCGGTGACTCGCCATGGACGCCCGCCCGCACGCCTTGCTCGAGCATGCGCGGGGAATGTCTCGCGCGGGACGGTTGCCCGCGCGCCATGCTCGAGCATGCGCGGGGAATGACTCCCACGGGACGCCCGCCGCACGCCATGCTCGGACATGGGCGGGGAATGTCTCGCGG
>NEEC01000302.1:12500-17500 GCA_002189035.1 Utricularia gibba
GCATGTTCTCCCTTCTTGAGGGGGGAGGTGTCTCGAGAGGCACCCGGCCCACCCTCGGGGGCGGTGTGCCCCAGGCGTGCGGCGCCGGCTCCGTGGGCATGGCGTGGAGGCAGCACCTCCATCGGGGCGAGTAGGGGTGGGTTCCCCTCAAGATGCTCGAGCAAGCACGTTCGATGTCTCGCACGGGACGGGCGTCCGCACGCCATGCGTGGGGCGGTGACTCGCCATGGACGCCCCCCCGCACGCCATGATCGAACATGCGCGGGGATGGCCTCGCGCGGGACGCCCGCCCGCACGCCGTGCTCGAGCATGCGCGGGGAATGACTCCCACGGGACGCCCGCGCACGCCATGCTCGGACATGGGCGGGGAATGTCTCGCGCGGGACGCCCGCCGGCGCGCCATGCTCGGACATGGGCGGGCATGGCCTCGCGCGGGACGCCCCCGCACGCCATGATCGAACACGCGCGGGGATGGCCTCGCGCGGGACGCCCGCCCGCACGCCATGCTCGGACATGGGCGGGCATGGCCTCGCGCGGGACGCCCCCGCAGGCCATGATCGAACATGCGCGGGGATGGCCTCGCGCGGGACGCTCGCCCGCACGCCGTGCTCGAGCATGCGCGGGAAATGACTCGCGCGGGACGCACGCCGCGCTCGAGCATGCTAGGCGATGGCTCGTCCGGAATGGCCTTTCGAGAAAATTCACGCTTTTTTCGACATTTGGATGTCCAGTGCCGCCACCTCCCTTTTGGCATGATCTCCCTTCTTGAGGGGGGAGGTGTCTCTGGAGGCACTGGGCCCACCCTCGGGGCGCCTTGTGGCCCACCGAAAAAAGCCACGCTTTTTTCAACATTTGGATGTCCAGTGCCGCCACCTGGGTTTTGGCATGTTCTCCCTTCTTGAGGGGGGAGGTGTCTTTGGAGGCACTGGGCCCACCCTCGGGGCGCCTTGTGGCCCACCGAAAAAAGCCACGCTTTTTTCAACATTTGGATGTCCAGTGCCGCCACCTGGGTTTTGGCATGTTCTCCCTTCTTGAGGGGGAGGTGTCTCGAGAGGCACCCGGCCCACCCTCGGGGGGCGGTGTGCCCCAGGCGTGCGGCGCCGGCTCCGTGGGCATGGCGTGGAGGCAGCACCTCCATCGGGGCGAGTAGGGGTGGGTTCCCCCTCAAGATGCTCGAGCAAGCACGTTCGATGTCTCGCACGGGACGGGCGTCCGCACGCCATGCGTGGGGCGGTGACTCGCCATGGACGCCCCCCCGCACGCCATGATCGAACATGCGCGGGGATGGCCTCGCGCGGGACGCCCGCCCGCACGCCGTGCTCGAGCATGCGGGGAATGACTCCCACGGGACGCCCGCCCGCACGCCATGCTCGGACATGGGCGGGAATGTCTCGCGCGGGACGCCCGCCGGCGCGCCATGCTCGGACATGGGCGGGCATGGCCTCGCGCGGGACGCCCCCCCGCACGCCATGATCGAACACGCGCGGGGATGGCCTCGCGCGGGACGCCCGCCGCACGCCATGCTCGGACATGGGCGGGCATGGCCTCGCGCGGGACGCCCCCCGCAGGCCATGATCGAACATGCGCGGGGATGGCCTCGCGCGGGACGCTCGCCCGCACGCCGTGCTCGAGCATGCGCGGGAATGACTCGCGCGGGACGCACGCCGCGCTCGAGCATGCTAGGCGATGGCTCGTCCGGAATGGCCTTTCGAGAAAATCACGCTTTTTTCGACATTTGGATGTCCAGTGCCGCCACCTCCCTTTTGGCATGATCTCCCTTCTTGAGGGGGGAGGTGTCTCTGGAGGCACTGGGCCCACCCTCGGGGCGCCTTGTGGCCCACCGAAAAAAGCCACGCTTTTTTCAACATTTGGATGTCCAGTGCCGCCACCTGGGTTTTGGCATGTTCTCCCTTCTTGAGGGGGGAGGTGTCTCGGAGGCACTGGGCCCACCCTCGGGGCGCCTTGTGGCCCACCGAAAAAAGCCACGCTTTTTTCAACATTTGGATGTCCAGTGCCGCCACCTGGGTTTTGGCATGTTCTCCCTTCTTGAGGGGGGAGGTGTCTCGAGAGGCACCCGGCCCACCCTCGGGGGCGGTGTGCCCCAGGCGTGCGGCGCCGGCTCCGTGGGCATGGCGTGGAGGCAGCACCTCCATCGGGGCGAGTAGGGGTGGGTTCCCCCTCAAGATGCTCGAGCAAGCACGTTCGATGTCTCGCACGGGACGGGCGTCCGCACGCCATGCGTGGGGCGGTGACTCGCCATGGACGCCCCCCGCACGCCATGATCGAACATGCGCGGGGATGGCCTCGCGCGGGACGCCCGCCGCACGCCGTGCTCGAGCATGCGCGGGGAATGACTCCCACGGGACGCCCGCCCGCACGCCATGCTCGGACATGGGCGGGGAATGTCTCGCGCGGACGCCCGCCGGCGCGCCATGCTCGGACATGGGCGGGCATGGCCTCGCGCGGGACGCCCCCCGCACGCCATGATCGAACACGCGCGGGGATGGCCTCGCGCGGGACGCCCGCACGCCATGCTCGGACATGGGCGGGCATGGCCTCGCGCGGGACGCCCCCCCGCAGGCCATGATCGAACATGCGCGGGGATGGCCTCGCGCGGGACGCTCGCCCGCACGCCGTGCTCGAGCATGCGCGGGAAATGACTCGCGCGGGACGCACGCCGCGCTCGAGCATGCTAGGCGATGGCTCGTCCGGAATGGCCTTTCGAGAAAATTCACGCTTTTTTCGACATTTGGATGTCCAGTGCCGCCACCTCCCTTTTGGCATGATCTCCCTTCTTGAGGGGGGAGGTGTCTCTGGAGGCACTGGGCCCACCCTCGGGGCGCCTTGTGGCCCACCGAAAAAAGCCACGCTTTTTTCAACATTTGGATGTCCAGTGCCGCCACCTGGGTTTTGGCATGTTCTCCCTTCTTGAGGGGGAGGTGTCTCTGGAGGCACTGGGCCACCCTCGGGGCGCCTTGTGGCCCACCGAAAAAAGCCACGCTTTTTTCAACATTTGGATGTCCAGTGCCGCCACCTGGGTTTTGGCATGTTCTCCCTTCTTGAGGGGGGAGGTGTCTCGAGAGGCACCCGGCCCACCCTCGGGGGGCGGTGTGCCCCAGGCGTGCGGCGCCGGCTCCGTGGGCATGGCGTGGAGGCAGCACCTCCATCGGGGCGAGTAGGGGTGGGTTCCCCCTCAAGATGCTCGAGCAAGCACGTTCGATGTCTCGCACGGGACCTGCGTCCGCACGCCATGCGTGGGGCGGTGACTCGCCATGGACGCCCGCCCGCACGCCTTGCTCGAGCATGCGCGGGGAATGTCTCGCGCGGGACGGTTGCCCGCGCGCCATGCTCGAGCATGCGCGGGAATGACTCCCACGGGACGCCCGCCCGCACGCCATGCTCGGACATGGGCGGGGAATGTCTCGCGCGGGACGCCCGCCCGCGCGCCATGCTCGGACATGGGCGGGCATGGCCTCGCGCGGGACGCCCCCCCGCACGCCATGATCGAACATGCGCGGGGATGGCCTCGCGCGGGACGCCCGCCCGCACGCCATGCTCGGACATGGGCGGGATGACCCGCGCGGGCATGGCGAGCGAGATGGCGCTGCGGTACCGCGCGCAAGGGACGCTCGGCGCGCTCGTGCGAAAAGTCACGCTTTTTTCGACATTTGGATGTGCAGTGCCGCCACCTCCATTTTGGCATGATCTCCCTTCTTGAGGGGGGAGGTGTCTCTGGAGGCACTGGGCCCACCCTCACGGGGCCATGTGGCCCACCGAAAAAAGTCACGCTTTTTTCGACATTTGGATGTCCAGTGCCGTCACCTAGGTTTTGGCATGTTCTCCCTTCTTGAGGGGGGAGGTGTCCTGGAGGCACCGGGCCCACCCTCTGGGGCCCTTGTGGCCCCGGCGTGCGGACGTGGAGGGGTGGGTTCCCCCAAGTTGGTCGAGCATGCGCGGGAATGACTCGCGCAGGACGCCCGCATGCACGCCCCGCTCGAGCATGCGCGGAACGGTCACTCGCTCGGGACGCTCGCCCTAGTAACGGCTCGCTCGAGCATGCGCGGGCGGTGACTCGCGCGGGAGTGTCCGCGACGCGCCATGCGCGGGCGCGGCGATACGGTGATCGGGGTGGCGCATCGAGAAACCGTGGGAATCAGGCACGCCGCGGCATGGTGGAGCGGGTGATGCGCAAGAGCGAGGGGGTGCGGAAGCACCCCCACGCGCGCGCGCGCGCCTTAGCCTTAGCCTTTGCCGACGGACGACGACGCGCGCGCGGTATGGCGTCCGGGGAGGGGCGGGTTCCCCCTCCCACCAATGCCCGGGCGGAGCGGGCCAACGAACGAGATGGCGATGCTGCGTGCGCACGACGCTCATCGCCCGTGCTCGCGGAATCGATTATAGCATGCTGAGGACCGCGCGGGCATGGCGCGCGGGACGGCGTAGCGGTGCCGAGCGCACGGGACGCTCGGCGCGCTCGCGACAAAAGTCACGCTTTTTTCGACATTTCGATGTCCACTGCCGTCACCCAAGTTTTGGCATGTTCTCCCTTCTTGAGGGGGAGGTGTCTCTGGAGGCACCGGGCCCACCCTCGGGTCGCCATGTGGCCCACCGAAAAAAGTCACGCTTTTTTCGACATTTTGATGTCCGGTGCCGCCACCTGGGTTTTGGCATGTTCTCCCTTCTTGAGGGGGGAGGTGTTCCGAGGGGGTGTACGGACGGGTCGGGTCGGGTCGCCCGCCCGCCACACCCGCAAGCTGGCGAGACGCGTATCCTATCGCGCACGGGGTTACTCCCCCGATCCCGTGCGCGATCCGAGCGAGGCGAGATCAGATGCAACGCATCAAAAAATGTCCCCCACGCCTCGCTCCGGTCAGGTTGGCTTCGGACGAACGATGGATGCCTCGCGTACGCACACGGTGCGTGCCGGGCGAGAATGGATGCCACGCATCAGGAAATTGATTCCCCACGCCGCGTTGCGAAATAGGATGGATGGCCCCGTG
>NEEC01000223.1:0-35152 GCA_002189035.1 Utricularia gibba
CGTTTTGTGGTGGAGTCTCGCTGGGAACTTTGTCCTGGACCTCGATTCTTATGTCTTATGAGGTCAACCGGATGCAAATCGATGAAAAAAAAATTGATGCATTTGTTTAAATTACGATATCACGTGCACCTACATGATTTTTCACACTTACTTTATACTTGAGGAGGTGGTCTTGGGGGCAAGAGGAACCAGACAACGGTCATATTAGGCTTGGGCCGAAAGTAAGGTTTAGCCCGGCAAAGAAAGTGATGTATTTATTAACGTTCGGTTTTCAGGGTTGCCTACATGGTTTTCCAAGGAAAAGCTTTCGTTTTGTGGCGGCCGCTCTCGCAGGGCACTTGGTCCGGGCCCCTGATTCTTTATGGCTCATGAGGACAAAAGGATGCAAATCGATGAAAATAATGATGCATTTGTTTAAATTACGATGTCGCGTGCACCCCAAATGATTTTTTTAACAACATACTTTATACATGAGGAGGCGGTCTTGGGGGCACTTGGAACCGGAAAAAGATCAGCTTAGGCTTGGGCCGAAAGTAAGTTGTAGCCCGGCAAAGAAAGTGATGTATTTATTATCGTTCGGTTTTTGGGGTTCCTACATGGTTTTTCAAGGAACATCTTCTCGTTTTGTGGTGGCTAGTCTCGCTGGGAACATGGTCCTTGACCCCGATTCTGTATGGCTCATGGGGTCAACCGGATGCAAATCGAAGAAAAAAAATGATGCATTTGTTTAAATTACGATATCACGTGCACCCCACATGATTTTTTCGACAACTTACTTTATACATGGGGAGGCGGTCTGGGGGTACCTGGAACCGGAAAATGGTCAGCTTAGGCTTGGGCCGATAGTAAGTTGTAGCCCGGCAAAGAAAGTGATGTATTTATTAACGTTCGGTTTTCGGGGTTGCCTACATGGTTTTTCAAGGAACATCTTCCCGTTTGTGTGGCTAGTCTCGCTGGGAACTTTGTCCTGGACCTCGATTCTTTATGTCTTATGAGGTCAAAAGGATGCAAATCGATGAATACAATGATGCATTTGTTTCAATTACGATATCACGTGCACCCACATGATTTTTTCGACAACTTACTTTATACATGGGGAGGCGGTCTTGGGGGGTACCTGGAACCGGAAAATGGTCAGCTTAGGCTTGGGCCGATAGTAAGTTGTAGCCCGGCAAAGAAAGTGATGTATTTATTAACGTTCGGTTTTCGGGGTTGCCTACATGGTTTTTCAAGGAACATCTTCCGTTTTGTGTGGCTAGTCTCGCTGGGAACTTTGTCCTGGACCTCGATTCATTATGTCTTATGAGGTCAACCGGATGCAAATCGATGAAAAAAATTGATGCATTTGTTTAAATTACGATATCATGTGCACCCTACATGATTTTTTCAACACTTACTTTATACTTGAGGAGGTGGTCTTGGGGGGCAAGAGGAACCAGACAACGGTCATATTAGGCTTGGGCCGAAAGTAAGTTTAGCCCGGCAAAGAAAGTGATGTATTTATTAACGTTCGGTTTTCAGGGTTGCCTACATGGTTTTCCAAGGAAAAGCTTTTCGTTTTGTGGCGGCCGCTCTCGCAGGGGCACTTGGTCCGGGCCCTGATTCTTTATGGCTCATGAGGACAAAAGGATGCAAATCGATGAAAATAATGATGCATTTGTTTAAATTACGATGTCGCGTGCACCCCAAATGATTTTTTTAACAACATACTTATACATGAGGAGGCGGTCTTGGGGGGCACTTGGAACCGGAAAAAGATCAGCTTAGGCTTGGGCCGAAAGTAAGTTGTAGCCCGGCAAAGAAAGTGATGTATTTATTATCGTTCGGTTTTTGGGGTTGCCTACATGGTTTTTCAAGGAACATCTTCTCGTTTTGTGGTGGCTAGTCTCGCTGGGAACATGGTCCTTGACCCGATTCTGTATGGCTCATGGGGTCAACCGGATGCAAATCGAAGAAAAAAATGATGCATTTGTTTAAATTACGATATCACGTGCACCCTACATGATTTTTTCGACAACTTACTTTATACATGGGGAGGCGGTCTTGGGGGTACCTGGAACCGGAAAATGGTCAGCGTAGGCTTGGGCCGATAGTAAGTTGTAGCCCGACAAATAAAGTAATGTATTTATTATCGTTCGGTTTTCGGGCTGCCTAATGCTTTTTGAAAGAACATCTTCTCGTTTTATGGCGGCCAGTCTCGCTGGGAACTTGGTCCTTGACCCTGGTTCTGTATGGCTCATGGGGTCAACCGATGCAAATCGATGAAAAAATGATGCATTTGTTTAAATTGCGATATCACGTGCACCCACATGATTTTTTAACAACTTACTTTATACTTGAGGAGGCGATCTTAGGGGCACCTCGAACAGGACAAAGGTAAGGTTTGGCTTGCGCCAAGAGTTAGTTGTAGCCCGACAAAGAAAGTGATGTATTTATTATCGTTCGGTTTTTGGGGTTGCCTACATGGTTTTTCAAGGAACATCTTCTCGTTTTGTGGCAGCCAGTCTCGCTGGGAGCTTTGTCCTGGACCCCGATTCTGTATGGCCCATGGGGTCAAAAGGATGCAAATCGATGAATACAATGATGCATTTGTTTCAATTACGATATCACGTGCACCCCACATGATTTTTTCGACAACTTACTTTATACATGGGGAGGCGGTCTTGGGGGGTACCTGGAACCGGAAAATGGTCAGCTTAGGCTTGGGCCGATAGTAAGTTGTAGCCCGGCAAAGAAAGTGATGTATTTATTATCGTTCGGTTTACGGGGGTTTCCTACATGGTTTTTCAAGGAACATCTTCTCGTTTTGTGGCAGCCAGTCTCGCTGGGACTTTGTCCTGGACCCGATTCTGTATGGCTCATGGGGTCAAAAGGATGCAAATCGATGAATACAATGATGCATTTGTTTCAATAACGATATCACGTGCACCCCACATGATTTTTTCGACAACTTACTTTATACATGGGGAGGCGGTCTTGGGGGGTACCTGGAACCGGAAAATGGTCAGCTTAGGCTTGGGCCGATAGTAAGTTGTAGCCCGGCAAAGAAAGTGATGTATTTATTAACGTTCGGTTTTCGGGGTTGCCTACATGGTTTTTCAAGGAACATCTTCCGTTTTGTGGTGGCTAGTCTCGCTGGGAACTTTGTCCTGGACCTCGATTCTTTATGTCTATGAGGTCAACCGGATGCAAATCGATGAAAAAAATTGATGCATTTGTTTAAATTACGATATCACGTGCACCCTACATGATTTTTTTCAACAACTTACTTTATACTTGAGGAGGTGGTCTTGGGGGCAAGGAACCAGACAACGGTCATATTAGGCTTGGGCCGAAAGTAAGTTGTAGCCCGGCAAAGAAAGTGATGTATTTATTAACGTTCGGTTTTCAGGGTTGCCTACATGGTTTTCCAAGGAAAAGCTTTTCGTTTTGTGGCGGCCGCTCTCGCAGGGCACTTGGTCCGGGCCCCTGATTCTTTATGGCTCATGAGGACAAAAGGATGCAAATCGATGAAAATAATGATGCATTTGTTTAAATTACGATGTCACGTGCACCCCAAATGATTTTTTAACAACATACTTTATACAGGAGGCGGTCTTGGGGGCACTTGGAACCGGAAAAAGATCAGCTTAGGCTTGGGCCGAAAGTAAGTTGTAGCCCGGCAAAGAAAGTGATGTATTTATTATCGTTCGGTTTTTGGGGTTGCCTACATGGTTTTTCAAGGAACATCTTCTCGTTTTGTGGCTGCGCTGGAACATGGTCCTGACCCGATTCTGTATGGCTCATGGGGTCAACCGGATGCAAATCGAAGAAAAAAATGATGCATTTGTTTTAAATTACGATATCACGTGCACCTACATGATTTTTTTCGACAACTTACTTTATACATGGGGAGGCGGTCTTGGGGGGTACCTGGAACCGGAAAATGGTCAGCGTAGGCTTGGGCCGATAGTAAGTTGTAGCCCGACAAATAAAGTGATGTATTTATTATCGTTCGGTTTTCGGAAGCTGCCTACATGCTTTTTGAAAGAACATCTTCTCGTTTTGGCGGCCAGTCTCGCTGGGAACTTGGTCCTTGACCCTGGTTCTGTATGGCTCATGGGGTCAACCGGATGCAAATCGATGAAAAAAAATGATGCATTTGTTTAAATTGCGATATCACGTGCACCCCACATGATTTTTTCAACAACTTACTTTATACTTGAGGAGGCGATCTTGGGTTCACCTCGAACAGGACAAAGGTAAGGTTTGGCTTGCGCCAAGAGTAGTTGTAGCCGACAAAAAAGTGATGTATTTATTATCGTTCGGTTTTTGGGTTGCCTACATGGTTTTTCAAGGAACATCTTCTCGTTTTGTGGGCTAGTCTCGCTGGGAACTGGTCCTTGACCCCGATTCTGTATGGCTCATGGGGTCAAATGCAAATCGATGAAAAAAAATGATGCATTTGTTTAAATTACGATATCACGTGCACCCCACATGATTTTTTCGACAACTACTTTATACATGGGGAGGCGGTCTTGGGGGGTACCTGGAACCGGAAAATGGTCAGCTTAGGCTTGGGCCGATAGTAAGTTGTAGCCCGGCAAATAAAGTGATGTATTTATTATCGTTCGGTTTTCGGGCTGCCTAAATGGTTTTTTCAAGAACATCTTCTCGTTTTGTGGCGGCCAGTCTCGCTGGGAACTTGGTCCTTGACCCCGATTCTGTATGGCTCATGGGTCAACCGGATGCAAATCGAAGAAAAAAAATGATGCATTTGTTTAAATTACGATATCACGTGCACCCTACATGATTTTTTCGACAACTTACTTTATACATGGGAGGCGGTCTTGGGGGGTACCTGGAACCGGAAAATGGTCAGCGTTAGGCTTGGGCCGATAGTAAGTTGTAGCCCGACAAATAAAGTAATGTATTTATTATCGTTCGGTTTTCGGGCTGCCTAAATGCTTTTTGAAAGAACATCTTCTCGTTTTGGCGGCCAGTCTCGCTGGGAACTTGGTCCGACCCTGGTTCTGTATGGCTCATGGGTCAACCGGATGCAAATCGATGAAAAAAAATGATGCATTTGTTTAAATTGCGATATCACGTGCACCCCACATGATTTTTTCAACAACTTACTTTATACATGAGGAGGCGATCTTAGGGTGCACCTCGAACAGGACAAAGGTAAGGTTTGGCTTGCGCCAAGAGTTAGTTGTAGCCCGACAAAGAAAGTGATGTATTTATTATCGTTCGGTTTTTGGGGTTGCCTACATGGTTTTCAAGGAACATCTTCGTTTTGTGGCAGCCAGTCTCGCTGGGAGCTTTGTCCTGGACCCCGATTCTGTATGGCTCATGGGGTCAAAAGGATGCAAATCGATGAATACAATGATGCATTTGTTTCAATTACGATATCACGTGCACCCACATGATTTTTTCGACAACTTACTTTATACATGGGGAGGCGGTCTTGGGGGGTACCTGGAACCGGAAAATGGTCAGCTTAGGCTTGGGCCGATAGTAAGTTGTAGCCCGGCAAAGAAAGTGATGTATTTATTATCGTTCGGTTTTCGGGGTTCCTACATGGTTTTTCAAGGAACATCTTCTCGTTTTGTGGCAGCCAGTCTCGCTGGGAGCTTTGTCCTGGACCCCGATTCTGTATGGCTCATGGGTCAAAAGGATGCAAATCGATGAATACAATGATGCATTTGTTTCAATTACGATATCACGTGCACCCACATGATTTTTTCGACAACTTACTTTATACATGGGGAGGCGGTCTTGGGGGGCAAGAGGAACCAGACAACGGTCATATTAGGCTTGGGCCGAAAGTAAGTTGTAGCCCGGCAAAAAAAGTGATGTATTTATTAACGTTCGGTTTTCAGGGTTGCCTACATGGTTTTCCAAGGAAAAGCTTTCGTTTGGCGGCCGCTCTCGCAGGGCACTTGGTCCGGGCCCCTGATTCTTTATGGCTCATGAGGACAAAAGGATGCAAATCGATGAAAATAATGATGCATTTGTTTAAATTACGATGTCGCGTGCACCCCAAATGATTTTTTAACAACATACTTTATACATGAGGAGGCGGTCTTGGGGGCACTTGGAACCGGAAAAAGATCAGCTTAGGCTTGGGCCGAAAGTAAGTTGTAGCCCGGCAAAGAAAGTGATGTATTTATTATCGTTCGGTTTTTGGGGTTGCCTACATGGTTTTTCAAGGAACATCTTCTCGTTTTGTGGTGGCTAGTCTCGCTGGGAACATGGTCCTTGACCCCGATTCTGTATGGCTCATGGGGTCAACCGGATGCAAATCGAAGAAAAAAATGATGCATTTGTTTAAATTACGATATCACGTGCACCCTACATGATTTTTTCGACAACTTACTTTATACATGGGGAGGCGGTCTTGGGGGTACCTGGAACCGGAAATGGTCAGCGTAGGCTTGGGCCGATAGTAAGTTGTAGCCCGAAATAAAGTAATGTATTTATTATCGTTCGGTTTTCGGAAGCTGCCTAAATGCTTTTTGAAAGAACATCTTCTCGTTTTATGGCGGCCAGTCTCGCTGGGAACTTGGTCCTTGACCCTGGTTCTGTATGGCTCATGGGGTCAACCGGATGCAAATCGATGAAAAAAATGATGCATTTGTTTAAATTGCGATATCACGTGCACCCCACATGATTTTTTCAACAACTTACTTTATACTTGAGGAGGCGATCTTAGGGTGCACCTCGAACAGGACAAAGGTAAGGTTTGGCTTGCGCCGAGAGTTAGTTGTAGCCCGACAAAGAAAGTGATGTATTTATTATCGTTCGGTTTTCGGGGTGCCTACATGGTTTTTAAGGAACGCTTCTCGTTTTGTGGTGGCCAGTCTCGCTGGGAACTTGGTCCTGACCCCGATTCTGTATGCTCATGGGTCAACCGGATGCAAATCGATGAAAAAAAATGATGCATTTGTTTAAATTACGATATCACGTGCACCCCACATGATTTTTTCGACAACTACTTTATACATGAGGAGGCGTCTTGGGGCAGGAACCGGAAAAGGTCAGCTTTTGGCACCGATAGTAAGTTGTAGCCCGGCAAAGAAAGTGATGTATTTATTATCGTTCGGTTTACGGGGGCTTCCTACATGGTTTTTCAAGGAGCATCTTCTCGTTTTGTGGCAGCCAGTCTCGCTGGGAGCTTTGTCCTGGACCCCGATTCTGTATGGCTCATGGGGTCAAAAGGATGCAAATCGATGAATACAATGATGCATTTGTTTCAATTACGATATCACGTGCACCCCACATGATTTTTTCGACAACTTACTTTATACATGGGAGGCGGTCTTGGGGGGTACCTGGAACCGGAAAATGGTCAGCTTAGGCTTGGGCCGATAGTAAGTTTGTAGCCCGGCAAAGAAAGTGATGTATTTTATTATCGTTCGGTTTTCGGGGGTTCCTACATGGTTTTCAAGGAACATCTTCTCGTTTTGTGGCGCCAGTCTCGCTGGGCTTTGTCCTGGACCCCGATTCTGTATGGCTCATGGGTCAAAAGGATGCAAATCGATGAAACAATGATGCATTTGTTTAATTACGATATCACGTGCACCCCACATGATTTTTTCGACAACTTACTTTATACATGGGGAGGCGGTCTTGGGGGGCAAGAGGAACCAGACAACGGTCATATTAGGCTTGGGCCGAAAGTAAGTTGTAGCCCGGCAAAGAAAGTGATGTATTTATTAACGTTCGGTTTTCAGGGTTTCCTACATGGTTTTCCAAGGAAAAGCTTTTCGTTTTGTGGCGGCCGTCTCGCAGGGCACTTGGTCCGGGCCCCTGATTCTTTATGGCTCATGAGGACAAAAGGATGCAAATCGATGAAAATAAATGATGCATTTGTTTAAATTACGATGTCGCGTGCACCCCAAATGATTTTTTTAACAACATACTTTATACATGAGGAGGCGGTCTTGGGGGCACTTGGAACCGGAAAAAGATCAGCTTAGGCTTGGGCCGAAGTAAGTTGTAGCCCGGCAAAGAAAGTGATGTATTTATTATCGTTCGGTTTTTGGGGTTGCCTACATGGTTTTTCAAGGAACATCTCTCGTTTTGTGGTGGCTAGTCTCGCTGGGAATGGTCCTTGACCCCGATTCTGTATGGCTCATGGGGTCAACCGGATGCAAATCGAAGAAAAAATGATGCATTTGTTTAAATTACGATATCACGTGCACCCTACATGATTTTTTCGACAACTTACTTTATACATGGGGAGGCGGTCTTGGGGGTACCTGGAACCGGAAAATGGTCAGCGTAGGCTTGGGCCGATAGTAAGTTGTAGCCCGACAAATAAAGTATGTATTTATTATCGTTCGGTTTTCGGAAGCTGCCTACATGCTTTTTGAAAGAACATCTTCTCGTTTTATGGCGGCCAGTCTCGCTGGGAACTTGGTCCTTGACCCTGGTTCTGTATGGCTCATGGGGTCAACCGGATGCAAATCGATGAAAAAAAAATGATGCATTTGTTTAAATTGCGATATCACGTGCACCCACATGATTTTTTCAACAACTTACTTTATACTTGAGGAGGCGATCTTAGGGTGCACCTCGAACAGGACAAAGGTAAGGTTTGGCTTGGCCGAGAGTTAGTTGTAGCCCGACAAAGAAAGTGATGTATTTATTATCGTTCGGTTTTCGGGGTGCCTACATGGTTTTTCAAGGAACATCTTCTCGTTTTGTGGTGGCCAGTCTCGCTGGGAACTTGGTCCTGACCCCGATTCTGTATGCTCATGAGGTCAACCGGATGCAAATCGATGAAAAAAATGATGCATTTGTTTAAATTACGATATCACGTGCACCCCACATGATTTTTTAACAACTTACTTTACATGGGAGGCGTCTTGGGGGCATTTGGAACGGGAAAAGGTAAGGTTTACCGAAGTAGTTGTAGCCGGCAAAGAAAGTGATGTATTTATTATCGTTCGGTTTACGGGGGCTTCCTACATGGTTTTTCAAGGAGCATCTTCTCGTTTTGTGGCAGCCAGTCTCGCTGGGAGCTTTGTCTGGACCCCGATTCTGTATGGCTCATGGGGTCAAAAGGATGCAAATCGATGAATACAATGATGCATTTGTTTCAATTACGATATCACGTGCACCCCACATGATTTTTTCGACAACTTACTTTATACATGGGGAGGCGGTCTTGGGGGCAAGAGGAACCAGACAACGGTCATATTAGGCTTGGGCCGAAAGTAAGTTGTAGCCCGGCAAAGAAAGTGATGTATTTATTAACGTTCGGTTTTCAGGGTTTCCTACATGGTTTTCCAAGGAAAAGCTTTTCGTTTTGTGGCGGCCGCTCTCGCAGGGCACTTGGTCCGGGCCCCTGATTCTTTATGGCTCATGAGGACAAAAGGATGCAAATCGATGAAAATAATGATGCATTTGTTTAAATTACGATGTCGCGTGCACCCCAATGATTTTTTTAACAACATACTTTATACATGAGGAGGCGGTCTTGGGGGCACTTGGAACCGGAAAAAGATCAGCTTAGGCTTGGGCCGAAAGTAAGTTGTAGCCCGGCAAAGAAAGTGATGTATTTATTATCGTTCGGTTTTTGGGGTTGCCTACATGGTTTTTCAAGGAACATCTTCTCGTTTTGTGGTGGCTAGTCTCGCTGGGAACATGGTCCTTGACCCCGATTCTGTATGGCTCATGGGGTAAACCGGATGCAAATCGAAGAAAAAAAATGATGCATTTGTTTAAATTACGATATCACGTGCACCCTACATGATTTTTTCGACAACTTACTTTATACATGGGGAGCGGTCTTGGGGGTACCTGGAACCGGAAAATGGTCAGCGTAGGCTTGGGCCGATAGTAAGTTGTAGCCCGACAAATAAAGTAATGTATTTATTATCGTTCGGTTTTCGGAAGCTGCCTAAATGCTTTTTGAAAGAACATCTTCTCGTTTTGGCGGCCAGTCTCGCTGGGAACTTGGTCCTTGACCCTGGTTCTGTATGGCTCATGGGGTCAACCGGATGCAAATCGATGAAAAAAAATGATGCATTTGTTTAAATTGCGATATCACGTGCACCCCACATGATTTTTTCAACAACTTACTTTATACATGAGGAGGCGATCTTAGGGTGCACCTCGAACAGGACAAAGGTAAGGTTTGGCTTGCCAAGAGTTAGTTGTAGCCCGACAAAGAAAGTGATGTATTATTATCGTTCGGTTTTTGGGTTGCCTACATGGTTTTCAAGGAACATCTTCTCGTTTTGTGGCAGCCAGTCTCGCTGGGAGCTTTGTCCTGGACCCCGATTCTGTATGGCTCATGGGGTCAAAAGGATGCAAATCGATGAATACAATGATGCATTTGTTTCAATTACGATATCACGTGCACCCACATGATTTTTTCGACAACTTACTTTATACATGGGGAGGCGGTCTTGGGGGGTACCTGGAACCGGAAAATGGTCAGCTTAGGCTTGGGCCGATAGTAAGTTGTAGCCCGGCAAAGAAAGTGATGTATTTATTATCGTTCGGTTTACGGGGGCTTCCTACATGGTTTTTCAAGGAACATCTTCTCGTTTTGTGGCAGCCAGTCTCGCTGGGAGCTTTGTTCTGGACCCCGATTCTGTATGGCTCATGGGTCAAAAGGATGCAAATCGATGAATACAATGATGCATTTGTTTCAATTACGATATCACGTGCACCCCACATGATTTTTTCGACAACTTACTTTATACATGGGGAGGCGGTCTTGGGGGGCAAGAGGAACCAGACAACGGTCATATTAGGCTTGGGCCGAAAGTAAGTTGTAGCCCGGCAAAGAAAGTGATGTATTTATTAACGTTCGGTTTTAAGGGTTTCCTACATGGTTTTCCAAGGAAAAGCTTTTCGTTTTGTGGCGGCCGCTCTCGCAGGGCACTTGGTCCGGGCCCCTGATTCTTTATGGCTCATGAGGACAAAAGGATGCAAATCGATGAAAATAATGATGCATTTGTTTAAATTACGATGTCGCGTGCACCCCAAATGATTTTTTTAACAACATACTTTATACATGAGGAGACGGTCTTGGGGGTACCTGGAACCGGAAAATGGTCAGCTTAGGCTTGGGCCGATAGTAAGTTGTAGCCCGGCAAAGAAAGTGATGTATTTATTATCGTTCGGTTTCGGGGCTTCCTACATGGTTTTTCAAGGAACATCTTCTCGTTTTGTGGCAGCCAGTCTCGCTGGGAGCTTTGTCCTGGACCCCGATTCTGTATGGCTCATGGGGTCAAAAGGATGCAAATCGATGAATACAATGATGCATTTGTTTCAATTACGATATCACGTGCACCCCACATGATTTTTTCGACAACTTACTTTATACATGGGGAGGCGGTCTTGGGGGGTACCTGGAACCGGAAAATGGTCAGCTTAGGCTTGGGCCGATAGTAAGTTGTAGCCCGGCAAAGAAAGTGATGTATTTATTAACGTTCGGTTTTCGGGGTTGCCTACATGGTTTTTCAAGGAACATCTTCCCGTTTTGTGGTGGCTAGTCTCGCTGGGAACTTTGTCCTGGACCTCGATTCTTTATGTCTTATGAGGTCAACCGGATGCAAATCGATGAAAAAAATTGATGCATTTGTTTAAATTACGATATCACGTGCACCCTACATGATTTTTTCAACAACTTACTTTATACTTGAGGAGGTGGTCTTGGGGGCAAGAGGAACCAGACAACGGTCATATTAGGCTTGGGCCGAAAGTAAGTTGTAGCCCGGCAAAGAAAGTGATGTATTTATTAACGTTCGGTTTTCAGGGTTGCCTACATGGTTTTCCAAGGAAAAGCTTTTCGTTTTGTGGCGGCCGCTCTCGCTGGGCACTTGGTCCGGGCCCTGATTCTTTATGGCTCATGAGGACAAAAGGATGCAAATCGATGAAAATAATGATGCATTTGTTTAAATTACGATGTCGTGTGCACCCCAAATGATTTTTTTAACAACATACTTTACATGAGGAGGCGGTCTTGGGGGCACTGGAACCGGAAAAAGATCAGCTTAGGCTTGGGCCGAAAGTAAGTTGTAGCCGCAAAGAAAGTGATGTATTTATTATCGTTCGGTTTTGGGGTTGCCTACATGGTTTTTCAAGGAACATCTTCTCGTTTTGTGGTGGCTAGTCTCGCTGGGAACTTGGTCCTTGACCCCGATTCTGTATGGCTCATGGGGTCAACCGGATGCAAATCGAAGAAAAAAAATGATGCATTTGTTTAAATTACGATATCACGTGCACCCTACATGATTTTTTCGACAACTTACTTTATACATGGGGAGGCGGTCTTGGGGGGTACTGGAACCGGAAAATGGTCAGCGTAGGCTTGGGCCGATAGTAAGTTGTAGCCCGACAAAGAAAGTGATGTATTTATTATCGTTCGGTTTTGGGCTGCCTACATGGTTTTTCAAGGAAAATCTTCTCGTTTTGTGGTGGCTAGTCTCGCAGGAACTTGTCCTGGACCCCGATTCTGTATGGCTCATGGGTCAACCGGATGCAAATCGAAGAAAAAAATGATGCATTTGTTTAAATTACGATATCACGTGCACCCTACATGATTTTTTCGACAACTTACTTTATACATGGGGAGGCGGTCTTGGGGGGTACCTGGAACCGGAAAATGGTCAGCGTAGGCTTGGGCCGATAGTAAGTTGTAGCCCGACAAAAAAGTAATGTATTTATTATCGTTCGGTTTCGGAAGCTGCCTAAATGCTTTTTGAAAGAACATCTTCTCGTTTTATGGCGGCCAGTCTCGCTGGGAACTTGGTCCTTGACCCTGGTTCTGTATGCTCATGGGGTCAACCGGATGCAAATCGATGAAAAAAATGATGCATTTGTTTAAATTGCGATATCACGTGCACCCCACATGATTTTTTCAACAACTTACTTTATACTTGAGGAGGCGATCTTAGGGTGCACCTCGAACAGGACAAAGGTAAGGTTTGGCTTGCGCCAGAGTTAGTTGTAGCCCGACAAAGAAAGTGATGTATTTATTATCGTTCGGTTTTCGGGGTTGCCTACATGGTTTTTCAAGGAACCTTCTCGTTTTGTGGTGGCCAGTCTCGCTGGGAACTTGTCCTGACCCCGATTCTGTATGGCTCATGAGGTCAACCGGATGCAAATCGATGAAAAAAATGATGCATTTGTTTAAATTACGATATCACGTGCACCCCACATGATTTTTTAACAACTTACTTTATACATGAGGAGGCGGTCTTGGGGGGTACCTGGAACCGGAAAATGGTCAGCTTAGGCTTGGGCCGATAGTAAGTTGTAGCCCGGCAAAGAAAGTGATGTATTTATTATCGTTCGGTTTTCGGGGGCTGCCTACATGGTTTTTCAAGGAACCGCTTCTCGTTTTGTGGCGGCCAGTCTCGCTGGGAACTTGGTCCTGGACCCCGATTCTGTATGGCTCATGGGGTCCACCGGATGCAAATCGAAGAAAAAAAAATGATGCATTTGTTTAAATTACGATATCACGTTCACCCTACATGATTTTTTCGACAACTTACTTTATACATGGGGAGGCGGTCTTGGGGGGTACCTGGAACCGGAAAATGGTCAGCTTAGGCTTGGGCCGATAGTAAGTTGTAGCCCGGCAAAGAAAGTGATGTATTTATTATCGTTCGGTTTTGGGGGCTGCCTACATGGTTTTTCAAGGAAAATCTTCTCGTTTTGTGGTGGCTAGTCTCGCAGGGAACCTTGTCCTGGACCCCGATTCTGTATGGCTCATGGGTCAACCGGATGCAAATCGAAGAAAAAAAATGATGCATTTGTTTAAATTACGATATCACGTGCACCCTACATGATTTTTTCGACAACTTACTTTATACATGGGGAGCGGTCTTGGGGGTACCTGGAACTGGAAAATGGTCAGCGTAGGCTTGGGCCGATAGTAAGTTGTAGCCCGACAAATAAAGTAATGTATTTATTATCGTTCGGTTTTCGGAAGCTGCCTAAATGCTTTTTGAAAGAACATCTTCTCGTTTTATGGCGGCCAGTCTCGCTGGGAACTTGGTCCTTGACCCTGGTTCTGTATGGCTCATGGGGTCAACCGGATGCAAATCGATGAAAAAAATGATGCATTTGTTTAAATTGCGATATCACGTGCACCCCACATGATTTTTTTCAACAACTTACTTTATACTTGAGGAGGCGATCTTAGGGTGCACCTCGAACAGGACAAAGGTAAGGTTTGGCTTGCGCCGAGAGTTAGTTGTAGCCAGACAAATAAAGTGATGTATTTATTATCGTTCGGTTTTCGGGGGCTGCCTACATGGTTTTTCAAGGAACCGCTTCTCGTTTTGTGGTGGCCAGTCTCGCTGGGAACTTGGTCCTTGACCCCGATTCTGTATTGCTCATGAGGTCAACCGGATGCAAATCAATTAAAAAAATGATGCATTTGTTTAAATTACGATGTCACGTGCACCCCACATGATTTTTTTAACAACATACTTTATACATGAGGAGGCAGTCTTTGGGTGCATTTGGAACGGGACAAAGGTAAGGTTTTGCGTGCACCGAGAGTTAGTTGTAGTCCGGCAAATAAAGTGATGTATTTATTATCGTTCGGTTTTCGGGGCTGCCTACATGGTTTTTCAAGGAACCGCTTCTCGTTTTGTGGCGGCCAGTCTCGCTGGGAACTTGGTCCTGGACCCCGATTCTGTATGGCTCATGGGTCACCGGATGCAAATCGAAGAAAAAAATGATGCATTTGTTTAAATTACGATATCACGTGCACCCTACATGATTTTTTCGACAACTTACTTTATACATGGGGAGGCGGTCTTGGGGGGTACCTGGAACCGGAAAATGGTCAGCTTAGGCTTGGGCCGATAGTAAGTTGTAGCCCGGCAAAGAAAGTGATGTATTTATTATCGTTCGGTTTTTGGGGGCTGCCTACATGGTTTTTTCAAGGAACATCTTCTCGTTTTGTGGTGGCTAGTCTCGCAGGGAACTTTGTCCTGGACCCCGATTCTGTATGGCTCATGGGGTCAACCGGATGCAAATCGAAGAAAAAAAATGATGCATTTGTTTAAATTACGATATCACGTGCACCCTACATGATTTTTTCGACAACTTACTTTATACATGGGGAGGCGGTCTTGGGGGTACCTGGAACCGGAAAATGGTCAGCTTAGGCTTGGCCGATAGTAAGTTGTAGCCCGGCAAAGAAAGTGATGTATTTATTATCGTTCGGTTTTCGGGGCTTCCTACATGGTTTTTCAAGGAACATCTTCTCGTTTTGTGGCGGCTAGTCTCGCTGGGAACTTTGTCCTGGACCCCGATTCTGTATGGCTCATGGGGTCAACCGGATGCAAATCGATGAAAAAAATGATGCATTTGTTTAAATTACGATATCACGTGCACCCTACATGATTTTTTCAACAACTTACTTTATACATGGGAGGCGGTCTTGGGGGTACCTGGAACCGGAAAAGGTCAGCTTAGGCTTGGGCCGAGTAAGTTGTAGCCCGGCAAAGAAAGTGATGTATTTATTATCGTTCGGTTTTGGGGGCTGCCTATGGTTTTTCAAGGAAAATCTTCTCGTTTTGTGGGGCCAGTCTCGCTGGGAACTTGGTCCTTGACCCCGATTCTGTATGGCTCATGGGGTCAACCGGATGCAAATCGATGAAAAAAAATGATGCATTTGTTTAAATTACGATGTCACGTGCACCCCATGATTTTTTAAACAACATACTTTATACATGAGGAGGCGTCTTGGGGGTACCTGGAACCGGAAAAGGTCAGCTTAGGCTTGGGCCGAAGTAAGTTGTAGCCCGGCAAAGAAAGTGATGTATTTATTATCGTTCGGTTTTGGGGCTGCCTACATGGTTTTTCAAGGAACGCTTCTCGTTTTGTGGCGGCCAGTCTCGCTGGGAACTTGGTCCTGGACCCCGATTCTGTATGGCTCATGGGGTCACCGGATGCAAATCGAAGAAAAAAAATGATGCATTTGTTTAAATTACGATATCACGTGCACCCTACATGATTTTTTCACAACTTACTTTATACATGGGGAGGCGTCTTGGGGTACCTGGAACCGGAAAATGGTCAGCTTAGGCTTGGGCCGATAGTAAGTTGTAGCCCGGCAAAGAAAGTGATGTATTTATTATCGTTCGGTTTTGGGGGCTGCCTACATGGTTTTTCAAGGAAATCTTCTCGTTTGTGGCGGCTAGTCTCGCAGGGAACTTGTCCTGGACCCCGATTCTGTATGGCTCATGGGGTCAACCGGATGCAAATCGAAGAAACAATGATGCATTTGTTTAATTACGATATCACGTGCACCCCACATGATTTTTTCGACAACTTACTTTATACATGGGGAGGCGGTCTTGGGGGTACCTGGAACCGGAAAATGGTCAGCTTAGGCTTGGGCCGATAGTAAGTTGTAGCCCGGCAAAGAAAGTGATGTATTTATTAACGTTCGGTTTTCGGGGTTGCCTACATGGTTTTTCAAGGAACATCTTCCCGTTTTGTGGTGGCTAGTCTCGCTGGGAACTTTGTCCTGGACCTCGATTCTTTATGGCTTATGAGGTCAACCGGATGCAAATCGATGAAAAAATGATGCATTTGTTTAAATTACGATATCACGTGCACCCTACATGATTTTTTCAACAACTTACTTTATACTTGAGGAGGTGGTCTTGGGGGCAAGAGGAACCAGACAACGGTCATATTAGGCTTGGCCGAAAGTAAGTTGTAGCCCGGCAAAGAAAGTGATGTATTTATTAACGTTCGGTTTTCAGGGTTGCCTACATGGTTTTCCAAGGAAAAGCTTTCGTTTTGTGGCGGCCGCTCTCGCAGGGCACTTGGTCCGGCCCCTGATTCTTTATGGCTCATGAGGACAAAAGGATGCAAATCGATGAAAATAATGATGCATTTGTTTAAATTACGATGTCGCGTGCACCCCAAATGATTTTTTTAACAACATACTTTATACATGAGGAGGCGGTCTTGGGGGCACTTGGAACCGGAAAAAGATCAGCTTAGGCTTGGGCCGAAAGTAAGTTGTAGCCCGGCAAAGAAAGTGATGTATTTATTATCGTTCGGTTTTGGGGTTGCCTACATGGTTTTTCAAGGAACATCTTCTCGTTTTGTGGTGGCGTCTCGCTGGGAACTTGTCCTGACCCCGATTCTGTATGGCTCATGGGGTCAAGGATGCAAATCGAAGAAAAAAAATGATGCATTTGTTAAATTACGATATCACGTGCACCCTACATGATTTTTTCGACAACTTACTTTATACATGGGAGGCGGTCTTGGGGGTACCTGGAACCGGAAAATGGTCAGCGTAGGCTTGGGCCGATAGTAAGTTGTAGCCGGCAAAAAGTAATGTATTTATTATCGTTCGGTTTTCGGAAGCTGCCTAAATGCTTTTTGAAAGAACATCTTCTCGTTTTATGGCGGCCAGTCTCGCTGGGAACTTGGTCCTTGACCCTGGTTCTGTATGGCTCATGGGGTCAACCGGATGCAAATCGATGAAAAAAATGATGCATTTGTTTAAATTACGATATCACGTGCACCCCACATGATTTTTTAACAACTACTTTATACATGAGGAGGCGGTCTTGGGGTACTGGAACCGGAAAATGGTCAGCGTAGGCTTGGCCGATAGTAAGTTGTAGCCCGACAAATAAAGTAATGTATTTATTATCGTTCGGTTTTCGGTGCCTAAATGCTTTTTGAAAGAACATCTTCGTTTTATGGCGGCGTCTCGCTGGAACTTGGTCCTTGACCCTGGTTCTGTATGGCCCATGGGGTCAACCGGATGCAAATCGATGAAAAAAAATGATGCATTTGTTTAAATTGCGATATCACGTGCACCCCACATGATTTTTTCAACAACTTACTTTATACTTGAGGAGGCGATCTTAGGGTGCACCTCGAACAGGACAAAGGTAGGTTTGGCTTGCGCCGAGAGTTAGTTGTAGCCCGACAAAAAGTGATGTATTTATTATCGTTCGGTTTCGGGGCTGCCTACATGTTTTTCAAGGAACCGCTTCTCGTTTTGTGGTGGCCAGTCTCGCTGGGAACTTGGTCCTTGACCCCGATTCTGTATGCTCATGAGGTCAACCGGATGCAAATCATTAAAAAAATGATGCATTTGTTTAAATTACGATGTCACGTGCACCCCACATGATTTTTTTAACAACATACTTTATACATGAGGAGGCGTCTTGGGTGCATTTGGAACGGGACAAAGGTAAGGTTTTGCTGCACCGAGAGTTAGTTGTAGCCGGCAAATAAAGTGATGTATTTATTATCGTTCGGTTTTCGGGTTGCCTACATGGTTTTCCAAGGAACATCTTCTCGTTTTGTGGCGCCAGTCTCGCTGGGAGCTTTGTCCTGGACCCCGATTCTGTATGGCTCATGGGGTCAAAAGGATGCAAATCGATGAATACAATGATGCATTTGTTTAAATTACGATATCACGTGCACCCTACATGATTTTTTCGACAACTTACTTTATACATGGGGAGGCGGTCTTGGGGGGTACCTGGAACCGGAAAATGGTCAGCTTAGGCTTGGGCCGATAGTAAGTTGTAGCCCGGCAAAGAAAGTGATGTATTTATTATCGTTCGGTTTTTGGGGGCTGCCTACATGGTTTTTCAAGGAAATCTTCTCGTTTTGTGGTGGCCAGTCTCGCTGGGAACTTGTCCTGACCCCGATTCTGTATGGCTCATGGGGTCAACCGGATGCAAATCGAAGAAAAAAAATGATGCATTTGTTTAAATTACGATATCACGTGCACCCTACATGATTTTTTCAACATACTTTATACATGGGAGGCGGTCTTGGGGGCACCTGGAACGGAAAGGTCAGCTAGGCTTGGGCCGATAGTAAGTTGTAGCCCGACAAATAAAGTGATGTATTTATTATCGTTCGGTTTTCGGGCTGCCTAAATGGTTTTTCAAAGAACATCTTCTCGTTTTGGCGGCCAGTCTCGCTGGGAACTTGGTCCTTGACCCTGATTCTGTATGGCTCATGGGTCAACCGGATGCAAATCGATGAAAAAAAATGATGCATTTGTTTAAATTGCGATATCACGTGCACCCCACATGATTTTTTCAACAACTTACTTTATACTTGAGGAGGCGGTCTTGGGGTGCACCTCGAACAGGACAAAGGTAAGGTTTGGCTTGCCGAGAGTAGTTGTAGCCCGACAAATAAAGTGATGTATTTATTATCGTTCGGTTTTCGGGGGCTTGCCTACATGGTTTTTCAAGGAACCTTCTCGTTTTGTGGTGGCCAGTCTCGCTGGGAACTTGGTCCTTGACCCCGATTCTGTATGCTCATGAGGTCAACCGGATGCAAATCAATTAAAAAAAATGATGCATTTGTTTAAATTACGATGTCACGTGCACCCCACATGATTTTTTAACAACATACTTTATACATGAGGAGGCGTCTTGGGTTTTGGAACGGGAAAAGGTAAGGTTTTGGCCCGAGAGTTAGTTGTAGCCGGCAAATAAAGTGATGTATTTATTATCGTTCGGTTTTCGGGGTTGCCTACATGGTTTTCCAAGGAACATCTTCTCGTTTGTGGCAGCCAGTCTCGCTGGGAGCTTTGTCCTGGACCCCGATTCTGTATGGCTCATGGGGTCAAAAGGATGCAAATCGATGAATACAATGATGCATTTGTTTAAATTACGATATCACGTGCACCCTACATGATTTTTTTTCGACAACTTACTTTATACATGGGGAGGCGGTCTTGGGGGTACCTGGAACCGGAAAATGGTCAGCTTAGGCTTGGGCCGATAGTAAGTTGTAGCCCGGCAAAGAAAGTGATGTATTTATTATCGTTCGGTTTTCGGGGCTGCCTACATGGTTTTTCAAGGAAATCTTCTCGTTTTGTGGTGGCTAGTCTCGCTGGGAACTTGTCCTGGACCCCGATTCTGTTATGGCTCATGGGGTCAACCGGATGCAAATCGAAGAAAAAAGATGCATTTGTTTAAATTACGATATCACGTGCACCCTTCATGATTTTTTCACAACATACTTTATACATGAGGAGGCGTCTTGGGGACCTGGAACGGAGGTCAGGTAGGCTTGGGCCGAAGTAAGTTGTAGCCCGGCAAAGAAAGTGATGTATTTATTATCGTTCGGTTTTCGGGGCCTAATGGTTTTTGTCTTCTCGTTTTTGGCGGCCGCTCTCGCTGGGCACTTGGTCCGGGCCCCTGATTCTTTATGGCTCATGAGGACAAAATGATGCAAATCGATGAAAATAATGATGCATTTGTTTAAATTACGATGTCGCGTGCACCCCAAATGATTTTTTAACAACATACTTTATACATGAGGAGGCGGTCTTGGGGGCACTTGGAACCGGAAAAAGATCAGCTTAGGCTTGGGCCGAAAGTAAGTTGTAGCCCGGCAAAGAAAGTGATGTATTTATTATCGTTCGGTTTTTGGGGTTGCCTACATGGTTTTTCAAGGAACATCTTCTCGTTTTGTGGTGGCTAGTTTCGCTGGGAACTTGGTCCTTGACCCCGATTCTGTATGGCTCATGGGGTCAACCGGATGCAAATCGAAGAAAAAAAATGATGCATTTGTTTAAATTACGATATCACGTGCACCCTACATGATTTTTTCGACAACTTACTTTATACATGGGGAGGCGGTCTTGGGGGTACCTGGAACCGGAAAATGGTCAGCTTAGGCTTGGGCCGATAGTAAGTTGTAGCCCGGCAAAGAAAGATGTATTTATTATCGTTCGGTTTTTGGGGCTGCCTAAATGTTTTTGAAAATCTTCTCGTTTTATGGCGGCCAGTCTCGCTGGGAACTTGTCCTTGACCCCGTTCTGTATGGCTCATGGGGTGATGAAAAAAAATGATGCATTTGTTTAAATTACGGTATCACGTGCCCTGGTTATATTCATATTGTGCATTTTGGTGAGGAGAGCAGATTCACCATAAGTTTTCTCAACTTCATTACCATCTCTTAGTTCCAATCTCTTTTCTGTAGATTGCAACTCAATCATGATCTCTCTAAATGTTGGCTCTGGTGTAACAGGATATTCAGGATACAGCTGATGGAGCTTTCCTTCAATAATGTCAAGGATTTTTCTTTCTGTCTCAAGTGCACATAACTTTGGCTCGAATCTTGCAGGTAGGCTCATGATTGCCTTGCTAATCACCTTTTGATCCTCAAGTTTTTCCCCCAATCCTCGAATCTCCTTCACAAGCTTCGCAGTACGTTCATAATAGACTTGTATGGTTTCATTGTCTAACATTTTGTTCCTCTCAAAGTCCTCCAGCTTGTTTTTGCATAATATCTCTCTGAGTTTGGCATCGCCTTCATAATGGGATTTGAGAGTATCCCATATTTCTTTTGCTGATTGACACTCTGCAATATCATCAAATAGATGTTCAGAGATGGCTTGATACAAGGCATCCATTGCTTCATCTTTTCTCTGTTGAAGATACTCAGCTTCCTCTTGCTGTTCTGATGTGGATTTGCTTGTTATTGTAATAGCCGGAATCTCCCTTTCAACAACATCCCAAATCTTTCTGACCCGAAGGTAGCTGCGCATCTTTTTGACCCAGCTTCCATACTCTGAACCATCAAATATTGGAGGTCCTCTACCAGATGCCATCATAGCCACCGCTTGACAAGCTTTGGGTTGATACTTGGTAATCTACCAAGTAAAAAACGCTGAACGGTATATAAAATACTGAAACGAACACAGGTTTGAGAACCTTACTGCTCTGATACCATGTTGTTGCAAGAAAAATAGAGTCTTGGGAAGTAACAAAAAGGTAATGCTTATGAGATCACCTTGGATGAAAAACGACTCATGAACAATAAGAATGACCGAAAACCTAATTGACATGCATTTCTAGTAGGGCTTATATATACCAAATACCTAGGTTACCCAACAGTGGGCCACAATCATTGAAAACACACAAAAAGCCCAACAACTCGAATCCAACACTTCCATGCTCGAACCCAACACCTTTTTTTATCTGAAATATGACATTATGACACAAGTTTAGTTCTTCCAATCACCTTCAAGCTTTGGATTGAGGCTGATCTCCAACACTTGGTCCGAGCCCCTGATTCTTTATGGCTCATGAGGACAAAAGGATGCAAATCGATGAATACAATGATGCAATTGTTTAAATTACGATATCACGTGCACCCTACATGATTTTTTCAACAACTTACTTTATACTTGAGGAGGTGGTCTTGGGGGGCAAGAGGAACCGGACAAAGGTCAGCTTATGCTTGGGTCGAAAGTAAGTTGTAGCCTGACAAAGAAAGTGATCTATTTATTAACGTTCGGTTTTCGGGGCTACCTACATGGTTTTTCAAGGAACCGCTTCTCGTTTTGTGGCGGCCAGTCTCGCTGGGAACTTGGTCCTTTACCCCGATTCTGTATGGCTCATGAGGTCAACCGAATGCAAATCGATTAAAAAAAATGATGCATTTGTTTAAATTGCGATATGACGTGCACCCACATGATTTTTTTCAACAACTTACTTTATACTTGGGGAGGCGGTCTTGGGTGCACCTGGAACGGGACAAAGGTCAGCTTAGGCTTGGGCAGAAGTAAGTTGTAGCCCGCAAATAAAGTGATAAATTTGATATCGTTCGGTTTTCGGGCTACCTACATGGTTTTTAAGGAACCGCTTCTCGTTTTGTGGCGGCCAGTCTCGCTGGGAACTTGGTCTTTGACCCCGATTCTGTATGGCTCATGAGGTCAACCGGATGCAAATCGATTAAAAAAAATGATGCATTTGTTTAAATTGCGGTATGACGTGCACCCACATGATTTTTTTCAACAACTTACTTTATACTTGAGGAGGCGGTCTTGGGGTGCACCTGGAACGGGACAAAGGTCAGCTTAGGCTTGGGCAGAAAGTAAGTTGTAGCCCGGCAAAGAAAGTGATGTATTTATTATCGTTCGGTTTTTGGGGGCTGCCTACATGGTTTTTCAAGGAACCGCTTCTCGTTTTGTGGTGGCCAGTCTCGCTGGGAACTTGTCCTGGACCCCGATTCTGTATGGCTCATGGGTCAACCGGATGCAAATCGAAGAAAAAAAATGATGCATTTGTTTAAATTACGATATCACGTGCACCCACATGATTTTTTCGACAACTTACTTTATACATGGGAGGCGGTCTTGGGGTGCACCTGGAACGGGACAAAGGTAGCTTAGGCTTGGCAGAAAGTAAGTTGTAGCCCGGCAAAGAAAGTGATGTATTTATTATCGTTCGGTTTTTGGGGGCTGCCTACATGGTTTTTCAAGGAAAATCTTCTCGTTTTGTGGTGGCTAGTCTCGCTGGGAACTTGTCCTGGACCCCGATTCTGTATGGCTCATGGGTCAACCGGATGCAAATCGAAGAAAAAAATGATGCATTTGTTTAAATTACGATATCACGTGCACCCTACATGATTTTTTCGACAACTTACTTTATACATGGGGAGGCGGTCTTGGGGGTACCTGGAACGGAAAATGGTCAGCGTAGGCTTGGGCCGATAGTAAGTTGTAGCCCGACAAATAAAAGTAATGTATTTATTATCGTTCGGTTTTCGGGCTGCCTAAATGCTTTTTGAAAGAACATCTTCTCGTTTTATGGCGGCCAGTCTCGCTGGGAACTTGGTCCTTGACCTGATTCTGTATGGCTCATGGGGTCAACCGGATGCAAATCGATGAAAAAAAATGATGCATTTGTTTAAATTGCGATATCACGTGCACCCCACATGATTTTTTCAACAACTTACTTTATACTTGAGGAGGCGATCTTGGGTGCAGAACGGACAAAGGTAAGGTTTGGCTTGCGCCGAAAGTTAGTTGTAGCCCGACAAATAAAGTGATGTATTTATTATCGTTCGGTTTTCGGGGGCTGCCTACATGGTTTTTCAAGGAACCGCTTCTCGTTTTGTGGTGGCCAGTCTCGCTGGGAACTTGGTCCTTGACCCCGATTCTATATGCTCATGAGGTCAACCGGATGCAAATCAATTAAAAAAAATGATGCATTTGTTTAAATTACGATGTCACGTGCACCCACATGATTTTTTTAACAACATACTTTATACATGAGGAGGCAGTCTTTGGGTGCATTTGGAACGGGAAAGGTAAGTTTTGCGTGCACCGAGAGTTAGTTGTAGTCCGGCAAATAAAGTGATGTATTTATTATCGTTCGGTTTTCGGGGTTGCCTACATGGTTTTTCAAGGAACATCTTCTCGTTTTGTGGCAGCCAGTCTCGCTGGGAGCTTTGTCCTGGACCCCGATTCTGTATGGCTCATGGGGTCAAAAGGATGCAAATCGATGAATACAATGATGCATTTGTTTAAATTACGATATCACGTGCACCCTACATGATTTTTTCGACAACTTACTTTATACATGGGGAGGCGGTCTTGGGGGGTACCTGGAACCGGAAAGGTCAGCTTAGGCTTGGGCCGATAGTAAGTTGTAGCCCGGCAAAAAAGGGATGTATTTATTATCGTTCGGTTTTTGGGGCTGCCTACATGGTTTTTCACGGAAATCTTCTCGTTTTGTGGTGGCTAGTCTCGCAGGGAACCTTGTCCTCGACCCCGATTCTGTATGGCTCATGGGTCAACCGGATGCAAATCGAAGAAAAAAAATGATGCATTTGTTTAAATTATCACGTGTACATGATTTTTTCGACAACTTTATACATGGGGAGGCGGTCTTGGGGGGTACCTGGAACTGGAAAATGGTCAGCGTAGGCTTGGGCCGATAGTAAGTTGTAGCTAAGTAATGTATTTATTATCGTTCGGTTTTCGGAAGCTGCCTAAATGCTTTTTGAAAGAACATCTTCTCGTTTTATGGCGGCCAGTCTCGCTGGGAACTTGGTCCTTGACCCTGGTTCTGTATGGCTCAGGGGTCCGGATGCAAATCGATGAAAAAAAATGATGCATTTGTTTAAATTGCGATATCACGTGCACCCCACATGATTTTTTCAACAACTTACTTTATACTTGAGGAGGCGATCTTAGGGTGCACCTCGAACAGGACAAAGGTAAGGTTTGGCTTGCGCCGAGAGTTAGTTGTAGCCCGACAAATAAAGTGATGTATTTATTATCGTTCGGTTTTCGGGGGCTGCCTACATGGTTTTTCAAGGAACCGCTTCTCGTTTTGTGGTGGCCAGTCTCGCTGGGAACTTGGTCCTTGACCCCGATTCTGTATTGCTCATGAGGTCAACCGGATGCAAATCAATTAAAAAAAATGATGCATTTGTTTAAATTACGATGTCACGTGCACCCCACATGATTTTTTAAACAACATACTTTATACATGAGGAGGCAGTCTTTGAGTGCATTTGGAACGGGACAAAGGTAAGGTTTTGCGTGCACCGAAAGTAAGTTGTAGCCCGGCAAAGAAAGTGATGTATTTATTAACGTTCGGTTTTCAGGGTTGCCTACATGGTTTTCCAAGGAAAGCTTTTCGTTTTGTGGCGGCCGCTCTCGCTGGGACTTGGTCCGGGCCCGATTCTTTATGGCTCATGAGGAAAAATGATGCAAATCGATGAAAATAATGATGCATTTGTTTAAATTACGATGTCGCGTGCACCCCAAATGATTTTTTTAACAACTACTTTATACTGAGGAGGCGGTCTTGGGGGGCACTTGGAACCGGAAAAATCAGCTTAGGCTTGGGCCGAAAGTAAGTTGTAGCCCGGCAAAGAAAGTGATGTATTTATTATCGTTCGGTTTTTGGGGTTGCCTACATGGTTTTTCAAGGAACATCTTCTCGTTTTGTGGTGGCTAGTCTCGCTGGGAACTTGGTCCTTGACCCGATTCTGTATGGCTCATGGGGTCAACCGGATGCAAATCGAAGAAAAAAAATGATGCATTTGTTTAAATTACGATATCACGTGCACCCTTTTTCACAACTTACTTTATACATGGGGAGGCGGTCTTGGGGTACCTGGAACCGGAAGGTCAGCTTAGGCTTGGGCCGATAGTAAGTTGTAGCCCGGCAAAGAAAGTGATGTATTTATTATCGTTCGGTTTTTGGGGGCTGCCTACATGGTTTTTCAAGGAAAATCTTCTCGTTTTGTGGTGGCTAGTCTCGCAGGGAACTTGTCCTCGACCCGATTCTGTATGGCTCATGGGGTCAACCGGATGCAAATCGAAGAAAAAAAATGATGCATTTGTTTAAATTACGATATCACGTGCACCCTACATGATTTTTTTCGACAACTTACTTTATACATGGGGAGGCGGTCTTGGGGGGTACCTGGAACTGGAAAATGGTCAGCGTAGGCTTGGGCCGATAGTAAGTTGTAGCCCGACAAATAAAGTAATGTATTTATTATCGTTCGGTTTTCGGAAGCTGCCTAAATGCTTTTTGAAAGAACATCTTCTCGTTTATGGCGGCCAGTCTCGCTGGGAACTTGGTCCTTGACCCTGGTTCTGTATGGCTCATGGGGTCAACCGGATGCAAATCGATGAAAAAAAATGATGCATTTGTTTAAATTGCGATATCACGTGCACCCACATGATTTTTTCAACAACTTACTTTATACTTGAGGAGGCGATCTTAGGGTGCACCTCGAACAGGACAAAGGTAAGGTTTGGCTTGCGCCGAGAGTTAGTTGTAGCCCGACAAATAAAGTGATGTATTTATTATCGTTCGGTTTTCGGGGCTGCCTACATGGTTTTTCAAGGAACCGCTTCTCGTTTTGTGGTGGCCAGTCTCGCTGGGAACTTGGTCCTTGACCCCGATTCTGTATTGCTCATGAGGTCAACCGGATGCAAATCAATTAAAAAAATGATGCATTTGTTTAAATTACGATGTCACGTGCACCCCACATGATTTTTTTAACAACATACTTTATACATGAGGAGGCAGTCTTTGAGTGCATTTGGAACGGGACAAAGGTAAGGTTTTGCGTGCACCGAAGTAAGTTGTAGCCCGGCAAAGAAAGTGATGTATTTATTAACGTTCGGTTTTCAGGGTTGCCTACATGGTTTTCCAAGGAAAAGCTTTTCGTTTTGTGGCGGCCGCTCTCGCTGGGCACTTGGTCCGGGCCCCTGATTCTTTATGGCTCATGAGGACAAAATGATGCAAATCGATGAAAATAATGATGCATTTGTTTAAATTACGATGTCGCGTGCACCCCAAATGATTTTTTTAACAACATACTTTATACATGAGGAGGCGGTCTTGGGGGGCACTTGGAACCGGAAAAATCAGCTTAGGCTTGGGCCGAAAGTAAGTTGTAGCCCGGCAAAGAAAGTGATGTATTTATTATCGTTCGGTTTTGGGGTTGCCTACATGGTTTTTCAAGGAACATCTTCTCGTTTTGTGGTGGCTAGTTTCGCTGGGAACTTGGTCCTTGACCCCGATTCTGTATGGCTCATGGGGTCAACCGGATGCAAATCGAAGAAAAAAAATGATGCATTTGTTTAAATTACGATATCACGTGCACCCTACATGATTTTTTCGACAACTTACTTTATACATGGGGAGGCGGTCTTGGGGGGTACCTGGAACCGGAAAATGGTCAGCTTAGGCTTGGGCCGATAGTAAGTTGTAGCCCGGCAAAGAAAGTGATGTATTTATTATCGTTCGGTTTTTGGGGCTGCCTAAATGTTTTTGAAGGAACATCTTCTCGTTTTATGGCGGCCAGTCTCGCTGGGAACTTGGTCCTTGACCCCGTTCTGTATGGCTCATGGGGTGATGAAAAAAAATGATGCATTTGTTTAAATTACGGTATCACGTGCCCTGGTTATATTCATATTGTGCATTTTGGTGAGGAGAGCAGATTCACCATAAGTTTTCTCAACTTCATTACCATCTCTTAGTTCCAATCTCTTTTCTGTAGATTGCAACTCAATCATGATCTCTCTAAATGTTGCTCTGGTGTAACAGGATATTCAGGATACAGCTGATGGAGCTTTCCTTCAATAATGTCAAGGATTTTTCTTTCTGTCTCAAGTGCACATAACTTTGCTCGAATCTTGCAGGTAGGCTCATGATTGCCTGCTAATCACCTTTTGATCCTCAAGTTTTTCCCCCAATCCTCGAATCTCCTTCACAAGCTTCGCAGTACGTTCATAATAGACTTGTATGGTTTCATTGTCTAACATTTTGTTCCTCTCAAAGTCCTCCAGCTTGTTTTTGCATAATATCTCTCTGAGTTTGGCATCGCCTTCATAATGGGATTTGAGAGTATCCCATATTTCTTTTGCTGATTGACACTCTGCAATATCATCAAATAGATGTTCAGAGATGGCTTGATACAAGGCATCCATTGCTTCATCTTTTCTCTGTTGAAGATACTCAGCTTCCTCTTGCTGTTCTGATGTGGATTTGCTTGTTATTGTAATAGCCGGAATCTCCCTTTCAACAACATCCCAAATCTTTCTGACCCGAAGGTAGCTGCGCATCTTTTGACCCAGCTTCCATACTCTGAACCATCAAATATTGGAGGTCCTCTACCAGATGCCATCATAGCCACCGCTTGACAAGCTTTGGGTTGATACTTGGTAATCTACCAAGTAAAAAACGCTGAACGGTATATAAAATACTGAAACGAACACAGGTTTGAGAACCTTACTGCTCTGATACCATGTTGTTGCAAGAAAAATAGAGTCTTGGGAAGTAACAAAAAGGTAATGCTTATGAGATCACCTTGGATGAAAAACGACTCATGAACAATAAGAATGACCGAAAACCTAATTGACATGCATTTCTAGTAGGGCTTATATATACCAAATACCTAGGTTACCCAACAGTGGGCCACAATCATTGAAAACACACAAAAAGCCCAACAACTCGAATCCAACACTTCCATGCTCGAACCAACACCTTTTTTTATCTGAAATATGACATTATGACACAAGTTTAGTTCTTCCAATCACCTTCAAGCTTTGGATTGAGGCTGATCTCCAACACTTGGTCCGAGCCCCTGATTCTTTATGGCTCATGAGGACAAAAGGATGCAAATCGATGAATACAATGATGCAATTGTTTAAATTACGATATCACGTGCACCCTACATGATTTTTTCAACAACTTACTTTATACTTGAGGAGGTGGTCTTGGGGGGCAAGAGGAACCGGACAAAGGTCAGCTTATGCTTGGGTCGAAAGTAAGTTGTAGCCTGACAAAGAAAGTGATCTATTTATTAACGTTCGGTTTTCGGGGCTACCTACATGGTTTTTCAAGGAACCGCTTCTCGTTTTGTGGCGGCCAGTCTCGCTGGGAACTTGGTCCTTTACCCCGATTCTGTATGGCTCATGGGGTCAACCGGATGCAAATCGAAGAAAAAAAATGATGCATTTGTTAAATTACGATATCACGTGCACCCTACATGATTTTTTCGACAACTTACTTTATACATGGGGAGGCGGTCTTGGGGGTACCTGGAACTGGAAAATGGTCAGCGTAGGCTTGGGCCGATAGTAAGTTGTAGCCCGACAAATAAAGTAATGTATTTATTATCGTTCGGTTTTCGGAAGCTGCCTAAATGCTTTTTGAAAGAACATCTTCTCGTTTTATGGCGGCCAGTCTCGCTGGGAACTTGGTCCTTGACCCTGGTTCTGTATGGCTCATGGGGTCAACCGGATGCAATCGATGAAAAAAAATGATGCATTTGTTTAAATTGCGATATCACGTGCACCCCACATGATTTTTTCAACAACTTACTTTATACTTGAGGAGGCGATCTTAGGGTGACGGGACAAAGGTAAGGTTTGGCTTGCGCCGAGAGTTAGTTGTAGCCCGACAAATAAAGTGATGTATTTATTATCGTTCGGTTTTCGGGGGCTGCCTACATGGTTTTTCAAGGAACCGCTTCTCGTTTTGTGGTGGCCAGTCTCGCTGGGAACTTGGTCCTTGACCCCGATTCTGTATGCTCATGAGGTCAACCGGATGCAAATCAATTAAAAAAAATGATGCATTTGTTTAAATTACGATGTCACGTGCACCCCACATGATTTTTTTAACAACATACTTTATACATGAGGAGGCAGTCTTTGAGTGCATTTGGAACGGGACAAAGGTAAGGTTTTGCGTGCACCGAAAGTAAGTTGTAGCCCGGCAAAGAAAGTGATGTATTTATTAACGTTCGGTTTTCAGGGTTGCCTACATGGTTTTCCAAGGAAAAGCTTTTCGTTTTGTGGCGGCCGCTCTCGCTGGGCACTTGGTCCGGGCCCCTGATTCTTTATGGCTCATGAGGACAAAATGATGCAAATCGATGAAAATAATGATGCATTTGTTTAAATTACGATGTCGCGTGCACCCCAAATGATTTTTTTAACAACATACTTTATACATGAGGAGGCGGTCTTGGGGGGCACTTGGAACCGGAAAAAGATCAGCTTAGGCTTGGGCCGAAAGTAAGTTGTAGCCCGGCAAAGAAAGTGATGTATTTATTATCGTTCGGTTTTTGGGGTTGCCTACATGGTTTTTCAAGGAACATCTTCTCGTTTTGTGGTGGCTAGTTTCGCTGGGAACTTGGTCCTTGACCCCGATTCTGTATGGCTCATGGGGTCAACCGGATGCAAATCGAAGAAAAAAAATGATGCATTTGTTTAAATTACGATATCACGTGCACCCTACATGATTTTTTCGACAACTTACTTTATACATGGGGAGGCGGTCTTGGGGGTACCTGGAACCGGAAAATGGTCAGCTTAGGCTTGGGCCGATAGTAAGTTGTAGCCCGGCAAAGAAAGTGATGTATTTATTATCGTTCGGTTTACGGGGGCTTCCTAAATGCTTTTTGAAAGAACATCTTCTCGTTCTATGGCGGCCAGTCTCGCTGGGAACTTGGTCCTTGACCCTGGTTCTGTATGGCTCATGGGGTGATGAAAAAAAATGATGCATTTGTTTAAATTACGGTATCACGTGCCCTGGTTATATTCATATTGTGCATTTTGGTGAGGAGAGCAGATTCACCATAAGTTTTCTCAACTTCATTACCATCTCTTAGTTCCAATCTCTTTTCTGTAGATTGCAACTCAATCATGAACTCTCTAAATGTTGGCTCTGGTGTAACAGGATATTCAGGATACAGCTGATGGAGCTTTCCTTCAATAATGTCAAGGATTTTTCTTTCTGTCTCAAGTGCACATAACTTTGGCTCGAATCTTGCAGGTAGGCTCATGATTGCCTTGCTAATCACCTTTTGATCCTCAAGTTTTTCCCCCAATCCTCGAATCCCTTCACAAGCTTCGCAGTACGTTCATAATAGACTTGTATGGTTTCATTGTCTAACATTTTGTTCCTCTCAAAGTCCTCCAGCTTGTTTTTGCATAATATCTCTCTGAGTTTGGCATCGCCTTCATAATGGGATTTGAGAGTATCCCATATTTCTTTTGCTGATTGACACTCTGCAATATCATCAAATAGATGTTCAGAGATGGCTTGATACAAGGCATCCATTGCTTCATCTTTTCTCTGTTGAAGATACTCAGCTTCCTCTTGCTGTTCTGATGTGGATTTGCTTGTTATTGTAATAGCCGGAATCTCCCTTTCAACAACATCCCAAATCTTTCTGACCCGAAGGTAGCTGCGCATCTTTTTGACCCAGCTTCCATACTCTGAACCATCAAATATTGGAGGTCCTCTACCAGATGCCATCATAGCCACCGCTTGACAAGCTTTGGGTTGATACTTGGTAATCTACCAAGTAAAAAACGCTGAACGGTATATAAAATACTGAAACGAACACAGGTTTGAGAACCTTACTGCTCTGATACCATGTTGTTGCAAGAAAAATAGAGTCTTGGGAAGTAACAAAAAGGTAATGCTTATGAGATCACCTTGGATGAAAAACGACTCATGAACAATAAGAATGACCGAAAACCTAATTGACATGCATTTCTAGTAGGGCTTATATATACCAAATACCTAGGTTACCCAACAGTGGGCCACAATCATTGAAAACACACAAAAAGCCCAACAACTCGAATCCAACACTTCCATGCTCGAACCCAACACCTTTTTTTATCTGAAATATGACATTATGACACAAGTTTAGTTCTTCCAATCACCTTCAAGCTTTGGATTGAGGCTGATCTCCAACACTTGGTCCGAGCCCCTGATTCTTTATGGCTCATGAGGACAAAAGGATGCAAATCGATGAATACAATGATGCAATTGTTTAAATTACGATATCACGTGCACCCTACATGATTTTTTCAAAACTTACTTTATACTTGAGGAGGTGGTCTTGGGGGGCAAGAGGAACCGGACAAAGGTCAGCTTATGCTTGGGTCGAAAGTAAGTTGTAGCCTGACAAAGAAAGTGATCTATTTATTAACGTTCGGTTTTCGGGGCTACCTACATGGTTTTTCAAGGAACCGCTTCTCGTTTTGTGGCGGCCAGTCTCGCTGGGAACTTGGTCCTTTACCCCGATTCTGTATGGCTCATGGGGTCAACCGGATGCAAATCGAAGAAAAAAAATGATGCATTTGTTTAAATTACGATATCACGTGCACCCTACATGATTTTTTCGACAACTTACTTTATACATGGGGAGGCGGTCTTGGGGGGTACCTGGAACTGGAAAATGGTCAGCGTAGGCTTGGGCCGATAGTAAGTTGTAGCCCGACAAATAAAGTAATGTATTTATTATCGTTCGGTTTTCGGAAGCTGCCTAAATGCTTTTTGAAAGAACCTTCTCGTTTTATGGCGGCCAGTCTCGCTGGGAACTTGGTCCTTGACCCTGGTTCTGTATGGCTCATGGGGTCAACCGGATGCAAATCGATGAAAAAAAATGATGCATTTGTTTAAATTGCGATATCACGTGCACCCCACATGATTTTTTCAACAACTTACTTTATACTTGAGGAGGCGATCTTAGGGTGCACCTCGAACAGGACAAAGGTAAGGTTTGGCTTGCGCCGAGAGTTAGTTGTAGCCCGACAAATAAAGTGATGTATTTATTATCGTTCGGTTCGGGGGCTGCCTACATGGTTTTTCAAGGAACCGCTTCTCGTTTTGTGGTGGCCAGTCTCGCTGGGAACTTGGTCCTTGACCCCGATTCTGTATTGCTCATGAGGTCAACCGGATGCAAATCAATTAAAAAAAATGATGCATTTGTTTAAATTACGATGTCACGTGCACCCCACATGATTTTTTTAACAACATACTTTATACATGAGGAGGCAGTCTTTGAGTGCATTTGGAACGGGACAAAGGTAAGGTTTTGCGTGCACCGAAAGTAAGTTGTAGCCCGGCAAAGAAAGTGATGTATTTATTAACGTTCGGTTTTCAGGGTTGCCTACATGGTTTTCCAAGGAAAAGCTTTTCGTTTTGTGGCGGCCGCTCTCGCTGGGCACTTGGTCCGGCCCCTGATTTCTTTATGGCTCATGAGGACAAAATGATGCAAATCGATGAAAATAATGATGCATTTGTTTAAATTACGATGTCGCGTGCACCCAAATGATTTTTTTAACAACATACTTTATACATGAGGAGGCGGTCTTGGGGGCACTTGGAACCGGAAAAAGATCAGCTTAGGCTTGGGCCGAAAGTAAGTTGTAGCCCGGCAAAGAAAGTGATGTATTTATTATCGTTCGGTTTTTGGGTTGCCTACATGGTTTTTCAAGGAACATCTTCTCGTTTTGTGGTGGCTAGTTTCGCTGGGAACTTGGTCCTTGACCCGATTCTGTATGGCTCATGGGGTCAACCGGATGCAAATCGAAGAAAAAAAATGATGCATTTGTTTAAATTACGATATCACGTGCACCCTACATGATTTTTTCGACAACTTACTTTATACATGGGGAGGCGGTCTTGGGGGTACCTGGAACCGGAAAATGGTCAGCTTAGGCTTGGCCGATAGTAAGTTGTAGCCCGGCAAAGAAAGTGATGTATTTATTATCGTTCGGTTTTCGGGGGCTTCCTAAATGCTTTTTGAAAGAACATCTTCTCGTTCTATGGCGGCCAGTCTCGCTGGGAACTTGGTCCTTGACCCTGGTTCTGTATGGCTCATGGGGTGATGAAAAAAAATGATGCATTTGTTTTAAATTACGGTATCACGTGCCCTGGTTATATTCATATTGTGCATTTTGGTGAGGAGAGCAGATTCACCATAAGTTTTCTCAACTTCATTACCATCTCTTAGTTCCAATCTCTTTTCTGTAGATTGCAACTCAATCATGATCTCTCTAAATGTTGGCTCTGGTGTAACAGGATATTCAGGATACAGCTGATGGAGCTTTCCTTCAATAATGTCAAGGATTTTTCTTTCTGTCTCAAGTGCACATAACTTTGGCTCGAATCTTGCAGGTAGGCTCATGATTGCCTTGCTAATCACCTTTTGATCCTCAAGTTTTTCCCCCAATCCTCGAATCTCCTTCACAAGCTTCGCAGTACGTTCATAATAGACTTGTATGGTTTCATTGTCTAACATTTTGTTCCTCTCAAAGTCCTCCAGCTTGTTTTTGCATAATATCTCTCTGAGTTTGGCATCGCCTTCATAATGGGATTTGAGAGTATCCCATATTTCTTTGCTGATTGACACTCTGCAATATCATCAAATAGATGTTCAGAGATGGCTTGATACAAGGCATCCATTGCTTCATCTTTTCTCTGTTGAAGATACTCAGCTTCCTCTTGCTGTTCTGATGTGGATTTGCTTGTTATTGTAATAGCCGGAATCTCCCTTTCAACAACATCCCAAATCTTTCTGACCCGAAGGTAGCTGCGCATCTTTTGACCCAGCTTCCATACTCTGAACCATCAAATATTGGAGGTCCTCTACCAGATGCCATCATAGCCACCGCTTGACAAGCTTTGGGTTGATACTTGGTAATCTACCAAGTAAAAAACGCTGAACGGTATATAAAATACTGAAACGAACACAGGTTTGAGAACCTTACTGCTCTGATACCATGTTGTTGCAAGAAAAATAGAGTCTTGGGAAGTAACAAAAAGGTAATGCTTATGAGATCACCTTGGATGAAAAACGACTCATGAACAATAAGAATGACCGAAAACCTAATTGACATGCATTTCTAGTAGGGCTTATATATACCAAATACCTAGGTTACCAACAGTGGGCCACAATCATTGAAACACAAAAAGCCCAACAACTCGAATCCAACACTTCCATGCTCGAACCCAACACCTTTTTTATCTGAAATATGACATTATGACAAGTTTAGTTCTTCAATCACCTTCAAGCTTTGGATTGAGGCTGATCTCCAACACTTGGTCCG
>NEEC01000098.1:10000-15000 GCA_002189035.1 Utricularia gibba
GGACATCCAAATGTCGAAAAAAGCGTGACTTTTTTCGGTGGGCCACATGGCCCCGTGAGGGTGGGCCCAGTGCCTCCAGAGACACCTCCCCCCTCAAGAAGGGAGATCATGCCAAAATGGAGGTGGCGGCACTGCACATCCAAATGTCGAAAAAAGCGTGACTTTTCGCACGAGCGCGCCGAGCGTCCCTTGCGCGCGGTACCGCAGCGCCATCTCGCTCGCCATGCCCGCGCGGGTCATCCCGCCCATGTCCGAGCATGGCGTGCGGGCGGGCGTCCCGCGCGAGGCCATCCCCGCGCATGTTCGATCATGGCGTGCGGGGGGGCGTCCCGCGCGAGGCCATGCCCGCCCATGTCCGAGCATGGCGCGCGGGCGGGCGTCCCGCGCGAGACATTCCCCGCCCATGTCCGAGCATGGCGTGCGGGCGGGCGTCCCGTGGGAGTCATTCCCCGCGCATGCTCGAGCATGGCGCGCGGGCAACCGTCCCGCGCGAGACATTCCCCGCGCATGCTCGAGCAAGGCGTGCGGGCGGGCGTCCATGGCGAGTCACCGCCCCACGCATGGCGTGCGGACGCAGGTCCCGTGCGAGACATCGAACGTGCTTGCTCGAGCATCTTGAGGGGGAACCCACCCCTACTCGCCCCGATGGAGGTGCTGCCTCCACGCCATGCCCACGGAGCCGGCGCCGCACGCCTGGGGCACACCGCCCCCCGAGGGTGGGCCGGGTGCCTCTCGAGACACCTCCCCCTCAAGAAGGGAGAACATGCCAAAACCCAGGTGGCGGCACTGGACATCCAAATGTTGAAAAAAGCGTGGCTTTTTTCGGTGGGCCACAAGGCGCCCCGAGGGTGGGCCCAGTGCCTCCAGAGACACCTCCCCCTCAAGAAGGGAGAACATGCCAAAACCCAGGTGGCGGCACTGGACATCCAAATGTTGAAAAAAGCGTGGCTTTTTTCGGTGGGCCACAAGGCGCCCCGAGGGTGGGCCCAGTGCCTCCAGAGACACCTCCCCCCTCAAGAAGGGAGATCATGCCAAAAGGGAGGTGGCGGCACTGGACATCCAAATGTCGAAAAAAGCGTGAATTTTCTCGAAAGGCCATTCCGGACGAGCCATCGCCTAGCATGCTCGAGCGCGGCGTGCGTCCCGCGCGAGTCATTTCCCGCGCATGCTCGAGCACGGCGTGCGGGCGAGCGTCCCGCGCGAGGCCATCCCCGCGCATGTTCGATCATGGCCTGCGGGGGGGCGTCCCGCGCGAGGCCATGCCCGCCCATGTCCGAGCATGGCGTGCGGGCGGGCGTCCCGCGCGAGGCCATCCCCGCGCGTGTTCGATCATGGCGTGCGGGGGGGCGTCCCGCGCGAGGCCATGCCCGCCCATGTCCGAGCATGGCGCGCCGGCGGGCGTCCCGCGCGAGACATTCCCCGCCCATGTCCGAGCATGGCGTGCGGGCGGGCGTCCCGTGGGAGTCATTCCCCGCGCATGCTCGAGCACGGCGTGCGGGCGGGCGTCCCGCGCGAGGCCATCCCCGCGCATGTTCGATCATGGCGTGCGGGGGGGCGTCCATGGCGAGTCACCGCCCCACGCATGGCGTGCGGACGCCCGTCCCGTGCGAGACATCGAACGTGCTTGCTCGAGCATCTTGAGGGGGAACCCACCCCTACTCGCCCCGATGGAGGTGCTGCCTCCACGCCATGCCCACGGAGCCGGCGCCGCACGCCTGGGGCACACCGCCCCCGAGGGTGGGCCGGGTGCCTCTCGAGACACCTCCCCCCTCAAGAAGGGAGAACATGCCAAAACCCAGGTGGCGGCACTGGACATCCAAATGTTGAAAAAAGCGTGGCTTTTTTCGGTGGGCCACAAGGCGCCCCGAGGGTGGGCCCAGTGCCTCCAAAGACCTCCCCCCTCAAGAAGGGAGAACATGCCAAAACCCAGGTGGCGGCACTGGACATCCAAATGTTGAAAAAAGCGTGGCTTTTTTCGGTGGGCCACAAGGCGCCCCGAGGGTGGGCCCAGTGCCTCCAGAGACACCTCCCCCCTCAAGAAGGGAGATCATGCCAAAAGGGAGGTGGCGGCACTGGACATCCAAATGTCGAAAAAAGCGTGAATTTTCTCGAAAGGCCATTCCGGACGAGCCATCGCCTAGCATGCTCGAGCGCGGCGTGCGTCCCGCGCGAGTCATTTCCCGCGCATGCTCGAGCACGGCGTGCGGGCGAGCGTCCCGCGCGAGGCCATCCCCGCGCATGTTCGATCATGGCCTGCGGGGGGGCGTCCCGCGCGAGGCCATGCCCGCCCATGTCCGAGCATGGCGTGCGGGCGGGCGTCCCGCGCGAGGCCATCCCCGCGCGTGTTCGATCATGGCGTGCGGGGGGCGTCCCGCGCGAGGCCATGCCCGCCCATGTCCGAGCATGGCGCGCCGGCGGGCGTCCCGCGCGAGACATTCCCCGCCCATGTCCGAGCATGGCGTGCGGGCGGGCGTCCCGTGGGAGTCATTCCCCGCGCATGCTCGAGCACGGCGTGCGGGCGGGCGTCCCGCGCGAGGCCATCCCCGCGCATGTTCGATCATGGCGTGCGGGGGGCGTCCATGGCGAGTCACCGCCCCACGCATGGCGTGCGGACGCCCGTCCCGTGCGAGACATCGAACGTGCTTGCTCGAGCATCTTGAGGGGGAACCCACCCCTACTCGCCCCGATGGAGGTGCTGCCTCCACGCCATGCCCACGGAGCCGGCGCCGCACGCCTGGGGCACACCGCCCCCCGAGGGTGGGCCGGGTGCCTCTCGAGACACCTCCCCCCTCAAGAAGGGAGAACATGCCAAAACCCAGGTGGCGGCACTGGACATCCAAATGTTGAAAAAAGCGTGGCTTTTTTCGGTGGGCCACAAGGCGCCCCGAGGGTGGGCCCAGTGCCTCCAAAGACACCTCCCCCCTCAAGAAGGGAGAACATGCCAAAACCCAGGTGGCGGCACTGGACATCCAAATGTTGAAAAAAGCGTGGCTTTTTTCGGTGGGCCACAAGGCGCCCCGAGGGTGGGCCCAGTGCCTCCAGAGACACCTCCCCCCTCAAGAAGGGAGATCATGCCAAAAGGGAGGTGGCGGCACTGGACATCCAAATGTCGAAAAAAGCGTGAATTTTCTCGAAAGGCCATTCCGGACGAGCCATCGCCTAGCATGCTCGAGCGCGGCGTGCGTCCCGCGCGAGTCATTTCCCGCGCATGCTCGAGCACGGCGTGCGGGCGAGCGTCCCGCGCGAGGCCATCCCCGCGCATGTTCGATCATGGCCTGCGGGGGGGCGTCCCGCGCGAGGCCATGCCCGCCCATGTCCGAGCATGGCGTGCGGGCGGGCGTCCCGCGCGAGGCCATCCCCGCGCGTGTTCGATCATGGCGTGCGGGGGGGCGTCCCGCGCGAGGCCATGCCCGCCCATGTCCGAGCATGGCGCGCCGGCGGGCGTCCCGCGCGAGACATTCCCCGCCCATGTCCGAGCATGGCGTGCGGGCGGGCGTCCCGTGGGAGTCATTCCCCGCGCATGCTCGAGCACGGCGTGCGGGCGGGCGTCCCGCGCGAGGCCATCCCCGCGCATGTTCGATCATGGCGTGCGGGGGGGCGTCCATGGCGAGTCACCGCCCCACGCATGGCGTGCGGACGCCCGTCCCGTGCGAGACATCGAACGTGCTTGCTCGAGCATCTTGAGGGGGAACCCACCCCTACTCGCCCCGATGGAGGTGCTGCCTCCACGCCATGCCCACGGAGCCGGCGCCGCACGCCTGGGGCACACCGCCCCCCGAGGGTGGGCCGGGTGCCTCTCGAGACACCTCCCCCCTCAAGAAGGGAGAACATGCCAAAACCCAGGTGGCGGCACTGGACATCCAAATGTTGAAAAAAGCGTGGCTTTTTTCGGTGGGCCACAAGGCGCCCCGAGGGTGGGCCCAGTGCCTCCAAAGACCCCCCCCTCAAGAAGGGAGAACATGCCAAAACCCAGGTGGCGGCACTGGACATCCAAATGTTGAAAAAAGCGTGGCTTTTTTCGGTGGGCCACAAGGCGCCCCGAGGGTGGGCCCAGTGCCTCCAGAGACACCTCCCCCCTCAAGAAGGGAGATCATGCCAAAAGGGAGGTGGCGGCACTGGACATCCAAATGTCGAAAAAAGCGTGAATTTTCTCGAAAGGCCATTCCGGACGAGCCATCGCCTAGCATGCTCGAGCGCGGCGTGCGTCCCGCGCGAGTCATTTCCCGCGCATGCTCGAGCACGGCGTGCGGGCGAGCGTCCCGCGCGAGGCCATCCCCGCGCATGTTCGATCATGGCCTGCGGGGGGGCGTCCCGCGCGAGGCCATGCCCGCCCATGTCCGAGCATGGCGTGCGGGCGGGCGTCCCGCGCGAGGCCATCCCCGCGCGTGTTCGATCATGGCGTGCGGGGGGCGTCCCGCGCGAGGCCATGCCCGCCCATGTCCGAGCATGGCGCGCCGGCGGGCGTCCCGCGCGAGACATTCCCCGCCCATGTCCGAGCATGGCGTGCGGGCGGGCGTCCCGTGGGAGTCATTCCCCGCGCATGCTCGAGCACGGCGTGCGGGCGGGCGTCCCGCGCGAGGCCATCCCCGCGCATGTTCGATCATGGCGTGCGGGGGGGCGTCCATGGCGAGTCACCGCCCCACGCATGGCGTGCGGACGCCCGTCCCGTGCGAGACATCGAACGTGCTTGCTCGAGCATCTTGAGGGGGAACCCACCCCTACTCGCCCCGATGGAGGTGCTGCCTCCACGCCATGCCCACGGAGCCGGCGCCGCACGCCTGGGGCACACCGCCCCCCGAGGGTGGGCCGGGTGCCTCTCGAGACACCTCCCCCCTCAAGAAGGGAGAACATGCCAAAACCCAGGTGGCGGCACTGGACATCCAAATGTTGAAAAAAGCGTGGCTTTTTTCGGTGGGCCACAAGGCGCCCCGAGGGTGGGCCCAGTGCCTCCAAAGACACCTCCCCCTCAAGAAGGGAGAACATGCCAAAACCCAGGTGGC
>NEEC01000098.1:25000-27500 GCA_002189035.1 Utricularia gibba
GGGGAACCCGCCCCTCCCCGGACGCCATACCGCGCGCGCGCGTCGTCCGTCGGCCGTCGGCAAAGGCTAAGGCTAAGGCGCGCGCGCGCGCGTGGGGGTGCTTCCGCACCCCCTCGCTCTTGCGCATCACCCGCTCCACCATGCCGCGGCGTGCCTGATTCCCACGGTTTCTCGATGCGCCACCCCGATCACCGTATCGCCGCGCCCGCGCATGGCGCGTCGCGGACACTCCCGCGCGAGTCACCGCCCCGCGCATGCTCGAGCGAGCCGTTACTAGGGCGAGCGTCCCGAGCGAGTGACCGTTCCGCGCATGCTCGAGCGGGGCGTGCATGCGGGCGTCCTGCGCGAGTCATTCCCCGCGCATGCTCGACCAACTTGAGGGGGAACCCACCCCTCCACGTCCGCACGCCGGGGCCACAAGGGCCCCAGAGGGTGGGCCCGGTGCCTCCAGGACACCTCCCCCCAAGAAGGGAGAACATGCCAAAACCTAGGTGACGGCACTGGACATCCAAATGTCGAAAAAAAGCGTGACTTTTTTCGGTGGGCCACATGGCCCCGTGAGGGTGGGCCCAGTGCCTCCAGAGACACCTCCCCCCTCAAGAAGGGAGATCATGCCAAAATGGAGGTGGCGGCACTGCACATCCAAATGTCGAAAAAAGCGTGACTTTTCGCACGAGCGCGCCGAGCGTCCCTTGCGCGCGTACCGCAGCGCCATCTCGCTCGCCATGCCCGCGCGGGTCATCCCGCCCATGTCCGAGCATGGCGTGCGGGCGGGCGTCCCGCGCGAGGCCATCCCCGCGCATGTTCGATCATGGCGTGCGGGGGGGCGTCCCGCGCGAGGCCATGCCCGCCCATGTCCGAGCATGGCGCGCGGCGGGCGTCCCGCGCGAGACATTCCCCGCCCATGTCCGAGCATGGCGTGCGGGCGGGCGTCCCGTGGGAGTCATTCCCCGCGCATGCTCGAGCATGGCGCGCGGGCAACCGTCCCGCGCGAGACATTCCCGCGCATGCTCGAGCAAGGCGTGCGGGCGGGCGTCCATGGCGAGTCACCGCCCCACGCATGGCGTGCGGACGCAGGTCCCGTGCGAGACATCGAACGTGCTTGCTCGAGCATCTTGAGGGGGAACCCACCCCTACTCGCCCCGATGGAGGTGCTGCCTCCACGCCATGCCCACGGAGCCGGCGCCGCACGCCTGGGGCACACCGCCCCCCGAGGGTGGGCCGGGTGCCTCTCGAGACACCTCCCCCCTCAAGAAGGGAGAACATGCCAAAACCCAGGTGGCGGCACTGGACATCCAAATGTTGAAAAAAGCGTGGCTTTTTTCGGTGGGCCACAAGGCGCCCCGAGGGTGGGCCCAGTGCCTCCAGAGACACCTCCCCCTCAAGAAGGGAGAACATGCCAAAACCCAGGTGGCGGCACTGGACATCCAAATGTTGAAAAAAGCGTGGCTTTTTTCGGTGGGCCACAAGGCGCCCCGAGGGTGGGCCCAGTGCCTCCAGAGACACCTCCCCCTCAAGAAGGGAGATCATGCCAAAAGGGAGGTGGCGGCACTGGACATCCAAATGTCGAAAAAAGCGTGAATTTTCTCGAAAGGCCATTCCGGACGAGCCATCGCCTAGCATGCTCGAGCGCGGCGTGCGTCCCGCGCGAGTCATTTCCCGCGCATGCTCGAGCACGGCGTGCGGGCGAGCGTCCCGCGCGAGGCCATCCCCGCGCATGTTCGATCATGGCCTGCGGGGGGCGTCCCGCGCGAGGCCATGCCCGCCCATGTCCGAGCATGGCGTGCGGGCGGGCGTCCCGCGCGAGGCCATCCCCGCGCGTGTTCGATCATGGCGTGCGGGGGGGCGTCCCGCGCGAGGCCATGCCCGCCCATGTCCGAGCATGGCGCGCCGGCGGGCGTCCCGCGCGAGACATTCCCCGCCCATGTCCGAGCATGGCGTGCGGCGCGGCGTCCCGTGGGAGTCATTCCCCGCGCATGCTCGAGCACGGCGTGCGGGCGGGCGTCCCGCGCGAGGCCATCCCCGCGCATGTTCGATCATGGCGTGCGGGGGGCGTCCATGGCGAGTCACCGCCCCACGCATGGCGTGCGGACGCCCGTCCCGTGCGAGACATCGAACGTGCTTGCTCGAGCATCTTGAGGGGGAACCCACCCTACTCGCCCCGATGGAGGTGCTGCCTCCACGCCATGCCCACGGAGCCGGCGCCGCACGCCTGGGGCACACCGCCCCCGAGGGTGGGCCGGGTGCCTCTCGAGACCTCCCCCCTCAAGAAGGGAGAACATGCCAAAACCCAGGTGGCGGCACTGGACATCCAAATGTTGAAAAAAGCGTGGCTTTTTTCGGTGGGCCACAAGGCGCCCCGAGGGTGGGCCAGTGCCTCCAGAGACACCTCCCCTCAAGAAGGGAGAACATGCCAAAACCCAGGTGGCGGCACTGGACATCCAAATGTTGAAAAAAGCGTGGCTTTTTTCGGTGGGCCACAAGGCGCCCCGAGGGTGGG
>NEEC01000028.1:0-2500 GCA_002189035.1 Utricularia gibba
AGTAGGGAAGAGCTCGACTGCAAAGAGAGGGAAGAGTTAGTGAAGCGAGTAGAAACGTCCACGAGGTTGTAAAAAGAGCGAAAGGGGCGGCTATCTAGCGGGAGTCGTTTTGCTTGTATGCCACGAGGTCCCTACGGACAAGGGGACAAGTGAATCATCGCTTTTGGCGTAGGCAGCCCTCTACCATCGTTACCATTGCATTCCATCGTCTCGTATTGTACTGTACCGTATCAGACCTGATAGATCTATTGAGTGAGAGAAAGGCCGCTATTTGAGATATTGATTGGGATCCCTATGAATTCCTAGATTCCTGTCACTACGGCAAAACCCCAAACAGGACTCGACTACAAGGAGAGGAACGAAGTGCTCGACTGAAAGGAGAGGGTTCCCTACCTCTCACTTCGTTCGAGCCCTGATAACTACCGCATTCCGGCCTCTGGCATTCTCCCTGACGGTCGAGATCTTGAAACCGTAGGCCGGTCCCTTTCGGTCGAGTACTTCGTGCCGTAGGCCGGTCCCTAACTAAAGAGCTTCTTCAAACCTCCGGCGATAGGGAGAGGTCTTCGAACCTAACGGTCGAGCACTTCGTTCCTCGTACTAACGGTCGAGATCTTCAAATCATCCATCCTAACTACATGGTAGGGAGATAGGGAGCGCAATTGCTAGAGCACGGGAGAATGAAGAGTAATGATTTCAGCAAGAGCAGCCAAACGGACTACTAGAGTGAGTCTAGTGACTACTAGAGTAGAGTGAAGTCAAAAGGTATGGTATAGCAGCCTTTACGGGCGAGCCTCTGGGATCTCCTGTAAACCCCCATGATGTGGTAAAGGAGGATATTAGGGGAAGCAGTGAGAGGGGATTCCCCTGCAGAGAGCCGGATGAGGGGAGACCTTCACGTCCGGTTCGGAGGACGGGATATCCCGACCCGACTATCATTATGCCTTTGCAATGTTACTTGGTTCAACTCTATTTGTGACCTTTTCTCGTATGTGGGACTCTCTATCTTCTTGGGTAGATAATCGATCGTCTTTCATTTGGATAGTGAGTCGTTTTTCTAATAATAAGTCAAGTCAAGAATAAGTTTCGAACAGGCCTCTCCTTGCAGTCGAGCCCTTAAACCATCCGCCCTGAATTACATACAGCCTTGGTAAGCAAGCAATCCGTTATGTAGGCCTCCTAGTTCTTTCTCTTCTTTCTTTTTTAATGAGTCAGTGTTTAACAAGAATGCCAACAGGCGCTAACTCAATTGCCCAAGGCCAAGCAGGCTAGCGGACAAGCAGTAAGTCCGGTTATGAACAACTATCAATCTTTCAAGAAACCTTTCTTCCATCCTGTCTGATCCCCCTTGGATCAGGTGTCGGTGAAAAGGAATCCTCTCGTCCTCAGACCTGGGCTCAAGATGTTGGACCTAAATAGTTGGACGAATGCTGAGTAGAGGAGAGGAGTCAGGAATGATATGCGATCCTAATGCTTCCTGGCTTTACGGGAGGATGGAGGAATCCCTGGTCGGCTAGGCATGCAAACCCTGTCGATCTGTATTAGAAGTAGGGCATAGATAAAGATCAAGGACGAAATCTCAGTCCCACAGAGCGGGATCCGCGGATCCTTCTTGAGCCCCAAACCATTTCCTCATTCTTTTGAGGAGAATGCGCCGGGCAAGAAAGAAAGCTGAAACCTAAGCTGGACTTTTGATAACGATGCGCTCACAAATCGAAGTTGATTCTTTTTTAGTGGGCTGGCTACTGCGAATAGATCTGATTTGAATGAAAAAAGTTCGGATTCACTTTACCATTTTAGAACACACAGTTTCCCGTTCGGCCCCAATCGAATATTCTCCCGGGTCGAGCAACTATGCTTTTCAATTGAGTGGCATTTCGCTCTGTGCTGATTAGTCACTCTTCTCGCTCATTCCCGATTAATGGCAACCTTGACTAGTCCGGTATTCAACTTCAACCAGGCCTCCAATGAGTTCGATTTCCCGCTGCTGGAAGTCAGAACCCTACTAGTATAGGAAAGGATCTAGGTAAAGAGCGACAAAGAAAGAGAGTCTTAGACTTGCAAGCTCTCTCGAGGGAGAAACTTGATCGAAAGTTTCTATCCTGAGTTCGATCTCTCTAGTTAAGCCTAAGATAGTCGATTCGGTATCTAAGAAATCTAGAAAGCGCTAGGCATCTTTCTCAACATATCAATGACCTTCAAACTCATAGGATGCAAGATACTGTCAGAATGAGTCATCTTCGACTAGCTGGAGAATCCGTTATAACACTTGATATTACGTAAAAGAAGATACCAAGCTGACTTAGAGGTGGCCTATGGTGGTGAACACCAAAGCTCTATAGCTTTTCCTGTCTCTCTAACGAGATCTGGGTATCCTAGGATAATCCCTTCTTTGAATCGTAAGATGATTTATAGAAAGGATTCTTGGAGTGATTTATTGGTTAAGTATTATCTTTCTTTGTTTTCTTTGACGAAGCTCATAACAGTAGCTCCGTCAATTACA